>CM054817.1:24207645-24554754 GCA_028984105.1 Lavandula angustifolia
CATCCCCCTTCAATCAAAGTACTTCATCACACAAGGAGACTACAGTTAGGATCATCACAATGTTATTCATATATTATAATTCTGGAACAAATGAGATAGTTTAAGATCAGCCAAAGAATCGCGAATCAACATCACAAAAAGCCACCCAAATAACCAAAGCAGGTCCACTAGGACCGCTACAAGCTAGCTATCCAAGATAACACACAAGGATAAAGCAATATAACTGTTTAATGAAGCATTAATACATTACTCAAGCTAGCCATGTTCAAACTGTTGAAAAAGCAATTCCAACATATTGAAATTCGACACAAGTTCATTTCCCAGAGTTTCATCATCCACTCTGGTTATGCCAAACACCTTAACATCATAGTATAGGTAAAGTAACCCAATTTCCAGAGGGAAATGAGAATACAAACTTCACTTGGCAATCATGATTTAATGAGCTTTGCTATCCTGCTGTTGCTGCGGCTGCTGAAAGTTCAACGCCCTCCTGAAGAGCATGATGTGTGGCTCTGGGCGGTGGATTGCATAGTGGACCCACCCACGGCTCTGTTGAACCCCAAGAGCACGCCATTCATTCTACCAAAACGCCGGAAAGGGCATCATCAGACGCAACAGTATTTGTATTTTACAATAAACACACTCAATAGCTAAGTTCTGAAGTAAGAATGAGTAATAACTTGACCGTTTATCAATGCGGAATCATATTTCATGCTGAGGTTTTAAAAATTCACAACTTTCAGTTTTTAAATCAGAAACTTCTGAAATATACTATAACGCTAATTGAGAGTCTTAATCGAATTGTTTCTTCAGAAACCCCAAAATCGCCGCTCCTATTCGATGAGAAACATCTATAATCCAATTTCACTGAACAAATTCATCAAAGTTGATTAAAACGTTAAAACCCTAACCAATCAATAATATACAGACACACAATAGTAAACTGTTAGAATATGCAAAACAAAATCCCCAAGTTCCAATTATACAGACTATAAGCATAACTGAGTAACTCACTTCAGAGAGAAGGCGATTCTTGGGAAGCAATTTGGCGACCTCCGGTGGAAGAACAACGTGTCTGGAGAGGAAAAAGATCAATAATTTCCCAAAAATATAAGCTACAAAATTCACATCAACAAATGAAATACTGCGATTTCAATTTATTTATCTAAAATCGGAATAGAGAAAAATCACCGGTATTCGAAAGTATCGTCAAAATACTTCTCCGAGTACTGGATCTGCCCCATTTTTATTTTTATTTTCACAGTATGAACGCTAACGCTTTACAAAATGAAGAAATTATTCTGCATAACAGATAAAGTGATTCAAGCGTTAAATGATTGAAGCGAGAAACCTACAAACAGTTTCGGGAGGTGTGAGAGAAACCTTTTGAAGAGAGAAGGGGAGAGAGAATCTGTGAGTGAGAACAGACTGAACAGTGGAAAACGAATGGCTGCACGGAAAAGGGGAAAAAAACTAGTAGTACTAGTTTGTTGGATTTAGGGGTGTTTTAGGTAATTTACGAAATGAAACTTCTGGCCCTGATTTAAATTTCAAATTCCGGATACTTCCCGCTTTCATGATTAATGTTGGTAATAATAAAAATTTACTCATTAAAAATCAAATATTTGAACTGAAAAGCTTCTCACTAAAAAATCAAATATTTGAACTGAAAACGCTCAGAGCTGATGCATGAATCGATCCCTATACAATGTAGCTTTCATATTAGACAATGTCACATTTAGGTCAGGATTAACGAAACACCAAATGCTTTAATTTGGAATAGACACGATAAAAGGCACAACTAATTAAGTGGAATCACTTAATCTCGTTCACAATTTATCATTTTCCAATAGTCTTAAAAGAGATTATAAAGAATTCGATGTTGGCACGTGGATTCTTTGTCAAAGGTAAAAAAGAGATTATTAAGGGGCGGACTTACGTTGGGGCTAAGGTGGACTGTAGCACAAGGTAAAAAAAAATATTTACTACATATGTATCTTAATAGCTCAAGTCCATATCAAAACTAATTTTAAAGTTAAAAACAAATAAATAATTATTACCAACTAAAAAATTTCACTCTTATTCTTATTATAATAATATAAAAAATTTAGAGGAAAAGTAATTTGGATTTTGGGGCAAACTTGCGAAATAATGGAACATATGGAGTATCATATAAGAGCACTATAATTAATTTTGTTTAGTAGTGCTCTTATATATATATATATATATATATATATATTACATGTACATTTCTTTTGACGTCGGTCCAGCTAGGGGTGTAACGGTTCGGTTTTTTATGTATTTTAGGAACCGAACCAAACACATAGAAATGGTTCGGTTCGGTTCAATGTGTTTTTAAATATTGGAACCGAACCGAACCGCTTATAAATGATTTGGTTCGGTTCGGTTCACCTTTTTAATTTTTTATTTATTTTTAAATTCTAAATAATGCAAGAATAATACTCCCTCCATCCCATTTGAAATGACATGTTTTCCTTTTCGGGACGTCACATTTGAAACGACACGTTTCTTAAAAAAGGAAATAATTTCCTTATATTTTATCATTTCTCTCACCTACTTTATCTACTCTCATTATATTAATCATTTTCTTTCTCATACTTTATTATCTATTTTCTCACTATCACACTCATCTTCTCTCTCTTACTTTATCATCTACTCATCTCTCATACTTTATCTTCAACTTTCTTAATTACCGTGCCCGTTTGAAACGGGTCGTTTCAAACGGGACGGAGGGAGTAGTTTATATGATGTCACTGCTCCGAACTCATAAGTATAGAGTTGTTACTCATTTCTCTTCCTTTGTATAGATTAGAATTGATCTTAACTTAAATCTAATATCTAAATCTAATAATATTCTCATATAAAAAAGACAAATATTAAATTAAAAAATTAAAAAATAGAATATTGGTTCGGTTCGGTTCGAACCGTTCAAAAATTCTTGAAACCGTGAACCGAACCGAATGTAAACGATTCCTAAAAAAATAAATCAAACCAAACCATGGCCGCAACCGAACCACATTTTTCGGTTTGATTCGGTTCGGTTTGATCGGTTCCCTTGATTCGGAACGGAACCACTTACACCCCCAGGTCCAAACCCAAGGTCCTAAAAATTCCCGGATCCGCTCTTGGTCATAGTGTCAATCGTAATCCTATTCAAATGCATTTATGGATTGGGGCATTTGCGAGAGGCCAAATAGTACCAATTGAAAAGCAAATGTAGCCAACCACTAAAACAAAACACAAATCTAGCCATTTTGTCCTTATACGGCGGTGGGCCATGGGGGCCGATATGGGAGTCAATCGGCCCTTAATCGGCCCCGATGATTACAAAGTAAATATCCACATCGGCCGATGGATGTCCGAATTGTTGTTGTCCATCGGCCCTACGCATCGGCCCTACCCATCGGCCGAAAAGAAATGGCCGAAAAGATCCCCATCGGCCAAAAAGAAATGGCCGACGGCCGAACAAGCTATCGGCCGAAGAAGGGCCGAAAAGAGGCTGATTAAGGGTGTATGTCGGCCTACACATCGGCCCTAAGCCCCTCCTTCGAGACATTATTGGACAAGACACTGCAAGACTTTTGCTTGCAAATTTCCAATAGGGGATTGAGGGCCGACGAGGGGCCGATGAGGGCCGATCCTCGACTTTTTTCGCAAATCGCCTTTATCTGCAGATTTGACTAGTCGAATATTACTTGCACATGCACGAAGCGAGGGCCGATGGCGGGGCCGACGGGGGCCGATCGGCCCGATTGATATTTCACGTGAAATTTTGTCGAACAATTCCTTATAAGACGTAGGATAGCCGATTTGGTTGATTCACACCAAATTTTCGTCATTCCACTTCCAATCTTCTCAAACAAAATTTGGTTGATAGAAATGACAGATTTTCGATCAATTATTGTGAAATTGAACGGCCAATTCGATGCGTAGTCGAATTATGTCTGGGGCATGAGTTCATTGTTTACATTCCTTCAAATAATATTTCTCTCGAATATCTTCGACAAAACATTGATCGGTGGCTCGTTGCTTATTCCCTTCCTTTCAACTACTTCATTTATTATATCGCTTGCTTCCCGACGAACCGGCCGGATGATGAAGGCCATTATGGGCCATGATACTCGATCTTCTGCGATTGTGCTCTATAGACGTAGAGCCGGTTGTTTTTGTTGTGTATCTCGAAGTGCAAAATCCTCAATTTGGTGTTCCGAATCCGAATCAATTTCCCGAAGATAATTATAATTTCGGGGTCCTAATTGCTTTACGGGGCAAGGAAGTAGAAGAAATGATGGCGGACGGGGTCCCCAAAGGAATGTTCGTGTGGAGACGGATTCAGATGGTGAGGCGGACTTGGACTCATCATCTGATGATGATGAGGATGAATATATTCCTTCTGCCTTGACTAATTGTTCGTTACAAGATTTTGCTGCATGGATTCGAGGGAGGGTGGCGTAAGTGAACTTATGTCTTTGCTAGTTCCAGCCAATCGTTCTCGAACAAATGACGAGATCTGTACACGACAACACGAAGCGACATGCAACCGGCTACTTCCTGTTGTTCCCCTTGATGTATCCGATTCGAGTGCGTCGCGAACCCGATTCTTGTTGTAGACGGAAGTCTGCAAGTGGGATTGATGTTGAGCTCGAAAGACGAAGTTTATGCTGCTGTAGCTCTATTCCATTTGGAAAACGGTGCGGATTTCAGAGTGCAACGTTCTAGTGCTTCCCGTTTGGAATATTTGTGCAGAAGAAGTGTTGATTGTCCATTCCAGCTACGGGCATACTGTAGAGGTCAGACGTGTTGGGAGGTTGTTAGATGGGTTGCAGACCACAACTGTACAACTGATTTATCCGGACTTGGCGAACGAAATGTGAGGTCGAAGGCTGTCGCTACTTATATAGCCCGTAAAATGCGTCATCAAAGCAAGTTAATGAAACCGGCTGATATTCAGGCCGATCTGTTGGATAAATTTGGAATAGAAGCAACCTACGGTGTTGCCCTCCGGCGCGCAACGCAGACTATATCGATGATTTACGGCGGACATGCGGATTCGTTCAAAGAACCGCCAAAATATCTCGCATTTGTTGGAACAAACAAATCCGGGAACATATACGGATCTTGATGTCGGTGAGGATGGTCGCTTTCCGACATTTATTTATTGCGCTTGGTGTATCGCGAGCCCCTTGGTTAGAGCAACCTCCGGAAGGTAATTGTGGTGGATGGTACCCATTTAAAAGGGAGAAATAGGGGAATATTATTCGTCGCGGCTACTTGTGATGCGAACGAGCAAATTTTCCCTCTCGCTTTTAGTGTAGGTCCTATTGAAAATGATGTTTCCTGGACGTAGTTTATGATGCGATTGAGAGCCGCATTTCCAACGGATGACAGTTTAGTGATTGTTTCAGATCAACATAAAAGCATAGCGAATGCGGTAAGAGTGGTTTTCCCTGATGCACAACACGGACTTTGTTACTACCATTTATCGAATAAGCTTGCTAGGCACGGTGAGTGGGTTATCCGGTTATTTTATCGAGCAGCTTATGCTTATCGGGCAACAGAATTTCATGACGCCATGAACACCATCCGTCATGGAAAACCTGCTATTTACTGAAAAGCTCATGGAAATCGGATCGAAGAAGTGGTCCCGACTTTTTAGTAAAGGTCGTCGATACGGTTCTGCCGACATCGAATGCTGCTGAGTCAATAAATTCTCTATTGTTGGAGGCTAGACGACTACCCATTCTAGCTATGCTCGAGGCAATCCGTCATATGATGGAGTCGTGGTTCGATACACGACGGGTAAAAGCAAGTTCCGAAAACAATCCGTTGACGGAGGCTTCGAGTTGAGGATGCGGAATGAAGTAGAACGGCTCGAAGGCTTACGGTTACGCAGGTCACTAACCACAAATACAAGGTCGACGCAGTGAGCGCCAGTGGAGGGTCAATCTTGTAGACGAAATGTGTGAATGCGGAGTCTGGCAAATTGACTTGTTACCGTGTAGTCACATTGTCGCCGTTTTGTATCATCGGCGGGAAAATTTGTACAATCATATTAATGATTATTATACGACGGCGACGTGGAAGGCAATATATGCCGGAGTGGTTAATCCCTTGCCTCCTTGAAATGAGTGGGGTGTCCCACCGAAAATAGAGGACATTGTTGTTCTTCCACCAATTATTATGCGGCAAGCCGGACGCCCGAGAAAAAGCCGTCGTCCTTCAGGAGCAGAAGCTAGTACATCTGGTACGCGCCGTAGCAAAAAATGTGGTAACTGTGGAGAAGAAGGTCACACAAGGCGGAGATGCCCTTTATCTAGAACGACAACAAACGATTAAATTTTATTGTCAACGATCGGTTTAATTATTTAGGGTTCATTGATGATCTATTAAAATTTTATTTTCTGAAAAAAATAAAAATAAAGGCCGAAACCCTAAAAGGCCGATGGTGGTAAACCCATCGGCCCTCCATCGGCCTGGGCCGAAACCCGTTGGGGCCGCAATGGGCCGATCGGGTTGGGGCCGATAACTAATCGGCCATGTATCGGCCTCAGGGCCGATACATGATTTTCTCGGCCTTAGCCGAGAGGTATAGAATCTCGGCCGAGGCCATGCATAGCTCAGGGCCGATCGGGCCGATAACTAATCGGCTGTGTATCGGCCTCAGGGCCGATACATGATTTTCTCGGCCTCGGCCGAGAGGTATAGAATCTCGGCCGAGGCCATGCATAGCTCGGGGCCGATCAGGCCGATAACTAATCGGCTGTGTATCGGCCTGAGGGCCGATACATGATTTTCTCGGCCTCGGTCGAGAGGTATAGAATCTCGGCCGAGGCCATGCATAGCTCGGGGCCGATCGGATTGGGGCCAATAACTAATCGGCTGTGTATCGGCCTGAGGGCCGATACATGATTTTCTCGGCCGAGAGGTATAGAATCTCCAAAAAAAATGTTACAAAAATTTCCAAAATGTTACAAAATATTACAAAATGTTACAAAATGTTATAAAATTAAATTTACAAAATGTTTCAAAATGTCACTGAATACACTACTCATTGGGAGAGCTAGATCCAAAATCTCCGTAATGGCACTGCTCGAAACATTTCCAAGCCATCCACTCCCGATAGACTCTGACGTTTGATTTCAAATTACCCCATTTCGGAGTAGGGTATCCAGTTATGAGCCGTTCAATTGCCATACACGTATATGGACCACAACTATGCGAATCCTCTTGCTTGAACTGCTCCTTTTGCGGCATCAATACCAACTCAGGAGTCCGAATGCCCGGACATTTCAGATGGTACTTGTTCATTGTCCAGTAATTAGTAGCCTACCAAAGATCGATTAAAAATAATTAGTAGCCCCAAAAAAATATTAAAAATATTAAAATACGTACATCTAGCAATCGACCGATCAGTTTGCGGAGTGGCCGCAAAACTTCTTTTCGGTACTCATATATATCCTTGTCTCCACGGCAGTTAAGTGAGTCATACAACTCCAACTTCCATGACTCGATACACAATCTGACAGCCATCCAATGACTGACGGCCAACACCGGGAATATAACCTATTAAATAAAACAAATTAGTAAATATTAATAATAATTACAGCTTAGAAAAAACAAAATTGAAAAAATTGTAAAACTTACGAATTTGGCATCGAACCACGGAGTCCTATCATCACCAAATGTCGTATCCGCTCCAAAAACGGCATCCATTAAACCCTGATTTGGAATCCAGTCACAATAATTGACCTCATAACGTTCATGGAAGTCGTTATCGGGCTCAACTATATTGGACGTCCAAGCTGAATGTAAGGACGTCTGTAAAAAAATATACACATTAGCAGGACAATTAAAAATAAACATATTTTATATTTAAAATATAAAATAAATATATACTTACAAAAACTGACGTAGTCGCTATGACGGTATAGCGTGAATCGGGTGTACACAACACGTCACGTTCTTTGAAATGAAGCCTCTGCCGGAGATAGTATATGTACAAATCGATCATTGCGTGACCCATGTCATACTTAGGATCCAATAAGTTCTTGAAAAAGCCGTGGGAGAGGTTATGCTGGGAAACAATGACATTGGTTGAAATTTTCATTCCCATGAACTTCTCAAAATCTCTCCTCAGTGCGTCTGCCGGATCAAACATTCGTGGAGCTCCACTAGGATTTGGGAGACGCTCCAAGATGGGCTGCAAATAACATTGTATTAAAAAAAATCCTAAATTATATAACTCAAAAAAATGTTTGTACCTCACTGCTTTGTACAATTGTCTGCTCCGACGGTTGGTTATGATACACCTGTTGTACATGCTGCGTATCAAATAAGTCATCCACGACCGACTGATGCTGCTGCATTTTGGACAAAAAATCATGGTCAAATGAAATAAAAAAATTTAAAACGACCGACTTAATTTGAATAGAACAGAAACCTGTACAAGCGGTGGGGACCGTGGAGCCGTATTAGGGAGTGGCTCCCAACGTCTTGGGACCCAAACATTTCGGTCCTCGTACATGCTATGCCGCCCCATATCAACTCGACGATTACCCATTCGAGCAGCCACATCCCACGGATTTGCATCGCCACTTGTCATATCTTCCACATCTCTCTGTGGTTGTTCGCCTACTTCATTCCAGCTGGGCCACTCATGTACATTAACCATCCTCCCCCGTGGTGGCTCCGATGGTGCAGATGTCTCCTCATCCAATTCATTACTAATTTCCTCGACATCCCACGAAGAACTGGATCGTATGCCTTTACTCTTGTCCTTGCCCTTGCCCTTGCCCCCGAAGATACTTTTTATCAATTTCCCCACTTTTTTGAAGAACTTTTCCTCATTCTCCTTCCAGCGCTGATCCACTTTTTCTAATAACTCAGTCTCGCGCTTGCTTTGAAACCGTTCATCTATCGATCGGATCATTCCTTCATAAGTGGGCAAACTCCAATCTTCATCTCTCCGAGGCCCAGATGACTGACCCTCCGCCGGTGCACGTTTCTTCTTCGATTTTTTCTTCTGTGCTACCGGCGGAGGATCCGGTACACTGCCCTCTTCATGAATAGGATTCTCTCCAATCACCCGTCTCAGATGTACGGCGGTCGGTCTAGGAAACTCCACACCGATAGGGTTCTCTCCAATCACCCGTCTCCAGTATTCCGATAGCTGCTCCTCAGGAGTGGGCTTAAGAGTCTCAAATGGCGGTGTGTCCATCTGTTCAAAAATTTTAAAAAATAGGTTATAATACGTTTCATAAAAGTTCATAAATATTTAAAATGTTACTTACCGACAAGGCAAAGAAAGTAATCCATTCCGTATCTGGTGGCGTGACAAATACCCATTTCACACATCGGGGCATACCACCGTCATTAATAAGGCGTACACACAGACTGGCCAAATTTGGTATCGCCTCATATGCCCAGATCTACAATATGATTAAAGATCAGTACAACTATAAAATATAAAATAAAAAAAGAATTATAAAATCCAAAATTTGTACCTGAAGAGCCCAAACTGGACCATAAATATTATACTTCGATTTTACAGCTTCGACTTCCTTCGGTACAAAGCTCATGTAATGCAACAGAGCATTGTACGTGTATGCTCCCCATGAAAAATCGTTCCACGCGTCTATATCGTCAGCAAGAACCCACATCCAGGTCTCGACCTTCTTCGTGTCGGCAGGTGCGAAGAAAAAAGCACATCGAGCCAAGACATTGGCCACCTTCAAATAATCGTCTTCGGAGAGGTTGCCGAGCTTGTCATTTTTCCATAAATTTAATAGCTCGCCTCCGTACATCTTGGATTCCCTTTTGTGACTCTCATGTACACTCCGGACTCTTCGGGGCACGAGCTGCCGTCCTATCGAAGGTAGATGCGCCGAAAAAAACCCGATTACGAGTGCATACTGCATCTTGTGAAAATCGAATCTCCCGTCCGGATATGTGAAAACGGGCCTCCCAGGCGGTGCTCGCACCTCATAGCACAAAGCAAAGCTATGATCGAACTCTTGCCCTTCCTCCAACAGAGCAAATGTCCAAACTGTCCGTCTATAAATCGACGAACTAGGTCAGTACCCCCCCGTCTAGAAAGACTGTTTTTTATTAGTTCGGGTAGACCATCTCTCCAATATGTCGTGACTTTTGGGTTCTTTTGTCTAACCGATAATCGGATATAAGCGGGCTGTAAGATTTACCGAAAAACAAATGAATTACCGAAACAGAATAATTAAGGGCCGATGAAAGGGCCGATTTTACTCTTATTCCGCCTTAATGTTTTAGGGCCGAAGGTATACCTTCGGGCCGAAGTAGGGCCGATTTTTACTTTTATTCAGCCATTCGGGGCTGAATTTTATTCGCCCAATGGGTCGAAGCCTAAGCCCCGAAGGCCGCCGGGGCCGATGCATCAGAGGCACAATTCTGTTCGGCCATTAAGGGCCGAATTTCATTCGGCCGACGGGGCCGGAGCGTAAGGCTCCAAGTGCAGCCGTGGCCGATTCCTCAGAGGCCGAATAGAATCGAATGGCCGAATCGGCCGATCGGGGCCGAATGGCCGATCGGGGCCGTTCAATTATAGATCGGGGCCGAATGGCCGATCGGCCAGCCGGGGGCCGAAGCCTATGCCACGAAACCCAGTCGGGGCCGAATTCTCATCGGCCAGACAGGGCAGAATTCAAGCCGCCATAGTCGGGGCCGATGGAGTTATTCTTCATCGGCCCCGAAATCGGCCCTCCAATCGGCCCCGATTCAAGAATTTTGCACAAATTAAACACTACAATTCTCTCCAAATTCTCCACAATTTCATCAATACATGGACATTACAATGTCAACCCAACCATATTTCAACCTAAATTTCGTCTATGAATGAAAAACAAACAAAATCATGCAATAAATTACTAACCTCAATTTCGCTCGAAGACATTGAGAGCGGCGGATGTATTGTTCAACGGCGGCGACGACGGCGTTGGCGTCGATTTCGGCGCAGAGGAGCGGCGGCAACGAGCGGCGGCGAGAGGGAGGAAGTGGTGAGAAATTGTAAAAACCGTTTGTCTACATTTTTTAATCTATCGGCCCTCCATTATTGAAACTCAGGGCCGATGGTTGGGCCGATGGGGGGCCGATGAGTATCGGCCCTCAATTAAAACAAACGGTTTCGGCCCCCGGTAAATTTCGGCCGCTTACATAACGGCTACTTAGCGTCGGGGCCGATATCTCGGCCGAATAAGTAAGTGGCCGATAGATCGGCCATATATTTATTTTTTTTACTTAATTATTAAAAATAAATGTTTGTAAATTAAGTTTATTATTTTCCGAGGGCCGATGTCACGGCACAATAGGGGCCGATCAAAATCGGCCCTTCAATTATAGACATTTTTCTTGTTTTCGGCCGACTGGGGCCGATAGGTCGGCCGATCACGATCGGCCCTTTCTATATATAAAATCGGCCGCAATCGGCCCTCGAATGTTAATCGGCCCTCATCGGCCCTCCATCGGCCAAAGACCCACAAGAAAGACAAAATGACTAGATTTGTGTTTTTATTTTTAGGATGGCTAAATATGTTTTTTTTTATTTTGGCTAACAGAGCACATTTCCACTTATGGATTTGCCACATAGCATATAGGTAGACATGTATTGCTATTTGTGTTTCTATTTTTAGGTATATCCAATGGGAGGTTTGAAAGGGTGTAAAAAGTTGGGTTCCAAAGTTAGGTTACGTGGCGAAGTTGAGTTTTTATTTCAGGAGTTAGCTTCTTCATTCTGTCATGAATCGAAGCGTGTGGCGCATGCACACACTCTACACTGCCATTTGTGTGTGCGTTGCACGCGCCTTTTAGAGTTACGCTCCCAAGCAATTAAATGCGTCAGATGTCGTTGCTGCCATTCAAAATGTTGGAGTGATTAATAAATAATATCTACCACTCCATTGTATTAAATGAATCGTCCAAGCAATTAATTCATTGAGAATGCATGAATAATCACGTATATATTAAGCCTGTGTTTGGTTCTAGAGAAAATGAGAAGAAAGAATTTGAGGGGAGAAGAAAAGACGAGAAAATCACATATTGCCTTGTTTGGTTTGCAAGAGAAAATGGGAAGAGAGAACAAATTCTGTGGGGCCCAACTCAAAATGTTTTCTCTCCACAATTGAAAAAACAAAATTGAAAGTGTTGGGTTATGAGTCAGTGGTCGTTTAGATCATTGCTAGGGGGTACTTGAAACTGACGTCAGTAGTTCATGTACTTAGGACTTATTGTAATATTTGGTATTGGGGGAAATTGTAGTGATTTTTCATCGCTATAGAATTGAAGATCCCAAAACCTATCCTGAACCCGACGTGTGTTTTGAACTTGATGATGTAATAGGCTAGACTTGTTCTTATCTTCATTGATTATTTTGTCTAAGTCTCGTAAGGGGTATTGTTGGTCTAAATTGCAGTAGAAAAGTTAAATTCCAGAACCCCATATCATCAGTGTGTAGAACTCGTGTCTTCAGGTCCTCCAGCTTACTATCCTTAGTAGAAGATTCCTTCAGCAGACCTCAATTGAAGACTCAGTACGATTCTTTATCTACTGAATATTGAGAAGAGCTCAGCATCTTCAGAGTCGCCAGCTGCCTATCCTCAGTAGAAGATTCTTACCAGCGGACTCAGATGAAGACGTCAGTATGATCGGTCCAGGTCTACTGAACGCTTGCAACTCAGTTGCAGATCCGACAAGGAAACAACTGTCTGTCTTCTATCATTCGAATGTCAGCAGAGTTTATTCAATATGAGGATTTAGAGAGAGTCAACTTAGATGAATACTGATGTCTGACATGTCTCACCTACCTGCTCTGACATTAAAGCTGCTCTCATGTACAGAAGCCAACCACTCTGCGACGCTCTTTCGAAAACTTATGGTCGTTTTCCTTGGAAGTGTGTGACACGTGGCATCGTCCTCTCCAACGGATACATGCTTGGGTCACGACTATAAATAGAGAAGAGTCTCCAAGCTCAACGCACGGGACACCAAGGGAATTCAAACTCATTGCATACAAACTCTCTAGCACATTAAAGCCGATCCAACGAAGAACTTACTTAGTTGAATATCCGTAGTTCTTCTCTCTCGAGATTCTTTAATTCCCTCTTCTCTATCTAAGCTCCACTGTTATATCCATAACTTAAAACATTCGAAGAAGTTCACTTTTCTGTGAATTGTTCTTATTGTAAGAACTCCTTCATTGTTGCAGAAAATTCCCTCCCATTCAAACTTCGGTTTGATTTGTAAAGTCGCTAAGGACTATAACTTAGAAGGGTCTGTCCAGTGTACAAATTGAAGGAAAATTGAGGTTAGGAACGATACCTTCCTCCTTCGTATGTTGTTGCAGCTCTTTATTGTTAGGAAAGATTCATTCCACTAGAGAATCCGTGCTGACTTACCCCTTTATCCCAAATTGAGCAAGGGCTTGTATTTTAGACTTAATCGATCTCCGTATTTAAGATAGAAATATCCGTTAATTAATTAAGCTCACTGACAACTTAAATTAATTAATATCTTATATTATTGAGTAGTACCACTCGACCTTATTAACACACCTGAACTTAATAAATCGACCGGGTTTAGTGTGCTAATCCTTTTGAGTTCATCAGGGGATATTATCAACCCATTTTACTAGGATACGGTTGCAAGATACAGACAACCAGCCTGAGCCACAAATAACTATACGTAGATCCGGTCGCGATGACGTTCACCATAGTAGGTCAAAGTGATAGATAGCCAAATGCACTCAGCTGAAGTCTTATCAAGCTTAAGACCAACTAAGTCACCGAGATCTTGGTTCTCCATTAATGTCAGTTAGGAGAACACATCTCACTGTGATCCATCAATACACCACCTTAAGTGTACCAGTAAAGACAAGCAGCTAAGACAAGTCACTTCTTATCTAAACTGCAGCTTAAACCAACAACTTATCCTTAAGTTGTCTTAGCTGTGATAACTTTTTATATCTTGTCAGTTCAACCAATTTGTATTGTCTTCTGTGATACCCGACACACCACACAAATCTAACTTTTATACAAGATAAAGATAACATGTGCAAATATATATATTTATTAGATAGGAGAATAAAACAGTGGTAGGGACAAAACACATTGTATACAAGCATAAAATTTGCTTCCAGTATACAAAATTCCAACACAGATTCCTTGCCGAGGCTTGCTCAGATTAATCAACAAGAACTCCTGTTCTACAGGACCGTGAACGTAGGATCTTGTGTATCCGAACCACCTTAAAAATTGATTATGTTATTTACTGTTTTATTGCTTTGTGCTCAAACCGATTTACAAACTCTTACCTTGCATAAAACGTATTAAAAAGTGCACTAGCCAAAAATTTGAGTTTAAAGAGATTTAAATATTCAAAACGTGGCTAAGGAAAATAAAATATTATCTTCAAATAAATTGATATGTTTCCTAATTAATTGGTCATCCCAAGTCTAGAAGATTTCAAATGGTTTGATGGGTTAAATCTTAATTGTTTAGATAGGATCTAAAATAAACACGTAATATAAATATATAAAGCACATAAATAACTTCATGATTTAATCTGCTAATTTAGATCATTAAAGCACAAAACACTGAAAAAAACAAATCATGTTGGCTTATTACAACCAGTATAACATGCATAAATGAAAGATAGTCATGATCGCACTCTTTCGTTTAATTGATATCTAAGGTAGGACTTACTCACAAGGTATCATACATGAGATGTAAATGTAAGTTTTATTTATTTATTTATTTATTTATTATTATTATCATTATTTTTGTTTAATTTATTTTATTTTTTAGGTAAGATTTCGGGTGTTACAATCCCTAGCGGCTAAAAGAAGTTTAACTTTAAAAAAAACACTAATAATTGTATTTATATTTGACAAGAAAGTACCTATGCAATGTGTAAATCAATTGATTATTAAAAAAAATTGGTTAGTAAAAAAATGAGTGTACCAATTAAAATGAATACATTATTAAAAAATAATTAAAAAAATATCAATTGATTATTAAAAAATACAATATTAAAACAAAAAACCCTCAAAGTTCATTGTTTGGACTTGTATCATGGATGAAATGCAAATACAAGTTTTATTTATCTATTTAATACTCCCTCGGTTTTATTCATTAAGTATCCATTATACCATTTTTAGGTTGTTCCATTATTAATGTCCAACTTTCCAAAAATGACAAATTACTCACTATCCATCTCCATATGAGGTGGGCCCCTCATTATTCATTACCCACCTCATATTCTTATACACTTTCTCTCTCCAAAAGTTTCTCTCTTACATGATTTCGCTCCGTTCCGAACGTAGAAAATTTTGATTTTTAACTTTTTGAAAACTTTAGATTATTTCTTTAATTACAACATAAAAAAAAAATTTAAAAAAATTAAATCAAATGCTTAAACTATGCTTTAATAACATTTAGATAAATTCACATTCATTCCCACCAACTTTTCATCGAAAACCGTGTCAATTTATTAATACAATTTAAACTCATTAAATATATCTCCAAATAAAATTTCTTAGGGGCCGTTTGGTAAGAATTCGGGAATGACAATGGTAATGAGTATGATAGTAGGGTGATTGGGTATGGGTATGACTGGTTCCTTTAATGATGTTTGACATTTACTTGTGAATGAGTATGATAACCAAATATGATGTTTGGTTGTACTTAGGCCTCAATGAGAATGTATAATATTATGAATATTGTAATATTTTAAATAATAATGATATGAATCTATTTTCTATTTTGTGAAATTTAATACAATTTTTTTTTAATAAAAAAGCACAATATCTTTTATTTTGAGTATTTACAAAAAATTAATAAATATTTTAAAAAATAATTATAAAAATGATTTCTTACATATTTTTACGAGATTATCGAATATTTATTTTATAAAAAAATAAAGACATTTTTATAAATTATGTTAAAATATTTTTAAATAATAATATTTACATTTGACAAAATTTAAGTTTTATTTAATATTCTTATTATGTTAACGAGATTACTGTATTTACTTTTAAATAAAATTAATTTTTTTTATAAATTATGTTTTTTTTCGTACTAATAATGTTTATTATGAAAAAAAAGTTTTATTTAATATAATAATTATTTTTTTAATTATTTGTATTTTAGCTAAGTATTATAAATTAATTTTATTTTTTAAAAATAATGCATAAAAAATTAATTTTGATACCCATATGGGTTCGGAAACTCAAACCCAAGTAGATACATGAGTATGAGAAAACCCATACCTATTCGGGTATGAAACCCATAGTAGAGTGTCGAAACCCACATACCAAACGTATTATATGGGTATCATTCCTCCTCCATTCCCATAGTAGAGCCGTAAACCCACATACCAAACGCCCCCTTAATCTCCGGTGCCCATTCCCAAGTGGACATCAATAATGAAACGGAGGGAGTATTATTTTATTTTATTTTAGTTTTTAGGTAAGATTTCGGGTGTTACAATCCCTAACGGCTAAAAGAAGTTTTACTTTTACAAAAAACACTAATAATTGCATTTATCTTTGACAAGAAAGTAGCTATGCAATGTGTAAATCAATTGATTATTAAAAAGAATTGGTTATTAAAAAATGAGAGTACCAATTAAAATGAATACATTATTAAAAAAATGATTAGAAAAAATATCAATTGGTTATTAAAACATACAATATTAAAACAAAAAAAAACCTTCAAAGTTCATTGTTTGGACTTGTATCATTCATGAAATGCAAATGTAAGTTTTATTTATTTATTTATTATTATTATTATCTTATATTTTATTTTTGAGGTAAGATTTCGGGGTGTTACAATTCCTAGCGGCTAAAAGAAGTTTCACTTTTAAAAAAACACTAATAATTGCATTTATCTTTGACAAGAAATTAGCTATGCAATGTGTAAATCAATTGATTATTAAAAAAAATTAGTTATTAAAAAATGAGTATACTAATTAAAATGAATACATTATTAAAAAAACGATTAGAAAAAATATCAATTGATTATTAAAAAATACAATATTAAAACAAAAAAAACCCCTCCAAGTTCATTGTTTGGACTCAAACCCGGACAACTAGGGTAAGAGTCCAACAACTTAATCAATTGCACTGTACAAGACTATTGGTGTATTTATAAACCACACTAAACTAATAAAAGGCACAGAAAACTAACTCTTATAAATATAATTATTAATAATATGATTCCAAAGGAATAATTATTCTTTTATAATCATTATTAAAAAAATCGAGAACTGTTAGTAGAGGTGCATATTAGAATGAATATAAGCTCGGCACAGCCCTAAATCTGGCCCAAATCTTTATCACAACTCTCATAAACCCTGAGTCTATTTACCTACCCCAGGCAGAAATGATAATTGGTTTGTGATTCGGATCTCAGATAATCACAAACCGACCCGTTCTCCTTCTCACTCCCCCTTTCTCCGTGACCACTTCTCTTCCTCTAACCAAAAAACCTCTCCCGACTTTAATGGCGTCGCCGCCATTTTCCCATCTCTCTACGCCCACAACACCTCTCTAGAGCTCCATCTTTTCATTCGCAGCACCGACATTTGACCTCCCCAGAAACATCCGAATCCCTGTATGGACATGAGAAGATCGGCGGTCCAGAAAACCGCCGCAGCCGCCACCAACACCGCCGCGATTCTCTTTCACCCGATCAAACGACCGCTCACAGTTTCGCCCCACCCTTTACAGCGATTGGAAATTCCAAAACCTAAATTGAAAGAAGTGCGCCAATCAGATTCCGAGGCGGCGTCGTCTCCTTCAGCTGCATTTGATCAACGATTCCATTACTTGAAAATTTTGTCTTCTATATTATCGGTTCCGAGTTTGAATTCATATCAGTGTAGCGATTTGCTAAAAAAATTGACTCCTGATCAATTTGATGCTATTTTCTGGGAAGTTCATAATAACGTTGATCCTTCTACTGCGTTAAAGTTCTTTTACTTTGCCTGCGATTGCTGCAGCTTTAGGTTCGTGCTTAGATCGTACTGCCAATTGTTCCACTTGTTAGTTTCTAAGAATCTTGATTCAGCTGCGCGGTTGCTCTTGATAAGACTGATTGATAGAAAGTTGCCCTTGACATTGAGGGATTCTGTAGTGGATTTCCATAGGGAGATCATCATTGGATTGACAGATGTTTATTTGGGTTCTGATAGATTTAGGAAAGGGCCCAAAGGGTTTGATATTTTGGTTCATGTTTATGCTACAGAGTTTAAGAAATTGGGGTTTGATGTTATTATGGATGCGTTTAGGTTATTAGCTGGCAGAAAGTTGTTTCCATCTTTCAAGACTTGCAATTTTTTTATGAGCTTGCTTGTTAAGGCTGGCCAACCTGAGAAATGCTATGAGGTTTTCGTTATTGTTTCGGAGGAACTTTTGCCAGATGTTTACTTATACAGTACTGCAATAAATGCCCTATGCAAAGGAGGTAAGGTTGAGGAGGCAGGCAAACTGTTTATGCAAATGGAGAATAAGGGCATTGCTCCTAATGTCGTTACTTATAATAATCTTATGCATGGACTGTGCGAAAATAGGAGCTTGGGTGAGGCATTTCAGCTGAAGGAAAGAATGGTAGATAAGGGGTTAAAGCCAACTCTTGTAACTTATGGTTTACTGATTAATGGTCTGATGAAACTTCGGAAATACGATGAGGCTGATTGTGTTTTGAAAGAGATGTCAGGGAAGGGGATTCTTCCCAATGTTGTTGTTTACAACACATTGATCGATGGGTACTGTAAGATGGGAAATGTGGCAACTGGCCTGAAGTTAAAGGATGATATGTCATTACTAGGTGTTATTCCAAATTCAGTTACTTATAATACTCTTGTAAATGGACTCTGCAAGGATAATCAAATTGATTTAGCTGAGCAGTTCTTAGTGAAGATGGTAAAAGGAGGTTTAAGTATAAATGCAGGTACCATAAACTCTGTTATTCATGGATTATGTAAAAACTTAAGATATGATTCCGCACTAAAGTACACTATGTTAATGATCTCAAAAAGTTTAGTGCCTACAGACACGTTGCTGACAACTTTAATGAGTGGACTTTGCCGGAACCGTAAGCATTCAGAAGCCTTGAAGCTGTATAATGTGCTACAGTGTAAAGGAATTGCTTCCAATACTGTGACCTCAAATGCTCTTGTTTTTCGACTCTGTGAAATTGGTAAGATGCAGGAAGCTAAATCTGTTGTGAAGAGCATGTTGGATGGTGGTGTTAGGTTGGATACTTTTACGTACAATGCACTAATATATGGGTTTTGCAAAGAGGATAAGCTCGAGGTTGGTTTTAAGCTCAAGGAAGAAATGGCTGAGAAAGGAATCTCCCCAGATATTGTGACATACAACTTGCTGATAAACCGGTTGTGTAATAAGGGTAAAATGGATGAAGCTCTGGTGCTTTGGCATGAATGCCAAAGGAATGATCTCGTTCCTGATGTTCGTTTGTATGCAGTAATGATAGGTGGGTATTGCAACTCCGATAGATTTGAAGAGGTTATGCATTTCTTTGATATGTTGCTCAGGCAGGATGTTATACCCAATTCTGTTGTATATAACATACTCATTAGAGCATACTCTAGGACTGGGAACATCCCAGAGGCCCTTAAACTCCTTGATGACATGAGAAACAAAGGTATTTCGCGTACCCTCATCACCTATTCATCGTTAATACATGGGATGTGCAATGCTGGCAGAGTAGATGAGTCAACGTATCTGCTTGATGAAATGAGAAAGGATGGTTTGCAGCCTGATGTAGTATGTTATACTGCACTAATTGGTGGTTTTTTTAAAATAGGCCAGATCAATGAGGCGAGGAACCTCTTGCAAGAAATGTCTTCATTTAAGATACACCCTAACAAGATAACTTATACAGTAATAATCAATGAGTACTGCAAGCTGGGTAGGATGGAAGAAGCTGCTGAGAGTCTTAGGGAAATGCTAAGCAAGGGAATCACTCCTGATTCTGTTACTTATAATGTCCTGGCGCATGGGTTCTGCAAGGAAGGGGATGTAGATGAAGCTGTCACTCTGTGGGATCACATGTCTGAGAGAGGAATAACTTTGGATGATGTTGCGCATACTTCATTGGTTCACTGCATGTCTGAGCAATCAAGGACTGAAAATGACTAATTCTGAACTGGTAGGCCTTACTCATCTTTATCCAGATATGAAAACATACTTTTAATCAATTATGTTTGGTAGAAATAAACATATCTATATTTATTTGTTAATTGTTATGTTTGTGTTCTTTTGGCTCATCTTACCATTTCCTTCATCTGCTTCTTTCCTTGTATTTCTTTCTTTTGTTGTGATATTGTCGCATTGCAGCTGTAACTTTCTGTCAGGATTGGTTGTTGACTGATTAGCTCACTGTTAACATTTTGAAGACCAATCTTTTGTCTTAAAACATAAATCATGGGAAATATTTTGGCTCAGCTTGATTAAATTATAGAAAGCTTTCTAAAGATCATTTTCTTGGTTTCTATAGGTTTGCCTTGACTCTCCCACATGATACTAAACATTCTTTGGAATCAGATGAGCCTCTTGTAAGAGATTGTGAAATCATTGTCATACTTGCTCGTGATACCTGAGCTCTATAGCATCTTCCTGTCATTAAATTGGTGGTGAAGGTTGTTGAATGAGTGTATGTATCACTGAAGGTGTTACAGTTACCTCAGATAGAAGCTTTAGCTCTATATATAGGGTTCTCTTAGTGTTATGGGTCTTTTGAATTGTAGCTGGTGCCAGGTAATTAGATATTATTCTTGTGTAGATATGGGGAAAATCCTAGTTTGTAGAATTCAATAATCAGGATCTCACCTGCATTTTTGAAGAGAATAAAAACACAATTGAAGCCTATGCGAGATTTTCTTTTTTATATGAAGGCTTGCATTTTTTTTTAAATTTAAAATACAGTGACATTGTTAAAACTATTATTGGATATCAACGACAGCTGTGAAACATCAAGATTGGATCATTCTACGAACCCACAAATAAGTTGCCAGTCTCTGACATTTGCCAGGCTGACCGAGTGTGCATCAAATGATTGATTCTCAGACTGCATGGACTTTAAGGTACTGTATTTTGCTTGTGACACTGCCTGGTTGCCAGTTGTGTATTACCTTAAAATACTCGCTGTAATTTTGCCTCCTCAAGTTTGCTGGGCTTTTAATTTTGCTTTTGTTTATTCTTTTTTGCTCTAAGGTTTGGACAATAGTTTAAATTTTGTTATTTGATGATCCCAACTGCCATTTTTTGAAGAGCCATTGGCACTTAGCAGAAGTGATATTTTTGCATCCAATTTGCTTTGAAACTCCTGTTTCTATCAGTAGCTGTGAGTTTAATGAGAGAGGGTGACGAGTGATTTCATGTTTTATTCGTCCATCAAAAGCTCTCTCTTAATGTCAAATTATCGATTAAAGTAATAAGTAATACTCATAAGTCACATAATTGGTCCATTCAATTCTTCTGTGCTTGGGGTATAAATTTTTGTGGTGTATCTGGTTGTGGGCGGAGCAGGTAAATGATTTTCTCTTTATTCTAGGTTTTTCATAAACTAAGCCTATAGATCGGGTGTCTTTTAGTAATACAAAGGCCCTGCAAGTCTTGAACAATCTGTTTAGCTTTTTATACTTCATTTCTTTTTTATTTTTCATGTATGCTTCTTTATAAAAATGTGGGATTTCAAATTTCAAGTCCCATTACTTTAGTTTTACTTCATGAACTAAGCTCTTGTTACTTTGCAAGTTAGATGCAAAGACTAGAGACTGCGCATTACCCTTGTAATCAGCATCCAATGTTTTCTTGGATAATATTGTCCATCCATCAACTAACCACCCTATCTTGCAATTCTTATGGTTTTTGTTGTTATCTCCTAGTGATCCATATTATACAGGCGCCTGGACAATATACTAATCGTGTACACGGCGCCTTATGTCTTCCATGGTGCAGGAGAATGATTTCATCCAAGGATGGATCTTAATGAGGAGGAAAAATGGCTGAAACTTCTCTGGCATGATCTGCTGGTCTTTTATGGCTGTATCTGATCTGCTGGTCTTTTATGGCTGTATCAAGAGAAGGTATTTATGTATATGTATATCCCTTTAAAATTCACTATTCATATAATTCTTCCATATTCATTAATGCAGCAAGCGAACATATATATGCAGGCAGAGAAAGCTGCGGCGACAAGGAAGAAAGAGAGAGTGGAGATGATTAGAGGAAGTGAAGAAAGCTGAGCACGCTGTGGACAAATTGCATGCAGCGCTGCACGGCCTATCTGACAGCGGCTACCACCACGGCATCGGCAGCCGATCGGCACCGTTCTGCTGACAAGGCTTAGTTCTATGCATCATGTTTTTTCGTGTGTATACGGAGTTGTTGATCACATTATAGCAATTCTAATTTATGTTTAATTCTTACCACATTAAGCTCTCCAAACTCTGGAAATTAGTGGGAATAATGAATGTAACAGAGAAATGTGTACACGACATATATATATAGAAAAACCACATTAATACAAGAAAAGTATACAACAAACATATGTGTATAAGCTGACAACAAACATGAAAACACAACAAAACAAGAGTTCCACCTTCCCTACATTCTTGCTATACAGGTGAGGCCTAATTGTAGTTGCAGCTTACAAGCGCCACAAGCCGCTTTTGTTGCAGAAAACTCGACGCCAACGGAGTTAACAAACGCGCTAATCTTGGTAGCATGGGACATGCTAATGCCCCGAGTATAAACCAGTTGAGGCTCAGGAGAGCAACAGATTCTGCTGCAGGTTTATGCTCGATTCTGGTAAATAATCGGAGTGTGCTCAGCAACGACGAGGAGACAACGAAAAAAAGAGCCACCACAAGAGGTATGCATGGATCTTCAGCTTTCAAGATGATAAAACCCACCACAAGTGATAACACTACACTAAATAGGCTTTGAAACAGAGCAACCTCCCTCTGTCTTGCTAGAATGCCCTCCTCTGATGTCATGCATAGCTGGGAGAGTTTGTATGGTTTTAGCATCTCATCCTTGTGAAGATTGTCCGAGCCCGTCGTGTAATAATCCGTGCCCATGTTGTCTTGATCGGAGTAGCTCCAGAGGGATTTTCCTCGAACCTCCTTCAACCGCTGTGATTCATCCTTCAAATTCTTTAGCTCCTCCTGCAGTTGCTTAATCTTAAGAATGGCTTCATCATGTTCTTGTTCGAGTTCCATTAGCATCATCTTCATCATTGTACGTTCATTTCTGGTTTGATGGAGTTGTGCTTCTAGTTCCTTCGTATCCAAAAGGGCGTCTTGTATCTCTAGCTGCAAATTGACTGTTCTCCCATTAGTATATGCAACACTCTTGCATCTCTCTCCCCTACTTAACAGCTAGAAAGAAGGGAATGAAACACCCCCCTCATGAAATCATGTTTTCTACTACTAATTTGCACGAAACAGCATCATAGCTCGATAAACTTAGAGATGTAATGAAGTTCAAGAATCATTCATAGAGAAATTCAAGATAGCAACATTACATTAACTCTCAAACATCCCCATATAGCAAAGACTAATCTTAAGGAAGTAATTCCCTAATTAAGCCATGAATTGCACTATGCTAATAAGATCAAGAAGATTCTTAGAAGGGTGAAGTAGATTACCAGTCTTTCTCTATACAACGCAGTAAATGCTCGAACCGGGAGGGATAACACTGCCATAATCCAGATCGCAATCTGCCACAGTATAATGAAATGCAGACAGAGAGCAAACCTCAGCAGCTCCAACACTGTCTGAGCAACAAACCAAATGCTCCCAGCAACAAATTGACAGGATAGTACGATAGGCTTCAATGACAATCCTACTACCGAACACACCAACTCAAACAACAGAGCCATCAAATCCACAAGATCTCACAACGTAGGAAAACCATCACACTGGATACAAAATTCAAAAGCCAACCCTAGCTCTGCAGTAAAACACAGGCTTAATTAAGATCATGTTTGGACCAGAACTCATAAATAAGTCAACAATGGAATGGTCTACTTATGTGGATAAGCATTGCTCATGATAATGTAGAATTAGGTCACGAAAAACTCAATTGCTCGTTGGGAATAGCATCTAGGGGTTGATTCTCATACTTATTACACTTTTTGAGATCATAACTTCCATTACTCCATGGATTAGTATTCTATTACCAAAAATCTACTAAATTCTGATTGGAAAACTGTGTCTGTAGAAGCCCTCGGTCAAATTTGGGAAGAAAGCTAAACTATAGCAGTCGGATAGGTTCAACATCAAGTAATACAAAATAAAATTCACAAAGATAATAAGCAGTTCACTTCCTAGTTTAAGATAGCAACAAAACCTCAAAAAAATTCAAGAATTTATACCACAAGGTCCAAAACACTATGTTAATTGATTATGCATCATTTGCCAACTAAGTGAAGTTTCCAACATCTACCTATGGCTATTAAGACACATTATAAACGTGAATATAAATCCAGAACCACGCAGACAGTTACATGAAAGATGACAAGTAATATCCTCTCTCTCTCTCTCTCTCTCTCTCTCTCTCTCTCTCTCTCTCACTCACAGACACACACACACACAAACAGAGTGTGGATAAGGGAGACAATTACCTGAGATGGAAATGGGAATTCTGAGACACCCAGAACGAGAAATCTTTTGAAGACCAAAGGCAGAGCGGCTGGTGTTAGGGAACTATTGGAGCGTGAGTGTGAGAACCCCTTTCAAGATTACAACTTTAAAAGAAGAAAATTAAAATTAAAGAATTGGGCGTGCGTGTGAGAGAGAGGGAGAGGACGTGGCGACACGCTGAGTAGCAGGAAAGTGACACGTCTGGAAGGGAAAAAGTAGCAGTAGTTACACTGAACGCAATTCAGTATCAGATGAGGAACAGCCAACGTGCTGTCTTCAATGATCCTTCTTTCTAAGAACAACGCAGTCTTCAAGAAATAATTGCTTTAAACATCAATTGGAGGCCGTGTTGTGCCCGCCGCCCCGTATATCCGCCGCCAATCCTCCATTTTCCAATGCCATTTGCTCGTTGCCATGCGGCTTGCCGCGTGGGTCATTCTGGTCAAACAACGCCACCTAATTACGTCACATTCATTCAATGTGGCAGTTGAATCCAACGCTAATCACGTTAATGGTGGAACGAATGATCATGAATTCTAACCTTACCAGTTCCCAACCCTAAGGGTGATAAAGATTAAAGGGCGAATTTGTAATTGAGAGAGATGAGTTTAAAATCTACAGCTTTTAAGGGTGATATAATTATTTTTTAAAATATACAAAAACTACGGAATCAACATGATTTAGGGCCACGACGATTGTATGGGCTCTTAGGTGGATGCTGGGGTGCGCAAATGCTGCCTTCCACCAACTCGTAAACATATTTTCATGCAAGTCGGATCTTCTGGCCCATTTTTCGGCGGTGGGGAAAAAAAAAAAAAGGGCCACAATCAATCTACACCATTACTCCACATCTTAATACGTACGCGTCCCATGTGATATATTTGGCCGAGGGGTTATATTTTTATTGAGTTAATGGGAATATTGAAAAGAAGACTGATAAATTAATATTTGAAGTGTTAAAAAAATGGGCATCAAGCCGTGCGCGCGTGGCACCGTGATTGGTGGGCCAACACTCGGCCAGAGGTGGGGGATAGGTGATCCCCAGCGATTTTCATGTCAAATTGTTAAAAAAATTATTCTACACTTTATCCTCTTTTTTCGAAATTTCACATTTTGATTTTCCTTCTCTCACATTGCTTAATCCCTTCCCGCTTCTTAATCTTTTCTTCTTTTGAAAAAAAAAACACTATATAACTTTATTGAAATTATAAAATACTAACTTTTTTTACCATATAACTACTTTTTTAATGTTTAGTTATTATGTTTCTGCTTTTTTGTGCTTAAAAATAAGCTAAAACAAGCACAAGTCTATAAACTAGTAACGGAGTGCTTTTAGCTTTTTTAATCACATAAGCGCTTTTATTAATGTTGCACACACTCACATTTCAACTTTTTTTTTAAAATTAATTTTTTTTTCCTAGAAATCCAAACAATAATAATTTTACTTAAAAGAAATTTGAAATATAAATAAATAAAAACTGATTATAAAAATTATTTCAAAATTATTTCAATGTTCAACTAGCTTTCATATCTCCCCTTTATATTTGTTTAATTTGCAAACACGGAAAAACCAAGGTATTTTCTGTTCAATTTTATTATATGATATTATATATAAACATTGCTTTATCTTATTGTATACTAGTCAGTGTAACAATATCACGATTATATAACAATATAAATAATAATTAAAGGAAGTTAAGATTTCCAAAAAGCAAATACACTTGAAATTCCATGTGGTTATGTCTGCCCATTGTCCACGGCGTGCGCCCATTGTTGCATTCCACCTATAAATCTTTTCATCGTAACAGAAAATATTGTACTAAATCAATCATGCTCAGATGCTATATTTCATCGTTAGTTCGTGAGATTCGAACACATGACATTTGATTGTTACTTATCTACTTGGGTTGCACATCAATTTGGATGCTATAATGAATTTGGATACACGAAGCTCGATGATTCTATGAGCACGCAACAATATTAATTTAGGGACAGAATAATCTTCTTCCGAATATTCACTCTAGTTAATTAACATTATTGTAATTTCATTCCTGGTCCTAGTTATGCCACTATAAAAGTGAACTCGACAAAGAGACACTCAATGGTGTGAACGAGAAACAGAAATTAGACCGTTGATGCCGCGCCATAGAATTGACTAGCGAGAGCTCCTACTAGGTTATTTTAGTGGATGCGGGATAAGCATGGAGTCAGATTATGATGCCCAATTGTGCGCTTACCTAGATTTTATAAAGTGTTTTAAATAATGTATATATATATATATATATATATATATATATAGAGTGAATTATGTGAGAATATACCTTTAACGTGAGAATTGCAAATCATGCATAATTATTATATGTTCTATGCATAGTTCTTATGTTTTTTATGTAAAAACCTATAATTTTACAATTTGCATAATCCTTATATTTTTATACAGAAGATAAAAATTAAAATAAATTTGAATATGGTGGGACAATATTTAATAAGTAAAAAAGATCTGAGATCAATAGCAAGAATCTTTTGCCTTGTTGTAATTGTAAAGTGAGGTGAAGGAGACATTAGTTTTAGATATTTGGCTAGATACTAAACAATAAAGCTTACCCTACATATCCTAGTGGGTTTCTTTTCATCATAAGTTTTTTAATTAAAGAATTTCTCGTGTCACATGTAAGAGTACACCAAAAAGATAAAAAGAAATACATACACCTGAGTAATCGATGAAATACCATCTAGCATAAAATTAAATCATCATAATTTTGCTGTGTATATATAATAAGAACAAAACTCGTAATTGTTACTTGAGATGTGTATTAACTAGTATGATAAATTTGATAAGATATGAATAATTACATACAAGCTGATCGAAAAAAACATCCTTTATTATTCACCACAACTGTATTGTATGATGAATCCACATGGGATGATAATTTAAACATGTATTAGTGTGATAATATGCATGCGATTGGGCAGTCGTAGAAAGGGAATATTTACACGACCATACAAAACCCTAGGTTTCTTAGTATCCATGATGGGTTCAAGATTTCCTTAAACGAAAAAGTGCTTCGATGTTGACTCAAATTATATTCTGAATTTCTGATCGAACCGAACCTCAATTTATAAGTAACGAATATCTCTCTATAACTTACATATATATATTTGAGTGGATGTTTGGTTCCATTTTATTTTGTACAAACCTATCGACGTATATATACACAAGACCAAAACTGGAGACGTGTAAGTTAGTCGATAATATTAATCGTTGTCAATTTCGGCACAATAAATAAGGTAGATCTAGTTTAGACCATACAATTTTCAAGAAAACCCTAATAAAATCGACTTCCATCATTCAAAAGTTAAAAGCAAACTATGTCATACCGCTATCAAATTGAAAGGCCCACATAAAGAAATGGTGGGTTTTTAATTTTTCATCGATAAATTAATCAAGAACTGACAAATACTAATTAAGATGACATTTAAAAAGGCCAAGAAATAATTAGTGGAAAGAAGCATTTTCAACAACCCTGAATTTGCAGCTAGTAACTCCTGTCCTGCTCAAGCAACCAGACAAAATATGCAACAACAAAGATTTTAATGTTAA
The DNA here is from genome assembly GCA_028984105.1 of Lavandula angustifolia. Classification (NCBI taxonomy): domain Eukaryota; kingdom Viridiplantae; phylum Streptophyta; class Magnoliopsida; order Lamiales; family Lamiaceae; genus Lavandula; species Lavandula angustifolia. The sequence continues at coordinate 24,235,967 of CM054817.1, forward strand.
AGTAGATTGTTCACTTGTGGTGTCTAATCATAATGTTCTTATTTAAATATTTAATAATGGATTTATTAGGCTTGCAAGAAATGAGTGGTCGTGAGAAACCCCTTTAAAATTATGAGTCAAGAAAATGTTATCCTCCCAAGTATGGAAATATTCGCATGCCCAATTCTTTAATTACATTAATTTTTCCAAAAACGGCATATTTGCATCAATCTGCATTCTTGTTTATGATCAACATGTTCATCCATGTCACCTTTTACAATTCCCATAAATACCTCTCTTCCTGTCATGCCTCATCCCCAGATTTCTCTCTCTCACACACATCAAATTTCATAAATAAGTACATTACTTGTTCACAAATATTAAAAGAAAAAAACACCCAAAACCCTATTTTTTTACTTTCATGGCATTACATACCAAAAATTATGTTCTTGCAGTTTATATGCTTATTTCTATTTTACACCACAATTTTGACCTAATATCTGCAAGCCGACCACTAAAAGTCCAGCCACCAGCACCAGTACGAGCTTTGATCAAGTCGGGCCCTCCACCACCCGAACGAGCTTTGACCGAGTTGAGCCCTAAACGATCTTCAATCAAGTCGAAGAAGCCACGAACTATCGGGGTTCGTGTCAATAGGTATAAGAAGATACAAGCAGATGCTTACCGGCCAACGTCGCCCGGAAATAGCCCCGGGATGGGGCATGATGTACCACCTAGAAGCACCAAACCTAATGTAGTAGCCAAGAAAAAGACATAATATTTGGTCTGATTGGTGATGTGTGGTGAGTTCTAATTAAGAATGTTTATCTTTTGATGGATGAAGGAAAATAAACCGGCTTTTTTTAATTCACGAGTGTTGTGTTTTGGTAGAAATGATAGCTGATCAAGTAGGGATAGATGAGTTTGGAGATGTAGGATTGCTGCTGCATGCACTTCTATTTTAGTTCTTTTGTAAGATCAGATTTTTTATGATTGTTTTTCTTGCAAAAATATATATATATATATATATATATATATATATATATATATATATATATATATATATGGGTGGATGTTGTGAGAACCCACATTTAACGTGAGAAATGCGAATCATGCATAATCCTTCTATATTTTATGTATAATCGTTATATATTTTATGCAAAAAAACCTATTATTTATATTTTTTGTCTTCTGCGTAAAACATATAATGATTATGCAAAATGTAAAATTACAATTTTTTTGCATAAATAATATAAGGATTATGCATAAAATATTAGTGATTTGCTACTTTTCATCAATTCTCAATAGTCAATAATAGTTGATGATTTTACTAAGAAATGAAATACTAAGAAACTTGTTATTTCTTTGTGCTAATGTTTACTCGAAAATATTTTTATTTAATTTTATAAAAATCGAATATTATAGATATATCCAGCGCGCAATAATATTGATATGAGAAATAATTCAAAATAAAATTATGGTAGGAGACATAAGAGTATAATATAAAATATTTAAATATACAATTTAATGAAAAGGCATGACCTAATTCTTGTCTTCTATATGTCTAATTTATAGTAATATCCCAATATTAATGAATAAGTTGCAGAGGAATATATTCCGATGCAGCTAATCTTCATTGTCAAGGTCCACGAGGATACTACTCTCTTTTAAACCCACAATGATCTACACTATTTTTTACCATAGTAAATTCACAAACGTAATGTGTTCTATAATTTAAGATACACACAAAATACATTATACTTATATCTCGAATTCTCGATTTTTTAAGCAAACCTCACAAAATGTTTAAACTAAAATTTCTCAATTCCGCCACATCACTACAAGAAACATTTCTAACGAGATTAACCATACTAGGTGAATTTATATAAAAAAAAAAGGTCACGAATATTCGACTTTTTGTAATCACGTGGGCCTCTTTAGATTTTGGAATTTCATACTATGAATTCTTCAGTTATATCTATTTGGATTAAAAGATATATAAATGTCCCATAATGTCCCTTGCATAACTTTATATTAAATTACTCAAGATCCTATATAATTTATAGGGTTGTTTGCCTCAAAATATACGAATTTTTTGTCAAATTTGCACACAAATTTTAAAATCTACCTTTAAATATATGAACTTTCGATTTGTTTGAAATTGTACATGAGTCAAAGATCTGGACAAATTAAAACTGACATGACATTTTCCGACGTGACGTGTCTGCACATGTGGCATTTTTTTATACTTGTAAATACATAAACTTTGTAAGAATTTCTATTTTGGACATGAATTTTAAATTTTATTTAAATTTGCACATAAACTTAGAATTTGTGGTTTGGTGACCGCTAATAGAGAGCTAAGTATGATTTAGTTCTTATTAGAGATCAAGACATATTTGTATATTAGCTTGTTGGACAGTTAATATGCAGTTGTTACACATCATCCTATGGTCATATTCTCTGCTTGCTCACAAACTCATCTACGGTGGAGATCTGTCAAGAATTTAAACAAAGAAGAATAAGAGAAAATATTCTTTTATGTATTCTCTGTCTGTCTACAAAGAAATCCAACGCCTATATATACATACTAAGAAATCTTAAAAAAGGAAAATATCAATTACAAATAAATAGTAAGATAAATCAGGATATCGGAATCATGACCAAATCACATCAAATATATCGGGAGATATCCTTCCAAATTAACCATAATATATTTTACATATATATATATTTCGATATCTTCCCAAATTAACCATAATATCTTTTCAGATATATTCTCATATCCTTCCAAATTAACCCTCATAATTATGGTATCCAAATCCTCATAATTATGTTATCCTTTAATATCCCCCCTCAAGGTGGAGTGTGCAAATTTCGCACACCCAACTTGCACAATATAGAATCAAACACCGTCTTTCCTAACGCCTTGGTGAAAATATCCGCGAGTTGCACTTTTGTAGACAGGTACGAGGGACAAATCAAACCTTCCTTGATAGCATCACGAATAAAGTGACAGTCAGCCTCAATATGTTTAGTTCTTTCGTGAAACACTGGATTTTGAGCTATATGCAAAGCAGATTGACTATCACAATACACTTTCATACCTTGACCATGCTCAATCCCCAAATCCTCCAACAATTGTTTCAACCATTTGAGTTCACACACAACGACCGCCATGGCTCTATACTCGGCCTCGGCGAAGACCGTGAGACCGTTTGTTGCTTCTTGGTTTTCCAAGAGATTGGTGAATCACCCAAAGTCACAAACCAGCCAATTATGGAACGCCTTGTTAGAGGGCAACTAGCCCAATCAGAATCGCACCAACCTACCAAGCGAGGATCTTGATTACCGGTAAGAAAAATCCCTTGACCCGGACTTTTCTTGAGATAGCGGACGACACGAAGTGCAGCCTCCCCAATGCTCATCCCGAGGGTGCTGCATAAACTGAGACAATATGTGCACCGAGTATGCAAGATCCGGTCGTGTTACGCATAAATAAATTAGACGTCCCACAAGGCGTCGATATGGTTCTGGATCAACCAGCCAGATCTCCAGTGGCTTGTGCTAAGACCGTGATTCGTGCAAGAGGAAATGAGGCGGTTTGGCTCCTAAAAGCCCCACTTCCGAAATGATTTCAAGAGCATATTTCCGTTGGCACAAGTAGAAGCCGTCTTTATTGCGTGTTACTTCAAGACCTAGGAAATATTTTAAGATTCCTAAGTCCTTCATACGAAAACAACTTCCAATATACTGCTTGAAAACCTCCAATGCCACCTTATCATTTCCAGCAATAATCATATCATCAACATATACAAGAACCGAAAGCTGAACACCATTTTTACGGAAGACAAACAACGAATAATCTGAGCACGACTGCACAAAACCATAAGCTTTCAACGAGGTAGATAGTTTGGCAAACCAACATCTAGGCGCTTGTTTGAGACCATACAAAGACTTCTTCAACCTACACACCATGCCCGGCTTCACATTCTTAAATCCCGGCGGCACTCTCATGTATAATTCCTCACTTAAATCACCGTGAAGAAATGCATTATGTACATCCATTTGATGCACTTCCCATCCTTTAATAGCAGCAACAGTGAGGAAAGTACGAACATTCACCATTTTTGCAACGTGAGCAAATGTCTCGTTATAGTCAATACCTTCTACTTGATGATTGCCACAAATCACCAATCGCGCCTTAAACCTCTCCACAGTGCCATCAGATTTATATTTAATACGATATATCCACCGACTTCCAAGCGCCTTCTTACCCGGTGGTAAAGATTCCGTTTCCAAGTGTCATTTTCTTCTAAGGCCCGAATTTCTTTATTCATAGCATCACGCCATTGAGGATCACGAACAGCTTCCTTAAAATTCTTTGGTTCACGTCCCATAGTTATAGCTGCAAGAAAATGTTGATGGTTTTCCGAAAAACGAGCAAAACTAATAAAGTGAGTTATAGGATAAGGTGTACCTAAAGAAGGTGACGAAGCCGATGAATGCATGGATGGACTTATTTTCCGTACGGTGCCAATCACATAATCCCGATACCGTGTGTTGGGAATCTTAGTTCTTTTTCCCCGACCCAAATCATCTTCAACTTGGACTTCTCTATCTTCAACCAAAGGAGAATCATGTTCCAAATATTGTTCTTCAACATCCACAACATTCTCTGACACATCATCTTCACCACCATCAACAACACTTGTATCATCGTCACTACAACCGCCACCAAACTCAGCAGCTTGAGGTGTTAAATCTTTAGTGGTCAAGGAAGATTTTGGTTCAAATGGAAAATCATGTTCAAAGAATTGAACATCACGAGATACAAAAAATTCTTGAGTATCAAGATCATACAATCTCCAACCTTTCTTGCCAAACGGATAACCCACAAAACACATTTTCTACTACGACTAGCAAACTTATCTCCATCACGACGTTGATTATGAGCATAACACAAACACCCTATAACTCGAAGTGGAGCATATGAAGGTGATTTTCCAAACAACACCTCATAAGGAGATTTGCCGTCAAGTAAAATAGTAGGTGTTCTATTAATTAAATAACATGCAGCCATCACACACTCCCCCCAAAATTGAATAGGTAAATGACCTTGAAAACGTAAAGCTCGAGCGACATTTAAAATGTGTCTATGTTTTCTTTCAACTCTTCCATTTTGTTGTGGAGTCCCAACACATGAAGTTTCAAATAAAATCCCATGAGTACGAAAATACGCATCCAAACAATGAAATTCGGTCCCATTATCACTACGCACACGTTTGACAACTTGTTCAAATTGACGCCCGATCATAGAAACAAAGTCAGTAAACATAGGCAAAACTTCCGTCTTCTTGCATACCAAATAAATCCAAACGGCTCGCGAATAGTCATCAACGATTGTCAAAAAATAGGTAGCCCCACAAGATGAAGGATGCTTGTAAGGCCCCCACAAATCCAAATGAAGAAGTTCAAAAATTCGACTAGCACGACTCGTGGAAATGGGAAAACTGGACCTACATTGTTTGGCACGTGGACACACATCACATACCTTATTTTGTTTCTGAGTAAACCGATTCATAGTAGGAAGCAACTTCAAGACCGAATCTGACGGATGTCCCATTCGTCGGTGCCACAACTCAAAGGAAGAAACTCTAGTTAGAGCCAACACACGCATATCTGGAACACCTTGGAAAAAATACAGTCCATCCAGCCTCTCACCCGCTCCAATCACCGTCTTCGTCGGAGGGTCCTGTATAACACATACACCTTTAGCAAATTGCACCGCACAATCATAATCATCAATCAATTGTGATACGGAGATTAAATTGCAAGATAAATGTGGAACATATAACACATTATGAAGAATCAATCCCCCCTGCAACTCCACTTTTCCTTCTTGTTGTACTTCAACTATAGAATTATCCGGTAATTTGACCGAGCAACAAGGCACTTGCCGAATATCTCGTAAGAGAGATAAGTCACATACAACATGATTAGTAGCGCCGGAATCAATAATCCAACCATTCTTATCTTTCTTACCATACAACCGTTCATTGGCTTTAGCTTGTGTAAGCACCTCAAGTAGTTGTTGTATCTGTGGAGAAGAAATTTCGGCTAAACCTGCAGTAGCTTCAACACCTCCTGCACTGGAGGTAGATTCAATTACGGCTGCATTTACACGAACATCCGCTGCACCACTTGATCGAGCTTGAGTTTGTGCAGCTAAAGCAACCACACCACTAGCATTATTACGGGATCCGACTTCACCTCCATGTAACCGTTCAGCTTGACTAATCTGTTGGTATGCCTTGTCAACGTTCGGCAGAGGATCAAGACCAAGTAGATTCGTACGAATCGATGCATAAACCACATCAAGTCCAATAAGAAAGTGGTGCAAACGGTCCTCTTCCTTCAAATCTTCCACCTGCTTAGCAATGTTGCAAGTGCATTTCCCACAATTACACTTAGGAACTTTAACATATGTATTCAATTCCTCCCACATCTTGGAAAAACGACCAAAATATGTGGCTATAGATTCAGATTGGATTTGCTTACATTCTCCCAATGACATCTTTAATTGACATACACGTGTGCCGTTCACCACACAATATCGACTTTTGAGATTATCCCAAAGTACCTTAGCATCATCATATTCTCCAAGAGTTACTCGGATCGCCGGATCGATGGTGTTGGTTAACCAGGAAACCAACATGGAATGAACAACAACCCAATCGTCGATTTTCTCCTCTGTTATCGGCTTCGGAACAGATCCATCGATGAAGCCGAATTTTCGCTTCGCTTTGAGAGAGGTACGAACATCCCTCGCCCACTCGTCATAATTTTCTCCACGCAACTGGACCGGTGTGATTATACTGCCAGGACTATCACTTGATCCGAGATGATACGCCATGTCTACCTTCTTAGAGGTAGATGATTCCACGTTACTGCCAACCATGAACTCTCAAGGAGGCTTACTAATAGGCAAGAACAATCTCGTTAAAAGAATTGCTCTGATACCATGTCAAGAATTTAAACAAAGAAGAATAAGAGAAAATATTCTTTTATGTATTCTCTGTCTGTCTACAAAGAAATCCAACGCCTATATATACATACTAAGAAATCTTAAAAAAGGAAAATATCAATTACAAATAAATAGTAAGATAAATCAGGATATCGGAATCATGACCAAATCACATCAAATATATCGGGAGATATCCTTCCAAATTAACCATAATATATTTTCCATATATATATATTCCGATATCTTCCCAAATTAACCATAATATCTTTTCAGATATATTCTGATATCCTTCCAAATTAACCCTCATAATTATGGTATCCAAATCCTCATAATTATGGTATCCTTTAATAAGATCAAAGGGCTTGACTTGGAAGTTAAGTAATGCAGTTTCCATATAGATAGTGGTGTGTGTGGGTGGTTATTAAGAGTTCGTTATATTAACTCAATTTAGAGAGAAAAAGAATACAGAGAGTTGCAGAGAGAGTTTTTGGAGAGGGGAATGAGAGTAACCATCTCCTTCTGTAATCATTGATTTTCATTTCTCGTTCATAGTGAAAGTGATCCAGATGTCCCTCTCGTGCAGTAGGTTAATCTGAAGCACGTAAAATTCCCCGTGTTCTTTATTTTCTTGTCATTCTTTATTTTGTTCTTGGTTGATGTGTTATGCATGATTAAGGTCTTAGATTATTTCTTGTGCATGTATTATTGATCCATCTTGGTGATAGGTTTATTGTAATGTAATAAACAATCATAACAAGTGGCGCGTCTGTGGGAAACAAGGATCAAATCAACTCAATATGTCTTCGACTAAATTGGAGACAGAGAAGTTCTCGGGCAAGAATGATTTTGGATATGGAGAATCAAGATGAAGGCTCTCCTTGTTCAGCAAGGATTAGCCGATGCTGTCAAGAGCAGTGCTGATCAAGATAAATCAATTTCTAAGGAAAAGTAAACTGAAATTGTAGAAAAGGCACACAACACTATTATCCTTTGTTTGTGTGATAAGGTGTTGAGTGAAGTAGCAAAGGAAACTACTGCCGCCGCAGTCTGGAACAAGTTAGAGAGTATGTGTATGACCAAGTCTTTAACGAATCGACTGTATATGAAGCAAAGATTGTACTCCTATAAGTTAACTGATGATAAAGGTTTGGAGGATCAACTGGAGGAGTTCAAAAAAGCTATTGATGATCTTGAGAACATTGAAGTTGTAACGTTCCAATTTTCATAACTTTTAAGGGGACGTCACCTCGTGCATAACATTTAATTTTCTTAATTTAATTTTAAAAAATAATAGATTTATAAAAATAATAAGGTTTTAATGCATTTCATAAAAGCGGAAGTCTTAAATCAAAAACACATGCGACTACTAGTTTTTGGAAAATGCAATGGAAAGAAAGTGTTTAGTTCATGATAAAACTAAAATAATGTAAACAATTTCATAATTCCTTTTCTGTGTGTGACCATCACCATCTGCCACTTCAAGCATCTGCCGGACCATGATCTGAAAAGGTGAAAATATGAAGGGGTGAGCACGACTACTCAGTGGGGTCAAACATTATCCAAACTATAAACTATAAAGGATTTAACATGAGAAATTAGACATGCAAGCCCGGAGGCTTAACCCGAATGTTTTACTGCTGTGAATTGCCCGAAGGTTAACCCGAAGGTTTTACTCCTGTGAATTGCCCGAAGGCTCTGCCTGTACTGAATAACGCATGAGAAAAACTGTATAGTGTATAATAAGGATAAAGAAAAACCCCACCTTAACCTTTTTGAGTGAATGAAAAGATGTATATCAAGTGATTACCCTGCGCGCTTGTCCTAAATATTAAATAATTTGCACTCAATTATTTATGCAAAAGATGGCATGCATGAATCACTCATTACAACCACATAATAAACGAAAGCATGCATAATTCCATATCTTAAACTCAATCTTGTTCACAACAAATAACAATTCAAATCCACAAAACAAAGAATTCAAGGCAACATGAAGAAAACTTTTGCATTTTGAAAAACACCGGATAGTACTATTACTAAATCTAATATCTATCATATTGGTTATTGTGAAGACATGATATTTAGTTTCGGCAACTTAAAACTATATTTAGTTATGAAGTTCTTAATTTTATTAGTTGATTAGGCAATTCAGATAATTTTAAGCAATAATGTTTTTATCTAAATGGATTTTTTTCGTAAACTGGTTTTAAAAAAAAATACCTCAAATAGGAATATTAAATTAATTAGGCCAATTATTGCGTGTCATATAACTAAGCCAAAAACCCAATTATTGAATTTAAATTAAGTTTGAGATATGTTACCATCCAACTTAAAATCCATAACGAACAAGTCAGATTTGCTTATTAATCCTAATATTCTCATCACTGATAACAAAATGAGGGGAATAATTAACATCAACCTTCCTAAAATAAAAATGAATGACACTCTCCCTATAGACTTTTAAAAGTCACGGTAATTAGAAAAAAAATAAAGAAATAGATTATAATCCCTATTTACCTTAATTGCATTTTGAATAAAAGTAGCCAAGTATGTCCATAATGAAACACATTCAGCATATACGAAACACCTCTGGATCTCCATGCAAATTTCACTAATCACAAATTTAATAATATTCCAATTCACAATTTTGCAAAAAATTATCAAAATAAATTTTGAGAACTAAAAACATACTAATTCACAAAATTTTATGGCAAGCTACTTATTTCTAATTCCTAGATTCATGCATGATTTTGAGAAGTAGATTCAAGAAGGAAAGAAAAAATTTAATCTTAAAACTAGGATTTAGATGTACCTTAATTGAAAACTTGATCTTTCGTAAACTCTTGAAAAAAAAGGGCTGACAATTTTCTAGGTGTGAATTGTGGATGAAAAAGATTTTGAGGTACGAGGAATCGTGGGATCTTCATTCAATCTGTGGCGTGAATGTACTTATAGTTACCAATCTCCTAATCAAAATATGCTTAGAGTAACAAAAAGATATAGATAAATAAGGTGAAGACAAAAGATAAGGATCAAAGTAGATATTTACCAATTTTAATCCTACTAGACTTCGCAAGGATTAATTTATTGAGATAATAATTCTCGAAATATGATAATTAGAGATAATATTAGAATGTTAATGACTATACAAAATTAAAAATTTCCAACGATTTGGTCCATAACAATAATTACCACAAATTCTTATCTTCCTTAGAAAAATGATGTCTCTTCTCAACCCATGTATTATCACCATTATTATTATTATTACACAAATTCACCCTTATCAAATAATTATCTAATTCATATATTTTGTTTTCTACCGTTAATACTAATAGGATTTCAAATCATGAAAAGATATACATAATATATTAGTAAATTTTAACATTTTTCATAACACCATGCAAATAATTCAATGCGTATATAATATATATGCAATTAATGCATAACAAACAAAAGAAGAAAAATTAATTAATTAATTAATGGTCATGATTTTAATTTCTAAAGCGCGACTTATAGAACTTACCCACAAGATATCATGCATGAGATGCAAATGTTTTTATTTATTTATTTAATTATTACTTATGATTATTATTATTTTATGGAAAAATTTCGGGGTGTTACAATCTCCCCTACTTATAAAATTTCCGTCCTCGAAAATTAATTACCTTTATCAGTTAAATTTGGGTATCGTAGCTCCATGTCTTTTTCTACTTCCCATGTCGCCTCACTCACATCATGTCTATTCCAGAGAACTTTTATTAATGACACTTCCTTGTTCCTAAGTTGGATAACCTTTCGGTCTAAGATGGCATTTGGCATCTCTTCATATGACAAATCTTTGTTCAGCTTCAATCCTTCATAATTGACTATGTTGCTTGGGTCATGGACATACTTCCTCAAGTTTGCGACATGAAAAACATTATAAATGGACGTTAAATTTGGCGGTAGTGCCAACTCGTATGACACTTCTCCAATTCTTTTGAGTATCTCAAACGGTCCAATGTATCGAGGCCTAAGTTTTCCCCTCTTCCCAATTCGCACTACTCCTTTCATTGGTGGCAATTTGAGGAACACTTTGTCACCTTTTTCGAACTCTATATCCTTCATCTTCAAATCAGCATAGGACTTCTGTCTATCTTGAGCAATCTTGATTCTCTCTATAATCTTTGAAATTACTCCCACAGTTCTTTCGACGATCTCAGGTCCCAATATTCTTTTCTCGCCAACCTCATCCCAATGAAGTGGTGATCTACACTTCCTTCCATATAATGCTTCAAAATGTGCCATCCCTATGCTTGCTTGATAGCTATTATTATATGCAAATTCCACTAAGGGCAAATGTTTCTCCCAATTGGTTCCAAAATCCATGACACATGCTCACAACATATCTTCCAAAGTCTGAATAGTTCTCTCAGACTGACCATCAGTTTGTGGATGGTAAGCGGTACAGAACTTTAACTTGGTACCCATAGCAGCTTGCAAACTATTCCAAAATTTTGATGTGAACCTCGGGTCGCGGTCACATACAATACCGGTAGGCACTCCATGTAGTCTTACATTCTCATCTATATATATCTGTGCCAACCGATCCATATTGTCAGTCATCTTCATAGGAAGAAAATGAGCCGATTTCGTGAGTCTATCCACAATTACCCAAATTGAATGATTTCCTCTTCGGGTTTTTGGTAATGCTACCACAAAGTCCATTGATATCTCCTCCCACTTCCATTGAGGTATATCAAGCGGCTTTAATAAGCCGGATGGCCGTTGGTGTTCAACCTTCACTTGTTGGCAAGTCATACAACTTTGTATGAATTCTGCAATAGTCCTCTTCATATTCCTCCACCAAAAGTGTCTCTTCAAATCATGATACATCTTTGTCCCTCCAGGATGGATAATATATGGCGTGTTGTGTGCCTCCTCTAAAATCTCCCTCATCATTTCACTTCCTTTTGGTACATGTACAGATCCTTCTCTCGAACATCAGCGTCCCGTCTGCTGCAATCTCAAACCCCTTATTCTGCCCTTCCAGAATTTGATCTCTTATCTTGCATAAAAACCTATCTCTCTTTTGTGCTTCCCGAATTTGGTCCCTAAGCAAAGGTTGGATCTTCATAGCTGCTAACTTAGTAGTAGTGTCTTCTGTCGACGGTACAACTTCAATTTCCATTTTTGCAAACTCTTCAATCATTCGGGAAGTATATAGGGCGGTCAAACTCCCTTTCCTGCTCAAAGCATCAGCTACGACGTTTGCTTTTCCTGGATGATAATGAATTGTGCAGTCGTAATCTTTCACTAGTTCCAACCACCTTCTTTGTCTCATGTTCAATTCCTTTTGTGTGAACAGATACTTGAGACTCTTGTGATCAGAATATATCTCGCACTTGCCTCCATATAGGTAATGTCTCCAAATCTTCAAGGCATGGACTACAACTACCAATTCCAGATCATGTGTAGGGTAATTCAGTTCATGAGTCTTCAGTTGTCTTGAAGCATAAGCTATGACTTTCCCATGTTGCATCAAAACACATCCAAGTCCTTGTTTTGAGGCATCATAATAGATTACATACCCTTCAGTTCCGTCAGGAATAGCGAGTACCGGTGCCATGGTTAACTTCCCTTTAAGTTCTTGGAAACTTCTCTCACACTCTTCATTCCACTCAAACTTGATCCCTTCTCTTTGAGAATCCTGCAATAAACTGCCGGTAATATCCTGCTAATCCCAAGAAACTTCGGATTTCGCTTGCATTCTTCGGTGCCTTCCAGTTACTAACCCCTTCGATTTTTGCTGGATCCACTTCTATCCCTTGTGCAGTCACTACGTGACCAAGGAATACTACTTGACTAAGCCAAAACTCATATCTTGAACTTGGAGTATAACTTCTCGTTTCTTAAAGTCTCCAACACAATCCTGAGATGCTCTTCATGTTGGCTCTGATCTTTTGAGTACACCAAGATATCGTCGATGAAGACAATTACGAATTGATCCAAATATTGATGAAACACTCTGTTCATCAAGTCCATGAAAACTGCAGGTGCATTAGACAGTCCAAAAGGCATCACGGTAAACTCATTGTGACCGTATCTTGTTCGAAAAGCTATCTTCGGCACATCACTCTCCTTAATCTTCAGCTGATGATATCCGGACCTCAAATCAATCTTTGAGAAGATCCCCGCGCCTTTTAGTTGATCAAAGAGGTCTTCAATTCTTGGCAACGGGTATTTGTTCTTGATTGTTAACTTGTTGAGCTCACGGTAATCTATGCACATACGCATAGTTCCATCTTTCTTCTTGACGAAAAGCACAGGCGCTCCCCACGGTGATACACTTGGGCGAATAGGCCCCTTGTCTAACAACTCTTGTAGTTGTATCTTAAGTTCTTGTAACTCCATTGGTGCCATTCTGTAGGGTGCTCTTGAGACAGGAGCTGCTCTTGGAATTATATCAATGTTGAATTCTACTTGCCTATCTGGGAGAAGTCTACTTAGTTCCTCAGGGAACACATCAGGAAATTCCTTTACCACTGGAATATCATTTATGGTTAGTTCCTCCGTCGTTGTGCTTGTAATATTCACCAAAAAGGCTTGACAATCCTTCTTCCTCATCATCTTGGTGGCCTTCATTGCAGTTATGATATGTGGTCCTCTCTTTCTCTTACTTCCGTAAAAGGAGAATTGGTTTCCGTCTGGTGTTGGGAAAACGACTTCACGGTCCTTGCATCTGATAACCGCATCGTGCTTGCTGAGCCAATCCAACCCGAGTATGACGTCGAAGCCCTTCATCTCCAGGATGTACAAATCTACTTTTAAAGTCACGTCATTGATCTTCAAGGTTACACCTTTTATTCGACGATTTGTTTCCTTTGCATTGCCTATTGGAAACCCGACCTTGCATGTTGCAGCTTCCTCTTCGCATTTTTCGGCTACTTGATTGTAAAATCTTTTCGATACGAAGGAATCCGATGCTCCGGAAATAAAAAAAATACGGCTATTTGGTTAAGTACTTAAATGTTTCTTAAGGTAGTCACGTTTACTAACTATATTTGGATCTCCACCTTGGCGTTGCGGGAACATTTCTCTCATAGCTTCCAGCAGCTGTAAATTGCTAAGGTTCTCTGGAGGGTTATCTCATGTCCCTCCACTACTTAATAGGGTTTCTTCACGGAGGCATCTTCCTATTGTTCATATAAAATTCAACTATGTAGGGCATCTAAGTTCTCATTCTTAAGGCAACATCTTCGAGGACTTTAAATATTTTACATAATTTGCTCATATAATAATCATGCTCATGTCGTGCTAGAAAAACATGCTTTCAATATTATGCTTCAAAATTAACTTAGAAAATCTTTATTACCTCGCCGGCACGATGTTGTGGTAGTGATAATGGTCAATTTCCTGCATAACATGAAACAAGTCTACAGGAAAGTAGACCTGCTCTGATACCAATCTGTAACGTTCCAATTTTCATAACTTTTAAGGGGGACGTCACCTCGTGCATATAATTTAATTTTCTCAATTTAATTTTCAAAAATAATAGATTTATAAAAATAATAAGGTTTTAATGCATTTCATAAAAGCGGAAGTCTTAAATCAAAAACACATGCGACTACTAGTTTTTGGAAAATGCAATGGAAAGAAAGTGTTTAGTTCATGATAAAACTAAAATAATGTAAACAGTTTCATAATTACTTTTCTATGTGTGACCATCACCATCCGCCACTTCAAGCATCTGCCGGACCATGATCTGAAAGGTGAAAATATGAAGGGGTGAGTACGACTACTCAGTGGGGTCAAACATTATCCAAACTATAAATTATAAAGGATTTAACATGAGAAATTAGACATGCAAGCCCGGAGGCTTAACCCGAATGTTTTACTGCTGTGAATTGCCCGAAGGCTAACCCGAAAGTTTTACTGCTGTGAATTTCCCGAAGGCTAACCCGAAGGTTTTACTGCCGTGAATTGCCCGAAGGCTCTGCCTGTACTGAATAACGCATGAGAAAAACTGTATAGTGTATAATAAGGATAAAGAAAAACCCCACCTTAACCTTTTTGAGTGAATGAAAAGATGTATATCAAGTGATTAAGCCCTGCGCGCATGTCCTAAATATTAAATAATTTGCACTCAATTATTTATGCAAAAGATGGCATGCATGAATCACTCATTACAACCACATAATAAACGAAAGCATGCATAATTCCATATCTTAAACTCAATCTTGTTCACAACAAATAACAATTCAAATCCACAAAACAAAGAATTCAAGGCAACATGAAGAAAACTTTTGCATTTTGAAAAACACTGGATAGTACTATTATTAAATCTAATATCTACCATATTGGTTATTGTGAAGACATGATATTTAGTTCTCGGCAACTTAAAACTATATTTAGTTATGAAGTTCTTAATTTTATTAATTGATTAGGCAATTCAGATAATTTTAAGCAATAATGTTTTTATCTAAACGGATTTTTTTCGAAAACCGGTTTTCAAAAAAAAAACCTCAAATAGGAATATTAAACTAATTAGGCCAATTATTGCGTGTCATATAACTAAGCCAAAAACCCAATTATTGAATTTAAATTAAGTTTGAGATATGTTACCATCCAACTTAAAAATCCATAACGAACAAGTCAGATTTGCTTATTAATCCTATTATTCTCATCACTGATAACAAAATGAGGGGAATAATTAACATCAACCTTCCTAAAATAAAAATGAATGACACTCTCCCTATAGATTTTTAAAAGTCCCGGTAATTAGAAAAAAATAAAATAAAGAAATAGATTATAATCCCTATTTACATTAATTGCATTTTGAATAAAAGTAGCCAAGTCTGTCCATAATGAAACACATTCAGCATATACGAAACACCTCTGGATCTCCATGCAAATTTCACGAATCACAAATTTAATAATATTACAATTCACAATTTTGCAAAAATTTATCAAAATAAATTTTGAGAACTAAAAACGTACTAATTCACAAAATTTTATGGCAAGCTATTTATTTCTAATTCCTAGATTCATGCATGATTTTGAGAAGTAGATTCAAGAAGGAAAGAAAAAATTTAATCTTAAAACTAGGATTTAGATGTACCTTAATTGAAAACTTGATCTTTCGTAAACTCTTGAAAAAAAAGGGGCTGACAATTTTCTAGGTGTGAATTGTGGATGAAAAAGATTTTGAGGTACGAGGAATCGTGGGATTTTCATTCAATGTGTGGCGTGAATGTACTTATAGTTACCAATCTCCTAATCAAAATATGCTTAGAGTAACAAAAAGATATAGATAAATAAGGTGAAGACAAAAGATAACGATCAAAGTAGATATTTACCAATTTTAATCCTACTAGACTTCGCA
The DNA here is from genome assembly GCA_028984105.1 of Lavandula angustifolia. Lineage (NCBI taxonomy): Eukaryota > Viridiplantae > Streptophyta > Magnoliopsida > Lamiales > Lamiaceae > Lavandula > Lavandula angustifolia. The sequence continues at coordinate 24,252,337 of CM054817.1, forward strand.
AGGATTAATTTATTGAGATAATAATTCTCGAAATATGATAATTAGAGATAATATTAGAATGTTAATGACTATACAAAATTAAAAATTTCCAACGATTTGGTTCATAACAATAATTACCACAAATTCTTATCTTCCTTAGAAAAATGACGTCTCTTCTCAACCCATGTATTATCACCATTATTATTATTATTACACAAATTCATCCTTATCAAATAATTATCTAATTCATATATTTTGTTTTCTACCGTTAATACTAATAGGATTTCAAATCATGAAAAGATATACATAATATATTAGTAAATTTTAACATTTTTCATAACACCATGCAAATAATTCAATGCGTATATAATATATATGCAATTAATGCATAACAAACAAAAGAAGAAAAAATAATTAATTAATTAATGGTCATGATTTTAATTTCTAAAGCGCGACTTATAGAACTTACCCACAAGATATCATGCATGAGATGCAAATGTTTTTATTTATTTATTTAATTATTACTTATGATTATTATTATTTTATGGAAAAATTTCGGGGTGTTACAGAAGTGAAGTTAGATGATGAATATAAGGCCATTATTCTTCTTAAGACTCTCCTTAAATCTTATGAGCATCTTAAGGATGTCATGTTGTTTGGTAGGGACAATTCTATTTCCCTTGAAGAGGTGCAATCTGCATTAAGTACTAAAGAGCCGTAGAAGGTTAATGAAGGAAAAGGTGGATCATCTTCTCGAGAAAGTTAACTGTGAGGGGGAAAACTCAGAAATCTAAGTTCAAGAAACCTGAGAAGGATCACAAGAAGTCTGCTCAGTTTAAGGGCAAGGATGATAAAGGAAAAGAAATGAGAAAGTGTCATCACTGCAAGAAACCAGGGCATCTAAAGAAGGATTGTTATGCTTGGATAAAGTAGTAGTCTCAGAAAAACAAGAAGACATATACAGCTGAGGTTGTAGAGCAGGTTCAAGAGGCTGGATCTTTGAGCGTGTCTGAATCTTTTTTCGGTAATGAGTGGGTTTTGGATTGTGCTTGTAGCTATCATATGTGCCATTACAAAGATGTGTGCTGGTTGGGTATCCTAAGGGTATTAAAGGGTATAAACTATGATGCACAGTGAAGGAAATTAGAGGGGACTGATACACATTAATCCCACATTCTGACAAGTAGTCCTTGAGCTCATTGGATAGGTATTCCCCACCACGATCAAATCGCAGTGTTTTGATTTCTTTACCTAACTTCTTCTCCACTTCTACCTTGAATTCCTTAAAGGTTTCAAAGCAATCCGAGTTGTGGCGAAGAAGGTAAACATATTCATACCTCGAGTAATCATCAGTAAATGTGACGAAGTACTCATACCCTCCACGAGCTTGTGTAGACATAGGCCCACACAAGTCAGAATGTATCAAACTTAATGCTTCTGTGACTTTATAACCCTTTACCTTAAAAGGCCTAGTCACCATCTTACCTTCCAAGCAAGATTCGCAAGTTGGAAATGGTTCAACTTGGAGAGACTCCAATGATCCATATACCACCAACCTTTGAGTCCTATTAAGATTGATGTGACCTAGTCTTAAGTGCCACAGATAAGTTTGGTTTACCTTAGAAGACTCTTTCCTCTTCTTAGGATTTGATGATGAGGAAGCAATATTTAACGGAACTACGCGGTTTACAAGTAATAGTATATAAAGATACGTTTAATGGTCCACCACAGATAAAATCATCGTCTTTCATGATAAAAACTTCACTATCAAAACTTGATTTATAACCATCCATGGTGCAGAGTTTTGATACAGAAATGATGTTTCGCCTAAACTCAGGCACATATTAAACATCTTTAAGTACTAAAACAGAACTATCAAAAGATAGATGTAAATCTCCAATGGCAATTGCAGGAACTTTCGATCCATTGCCCATTGAGACTACCACCTCGCCATTGCTCAATTGCCTTTTTTTGCAAGAAAACTTGCAAGATGTAACAAACATGATCAGTTGCTTCCGAATCCACTACCCATTCGTGGGTAGAAGAGGAAACCAGAACAGTTTCAGTTACAAGAGCGATTCACATCTCTAGCCTCGACATCTGGATAATAACTCTTCCAGTGTCCTTTCTTACCATAATTGAAGAACCTTCCTTTCTTCTGTGGCATTCGCATGACGCCGATAAGGACCGTCTTCTTACTCCCACTGCTCTTTTTTGAATTGACCAACCTTTCTGCTCTTTTTCTGATTTCCGCCTTTCGGAGGATTCCTTGAACTACTAGGGATATTCAAGACTTGAGCACTCTTGGCTTTCCTATAACCTCTTTGACCACTACCAAAGATTTGAGTAACATACTCATAGTAAACTCGTTCTTATACATAGCGGTCCAAATAACAGAAGTTCTTATAGGACATTTCCAGAGAATTTATTGGGAAGGTAAGATATCTCTTCCACTCTATGAAATTATTTAAAATTGTTAAACCCGTTAGGGTTTGGTTGGTGAGACAGTTTAGGAACTCGAAAAATATTTGAACATACATATCTGTAAAATATAAATTTAAAAGCATGTATGAAATTAATATTTGCACATAATTCGTAATTAATAATCATTGTAACCTTTTGTAAAAACAATGATATTAAAAACCTCGAACAACTCTAGGAATTCCACTAGCAAGCCACACAGGTGGACGTTTACTAGCGTAACCCTAAACCAAGCTATTTACCTAGCTCTTTAATTCCAGTCCAAGTCTAGGTTCTTAAGACGAATGGAATTAATAGTTCCATATTCTGGACCATGTCACTATTAAAACGCGGGAATGGACTTCGAGGGAAGTGAATTGTACCTGCGGTGACATCTAAGCATTGACCATTAATTTGACAAAAATAGAATCAAATTCTCGAAATTGACATAATTACTCGAATAATGCCGCATTCAATTTGATCTAATTAGCCATCCTATTTAATTATTATCTTCTAAAGTACTCGTGTTTACTAGGCACGCAAGCCACGCAGGTGGACTTTTACGGCTTCGCTCCCACTACTCAATAATAATCAAATATTGTTTTGGAAAACTCATCTCACAAAACTTGTAGCTCAAAGATGCAAGCAAACCACGCAGGTGGACGTTTACTCACATAATCTTACTACTTTCGTGTAGAGTCCAATTAATGGAGGCCCGATTTAGTGTTTAATATCCAAATTAATGGAATCTAATTAAACATATAATTTAAATTTGTTTGGTCTTTTTTTTCAAAAGGTATGTTACGAATCATGCATCATCACATAATTCCTAAAGCATGCAATTTCTAAACGCACATAATAAAATGTGCTCGCAAAAATTAAAACATGCTTAATAACGACATAAATCCTATTTACATGCTTTTCTAAGCGCAATTAATAACATAATCGCATGTTAAAGCATAATAATAAATAAAAGCGCAAATAGGAAATTTAAAACGTCGTTATCGGGCTTTAAAATACATAATTCCTAACTATTACATAGCCCGATCATAATACAGCTCTTCGATCTTTAAAATCTTCGAATCTGAAAATTACATCGAAAACTGCATCGCCACATCATCAGGGGATCTGCCACGTGGCAGACACATGGCAGACACGTGCACGCCTAGTCAGCAAGGGCTGACGTTGTGTGCCACGTCAATGTCTTCTTCCCCAGCAGACCGCCGCCACCGCCGTCGCTCCGGGCCGGCCACCTACACCAGGAGGAGCGCCGGACGGCGGCGAACCATAAACCGCCGTCCGCGCTCGGCACCGCTGCGTACAGCGGCACAAATCTGCGCTGCGTGCGGCTCCTCCCGCCTCCCGCCGCCACGTCCGGCCGTCTACGACGGCCCGATCCCTTCCAGACGTCTTGGGCCGTGAATAACGACCGCTTGGAGCCGCCGCCGCGACTGTGCCGCTGCGTAATTACGCAGCTTGTCGTCGGCAAGTTTGGCCGCAAAAATTACGTGTTTCCGATCCGCGATTCGATCAATTGAAATATGGGTAATGATCCTTGGACGATTTTCGGCCATCATGAACCGATTCCGACCAAAATCGTCCATCAATTTTCCTCAATTCTCAAATGATTCGCCGGAAAAAATCATTGTGAGCAGCGAACTTCAAACCTCGATTCTGGTCGCATCCGGGATCGGATGATCCCATACGACGTATCAACACGAAGCTTGTGTGACGAGGAATCCAGCGGTTCAAGCCGATCGGAAATCAGACCCGCCGGGAATCGCCGCCGCAAAATGCGGTGGAACCTTAGAAAAATTAGGATTTTCTGGCCAATTTTGGGATTTCTGGACAACACGACCACTTGTCCTTTCCGACGCTATTCCGGACAAACTAGAAATCTAAATGAGTCGTGCGACCTATCCAGACGAAGCTAATGACAAAACGAACTAAAATATCCAAACGGATCGGAAAAATAAGTTCGCACGCGCTCCCACGCGCCTCCTGAATATGACGGCCGTGTTCTGCCTGAAACTAGGGTTTCACCCTTTTCCGTCTTTTTGTGCCGTCGCGCCTCGATTTTCATGCATCCCGAACCAATTACAATACAATAATAGTACAATCACATAAAAAATAGGTCCTATCATCTACTCGTGGATTTTCTCACGAGAAAAACGTTACAACGGGGTCAAAACAGTGGCTCGCAAGCCGCCCCAAACACGAAATTAGCCCGATAACGACGGAATTCAACCCTAATCATACACCTAACAGCAACAATCAGACCCTAAACCTGGCTCTGATACCAATTGAAGGAAATATTAGGTTAGGAACGATTACCTTCCTCCTTCGTATGTTGTTGCAGCTCTGATTGTTGCTCGTGTGTCAGATCTTCTGATCTGTGTCCCGACCTTTTTCTCCCTCTGGGTGGCCAGAGAACTGGACAAAATGAAGATTACTGTCTCTCCCACATCAACGCCGTGCGTCTATCTCATATGTGTGTGTTCTGTTTCTGAACAGAATACTAATATATATAGGCTTCAAAAGCCAATATAATATTAATATATTTGTAGCACATTAATTTAATTATATTTCTAATGGGGTTCCACATAATTAACCCATAATATAATTAATTAATCCACTAGGCTACTTATATTTATCAATTAATTGGCACAACAAATTAATTCCAGATAAATAACATTAATAAATAATGTAAAAATACATTAATCCATTAATAATGATTTCTGAGAGACAATAAATAATTAGGCAACTAATTGGGCCAGATCAGGGATCTAATACAAGAAATAAAGTTGGGCCTTAAATTAATTAATTATCTATGCTCAGCCCAGAGAAAAATTCATTAATAAACACAGATTCATTCCACTAGAGAATCCGTGCTGACTTACACATTTATCCCAAATTGAGCAAGGGCTTGTATTTTAGACTTAATTGATCCCCGTATTTAAGATAGAAATATCCGTTAATTAATTAAGCTCACTGGCAGCTTAAATTAATAACATCTTATTATATTCCTGAGTAGTACCACTCGACATTATTAACACACCTGAACTTAATCAACCGGTAGGGTTTAATGTGCGAGTTCCTCAGGGGATATTATCAACCATTCTACTAGGATACGGTTGCAAGACACAGACAACCAGCTCGAGCCACAAATGACTACTAGCACCCAAGATACGTAGATCCGGTGTCGTGACGTTCACCATAGTAGGTCAAAGTGATAGATAGCCAAATGCACTCAGCTGAAGTCTTACCAAGCTTAAGACCAGCTAAGTCACCGAGATCTTGGTTCTCCACTAAGGTCAGTTAGGAGAACACATCTCACTGTGATCCATCAATACACCACCTTAAGTGTACCAGTAAAGACAAGCAGCTAAGACAAGCCACTTCTTATCTAAACTGCAGCTTAAACCGACAAGTTGTCCTTAAGTTGTCTCAGCTGTGATAACTGTTTATATCTTGTCAGTTCAACCAATTTGTGTTGTCTTCTGTGATACCCGACATATCATACAAATCTAACTTTTATACAAGATAAATGATAACATGTGCAAATATATATATTTATCAAATAGGAGAATGAAATAGTGGTAGAGACAAAACACATTGTATACAAACATAAAATTTGCTTCCAGTATACAAAATCCTAACATGTACTTGGATTAGACGTAATAGTATATAGAGATCCATTAAAGACCCATTGCAAATAAGATCTTTCCCTTTCGAAATCGAAATTTGATCATAAAAAAAGATCTATAACCATCCACAATAAAAAGTTTTGAAACGGAAATAATGTTTCGCCTAAACTCAGGCACCAATAAAACATCTATCAATACTAAACTAGAGTCTAAAACAGATAAATGTAAATCTCCTATGGCAACAGCTGGAACTCGCGATCCATTGCCCATGGAAACCACCACCTCGCCATCAGCCAGAACCCTTTTCTGCAGAAGCCCCTGCAAGGTGTAACAAACATGATCAGTTGCTCCGGAATCTACTACCCACTTATGGGTAGATGCGGAAACTAGAACTGTTTCAGTTACTAAGGCGATGCGTGTACCTTTCTGTTTTGCCTTGAAGTCGGGACATTCAGTCTTCCAATGTCCAATCTTACCACACTTGAAACACTTCCCCTTAGGTTTTTGAACCCCTTCGGTAGGTGCTAAATTCGTGCTCCCACTTTTCTTCTTGACGTTCGTAGCCTTCTTGCCTTTTTTTCTGGAATCCACCTTTCGAGGGTTCCTTGAGCTGCTAGTAGTGTTCAAGTTTTGGGTTCCCTTACCTTTTGTCTGACCCATGATTCCTTCTGCAGTAATTAACTCACTCGAAAGTTCATTCAGAGTGTAGCTCTTCTTTGACATCACTACATTTAGGCGGAAATTCTCATATGACTTAGGTAGTGAATGTAAAATGATATCTATCTTGATGCCAAGATCCAAGACACCACCAACATTTGCAAGTCGATCTAGCAGCTCAATCATATATAAAACATGATCCTGCATGGATGCACCTTCAGCCATTTTGCAGGTAGTAACCTTCCTTAGGAGATGAAATCTCTGAGATCTATCGGTGTCACCGAACTTTTCAGCCATGGAATCTCATATCACTCCCGCATGGGGCGTGTTTTCATACTGTGAAGCAAGAGAATCAACCATAGTGGACATAATGATAAAACGAGTCTTGTATTTATCCTCTACCCACTTTTCAGATTCCCTTATCCGCTCCTCAGTCGCCCCTTCTTCGGGGAGTTCAGGCTCAGTGGTACTGAGAACATACAAGATTTTCTCATTTTGGAACATTAGTGTAAGGTTTCTCCTCTACTCTTTATAGTTGTCAAGACCCTTTAAGGGACGGCTCAAAAGACCATTAACAACAACTTGAACAGACATATCTGAAAAATATTTAAAAATAAAACATGTAAGAACATTTTAAATTTGCACATAATTCATAATTAACGATCATTGTAACGTTTTGAAAAACAATGATGTTAAAAACCTCGAACAACTCTAGGAATTCCACAAGCAAGCCACACATGTGGACGTTTACTAGTGTAACCCTAAACCAAGCTATTTACCTAGCTCTTTAATTCCAATCCACGTCTAGGTTCTTAAGACGAATGGAATTAATAGTTCGATATTGTGGACCATGTCACTATTAAAACACGGGAAGGGACTTCGAGGGAAGTGAATTGTACCTGCGGTGACATCTAAGCATTGACCATTAATTTGACCAAAATAGAATCAAATTCTCAAAATTGACATACTTTCTCGAACCATGCCGCGTTCAATTTGATCTAATTAGCCATCCTATTTAATTATTATCTTCTAGAGTACTCGTGTTTACTAGGCACTCAATCCACGCAGGTGGACGTTTACGGCTTCGCTCCCACTGCTCAATAATAATCAAATATTGTTTTGGAAAACTCATCTCACAAAACTTGTAGGTCAAAGATGCAAGCAAGCCACGCAGGTGGACGTTTACTCACATAATCTTACTACTTTTGTGTAGAGTTCAATTAATGGAGGTCCACTTAAGTGTTTAATATCCAAATTAATGAAATCTAATTAAATATTTAATTTAAAGTTGCTTAGTCTTTTTATTCAAAAGGTTTGTTACAAATCATGCATCATCACATAATTCCTAAAGCATGCAATTTCTAAACGCACATAATAAAACGTGCTCGTGAAAATTAAAACATACTTAATTACGACATAAATCCTATTTACATGCTTTTCTAAGCGCAATTAATCACATATTCGCATGCTAAAACATAATAATAAATAAATGCGCAAATAGAAAATTTAAAACGTCGTTATCGGGCATAAAAACACAGATAAAAATTAAATCTACCTATTACATAGCCCGAACAAAATACAGATCTTCGAAATATTCAAAATCTTCGAATCTGAAAATTCATCAAAAACCGCATCGTAGCCACGTCATCAGGGTGTCTGCCACGTGTCGGACACGTGACAGACACGTGTACGTCTAGGTCAGCTAGGGCTGACGTGGCGCGCCACGTCATCGCGCCACATCAGCATAGTCTTCCTCAGCAAACCGCCGTCGCCGCTCCAGGCCGCGCCGTAGCCCGCCGTTGATAGGGGGACTCGTCCGAGGTCTCGCCGTTCTATCCCCGCCTCGCGCCGCCGCCTGCAGCGGCGGGAATCGGCGCTGCTCGCAACCGCGACTGCCGGCAGCAGACGCGTGATTGTCGCACCTTCCCCAGCCCCGCACCGCCGTCCTCGTCGTCCCCAGATGCCTCTGGACATGTCCCATGCGTTTGGGCGGCCCAATTTCGACGACAACTACTGCCGCCGCGACGGGAATCAAGCGAATTTCGCATACCGTCGCCGACGAACTTTGCTGCTCAAATTCATGCTCTCCGAGCCGCGATTCGATCAATTGAAAGAGGGAAAACGTAATTGGAACACTCACAACCACCGTGTAATGGATTCCGGCCGAGATTAGTTCCTCAATTTCCCGAATTTCAAACGATTCGCCGGAACGAATTCATGACAAGCAGCAAACTTCAGACGTCAATTTCGATCGCATCCGAGATCGGATGACCCCTTACGACCTATTGACGCAAAGCTCGTAAGACGAGGAATCCAGAGGTTCAAGCTGATCGTCGATCGGACACCGGACGCGCTGGGAATCGCCGCCACAAGATGCGGCTGAAACCTAGAAAACTAGGGTTTTCGGCGAAAATCAGGGTTTCGTCTTTGTCTCATTTTTCGTGCCTCCCAGACCAGAATACAGTATAAAAACAATACAATCACATAACAGTAGCTCGCAGGCCGCCCCAAACATGAAATTAGCCCGATAACGACGGAAATAAACCCTGATCATGCTCCTAACAGCAGCAATCAGAGCCTAAATCAGGCTCTGATACCAATTGAAGAAAATTAGAGGGGAAGAACGATATACCTTCCTCCTACATATGTTGTTGCAACTCTGATTGTTGATCGTGTGTCAGATCTTCTAATCTGTGTCCCTGCCTTTTTCTTCCTCTGGATGGTCAGAGAACTGAAGAAAATAAGATTATTGTCTCCCTATCTCTCACGCGTGCGCGAGTTTTTTAAGAATATGTGTGTGTCTGTTTAAGAAGAGAATACTAATATATATAGGCTTCAAAAGCCAATATAATATTAATATTTGTAGCCCATTAATTTAATTATATTCCTAATGGACTTCCACATAATTAGCCCATAATATAATTAATTAATCTATTGGGCTACTAATATTTATCAATTAATTGGTCTGGCCAATTAATTCAAGATAAATAATATTATTAAATAATGTAAAATTACATTAATATATTAATAATGATTTCTGAGAGACAATAAATAACTAGGCAACTAATTGGGCCAGATCAGGGATCTAATACAAGAAATAAAGCAGGGCCTCAAATTTATTAATTATCTATGCTTAGCGCAAATCAAAATTAATTAATAAACACAAATTCATTCCACTAGAGAATCCGTGCTGACTTACCCCTTTATCCCAAATTGAGCAAGGGCTTGTATTTTAGACTTAATCGATCTTCGTATTTAAGATAGAAATATCCATTAATTAATTAAGCTCACTGACAGCATCTTATTACATTCCTGAGTAGTACCACTCGACCTTATTAACACACGTGAACTTAAACAATCGGTCGGGTTTAGTGTGCTAATCCTTTCGAGTTCATCAGGGGATATTATCAACCCATTTTACTAGGATACGATTGCAGGATACAGAGAACCCGCCTGAGCTACAAATGACCACTAGCACCCAAGATACGTAGATCCGGTCGCGATGACGTTCACCATAGTAGGTCAAAGTGATAGATAGCCAAATGCACTCAGTTGAAGTCTTACCAAGCTTAAGACCAGCTAAGTCACCGAGATCTTGGTTCTCCACTAAGGTCAGTTAGGAGAACACATCGCACTGTGATCCATCAATACACCACCTTAAGTGTACCAGTAAAGACAAGCAGCTAAGACAAGCCAGTTCTTATCTAAACTGCAGCTTAAACCAACAACTTATCCTTAAGTTGTCTCAGCTGTGATAACTGTTTATATCTTGTCAGTTCAACCAATTTGTGTTGTCTTCTGTGATACCCGACACACTACACAAATCTAACTTTTATACGAGATAAATGATAACATGTGCAAATATATATATATATATATATATATATATATATTTATTTATCAGATAGGAGAATAAAATAGTGGTAAGGACAAAAATACATTGTATACAAGCATAAAAAACTGCTTCCAGTATAGAAAATCCCAACACACAGAGCCTGGAATGAACAAGGTTATTATTAGTAGAGATGTGTTGTTTCATGAGGAGTTTATGCCCTATCTAGAAAAGGGTGAAAACTCAGGATCTACTAACAATGAACCTAGTTCAAAGGATACTGAAGTGGAGGTGGAGCTTCAACAAAATGTAGTTCCTCATACACATGGTAGTGAGAGTCAAGAGTCAGAAGAAGAAGATAGTGATGCAGAGGGAAATTTGAGTGATTATATGCTTACTAGAGATAGACAGAGGAGGACTATCAAACCTCCTTCTAGATTTGGAAATGCTGATTTGATAGCTTATGCTTTTAATGTAGTAGAAGAAATTGGCTACCAAGAGCCTAGGAGTTTTCAAGATGCTATTACTTGTTCAGCGAAGAACATGTGGATGTTGGCTATGAAAGAAGAGTTGGAATCTCTAGAGAAAAATGGGACCTGGATTCTAGTAGACAAACCTAAAAACCAAAAGCTAGTAAGATGTAAATGGATCTCCAAGAAGAAGTTGAAGTTACTGGTACAAAACAAATAAAGTTTAAAGCTAGATTGGTCGCAAGAGGTTTCATTCAAAGAGAAGGCATAGACTTTAATGAGGTATTTTTACCGGTAGTTAAGCATTGCTCTATTAGAATTTTATTGGCAATGGTGGTCCAATATGATCTAGAATTGCAGCAGCTGGATGTTAAAACAACTTTTCTTCATGGTGATCTTGAGGAGACTATCTATATGAGTCAACCACAAGGATTCATTCTTCTAGAAACTAAGGATAAGGTGTGTCTGCTAAAGAAGTCTTTATATGGATTAAAGCAAAGTCCACGGTAGTGGAACAAAAAGTTTGATGAGCAAATGATGAACTTAGGCTACTCTAGATCTAAGTATGACAACTGTGTGTATCTTAACATGAGTAAGAGCACAATTATAGTGTATATACTATTATATGTAGATGATATTTTGATTGCTACTAGAAGCAAATAAGAAATACAAAAGCTAAAGGAAGGATTGAAGTCAAATTTTGAAATGATGGATTTGGGTGATGCTAAGAGAATTCTTCGAATGGATATTGTCAGAAAGAGAGATGAAGGGCTCTTGTGGTTAAACCAGTTGAACTACATTCATAAGGTTCTTAAAAGGTTCAATATGCACGAGTTAAGGACTATTTCAGTTCCCTTAGCACAACACTTCAAATTATCTAAAATTCAAAGGCCTATCTCTGCAGAGGATAAAAGTGAGATGCAGAAAGTTCCTTATGCTAATGTAGTGGGTATTATAATGTACAAATGGTGTGTAATAGACCAGACCTAGCACATTTAATCAGTATAGCGAGCGGGGATGGTATCATTGGGAAGCTTTATAATATATTTAAAGGTACTTGAAAGGGAAGTTCAAAATTAGGAATAAAGTTTGAAAAGGGTAGTGGAGCTATTGCAGAGCCTCCACTCGAATATACAGACTCCGACTGTGCTGCAAATGTTTATACAAGGAAGTCTCAGCTAGGCTATGTGTTTACCTTGTTTGGATCAGCAATAAGTTGGAAATCGGGATTACAATATGTAGTGGCTCTTTCAACTACAGAGGCCGAGTACATAGCCATGACAGAGGTGGTAAAAGCGGTAATTTGGCTGAAAGGAATTCTTGGAGAGTTTGGCATGAATTAGAGTTCAATGACTATCAAGTGTGATAGTCAGAATGCTTTTCATCTAGTGAAGCATCAAGTGTTTCACGAAAGATCAAAGCATATCATTTATTTTATAGATAAAGCGAATAAGGGAAGCATCAAGGTAACGAAGGTGTCTACTGATGATAATGCAGCTGACATGCTAACTAAGACTCTACCTACTGACAAGTTTAGGTATTGTCTTAGGTTAGTGATCTGTTTTCTCAATAATGAGGTATTGCAGCCTGGTAAAGGGGTTGTGTGGAGGGAGTTGGAAGCTTTGGATAGGTGTGACTGTAATTAGCAGTCAAGGTGGAGAATTGTAATGTGGTGACTGCTAATAGAGAGCTAAGTATGATTTAGTTCTTATTAGAGATCAAGACATATTTGTATATTACTTTGTTGGACAGTTAATATGCAATTGTTACACATAATCCTACGGTCAGATTCTCTGCTTGCTCACAAACTCATCTATGGAGGAGATCAAAGGGCTTGACTTGGAAGTTAAGTAATGTAGTTTCCATATAGATAATGGTGTGGGTGGGTGGTTATTAAGAGTTGGCTATTTTCAACTCAAATTTAGAGAGGAAAAGAATACAGAGAGTTGTAGAGAGAGTTTTTGGAGAGGTGAATGAGAGTAACCATCTCCTTCTCTAATAATTGATTTTCATTTCTTGTTCATAGTGAAAGTGATCCAGACATCCTTCCCGTCCAGTAGGTTAATCCGAAGCACGTAAAATTCCCCGTGTTCTTTATTTTCTTGTCATTCTTGATTTTGTTCTTGATTGATGTGTTTTGCATGCTTAAGGTCTTATATTATTTCTTGTGCATGTATTATCAATCCATCTTGGTGATAGGTTTATTGTAATGTAATAAACAATCATAACATAATTTATCTCAATTTAGAAATAAAGTTTGAATTTTATTTAAATTTTGTTATGGAAATAAATGTACTTTTTATCTGGGACATGCCTACTCCAAGAAATTTGTAGAGCTAAGGGATATAGTTATCGAGTCCATTTTTTTTATTTTTAATGTGGGGTATGTTGAGATTTAATTTTCATGGACTTATCCACATAATATTTTTTTTGGACTCGAGACTATATTTGTTAGTATACAACTTGGAGACGACCCAACCAACATAAAAAAGTACATTTGTTTCCTTAACAAAATTTAAATGAAATTCAAATTTTATTTACAAATTTAAATAAATACTAAGTTTTTATGCGAATTCAATTTAGAGTTCATGTGCAAAACGAGAATTATTACAAAGTTTGCGTGTTTATAAGAATAAAAAATTTGATACTTTTGATTCGATGTTGACTGGACTGCCACGTGTGCAGACATATCATGCCGGACAATGTCATGTCAGCTTTGATTTACTAGGATTTTTGACCCATGTGCAATTTCAAACAAATCGAAAGTTTATGTATTTACAGACAGATTTTAAAGTTCTTGTGCAAAACGGAATTTGACAAAAAATCATGTATTTTGAGGAAAATAACCCTAATTTATATCAATGCTTCAATCATTTCAATTTTGTTCTCTCTTAAAAATCCTTTTACTATATGTTACTTAAAGACAAATATATGTGATAAAGATTTTTTACTTTCAACCCAGTTAGATATATAGCTCGGCCTACTCAAGCTTAAGTTGGGTTGAGTTATAACTGAATATAGAGGCCCAACAAAATATCCTGTCAACCCGTTAAAATTTCAGCTTGATTCATTTACAGATCTAGGCATTCATAGACTAATCTATTTAAAAGAATTCGAACTTTTAATCTTAAGATTATGAAGTCATTGTTACCCACCAATTGCCAGCTGGGGGGATGTGGTTTAGTGAAAGGATGCCGTACGTTGAAATAATAATTGGTCAAAGTAATATATACTAATCTCTCTGTAATTGGCAGGTGGTAATAGAATCTGAAACTGTATCTCTTAAGTCAACTCATGATTAATTGTATTAGATTAGTCAAGTTAAATATAAATGAGCATTGACTCTCATCGCGAGCTAGGAAGAGAGAGAGAACGTTGACTTTAATAATTCAAGGAGAAGTTGAATTTCGATTACTTTTCAGCACGTTAATAATCAGAAATAAAGAACGTGATCGTATCTTGTTACCTAAGAATACTTAATTATAAATAAATCGATATTATGATCAGATATAACAAGTTCAATCATGCATAGGAATAGATAACCACAACAAAGAAAGACTATGTACCATTAAGTAATTGCCTTGCGGACTTCTTTTACAAAGTAGAAAACTAAAAAAAAAACACTTTTTTACAAGGGTGAGGAAATTTTATCTCGGTTGTGAGTTTCTAACGTCACATACTCTTTTTTTTTTTTTCTCCTATTTTTTAACTCTCATACATATTTATATACACCCTCATTTCAAATCTCATCCATGATCCATATATAAAATGCACACTTTGTATAAATTTAAACATTTTTTTTCCAATAGAAGATCTCGATTTACACTTAAATCTTTGTGAGAAATCTATTCTTTAAGAGAGATCTTGATTGGCAGACCATTCTGTGGTAGGGCAAATGGTCCGTACTGAATCCCATTTTGTGGGCTCATCATACACCACCTTCACCATACAAAAGGTAAATAATTAGATGGATATTTTAGTTGCGGTTACGGATTTACTTCATCACATCCAAGAATAAAAATCAAACTTTTTTAATATTATCCTACCTGTACTTTGTAGTGAGATGGTGTAGGAGGACCAAGATCTCCAGCTTGGCCAACTCATTTCCCGGGCAAGAATGGACCCCACTGCCAAATGGCAAGAAAGTATTGGGCTTGGGAGCAACCTGCAATAACAATCAATTAATTAATCTTAGAACTCAAAATAAAAATTAAATAGAACATTCTAAGATATATACCTCAAATCTTGAAGGATCAAAACTTTGAGGATCCTTGAAATTTTCTGGGCTGTGGTGAATGTTTCTGAAAAGTGGTAATACTTTCCATCCTTTTGGAATGCGATATCCTGTTTCATTTATTACAAACAACATGACAATCTTGTTAGCAATTCGAAAATGTAACATGACGTGTCATGTCGTAATAGAAGATGAAATTACCTTTATACTCAACATCCTCAACTGCTTCTCTGAAGGTAAAAGATAAGATCGAAGCAACTCTCATAGTTTCTTGAACAACCCTAGTTGTAATCACCATTTTCTTCGTGTCTGCCCAATTCAAACCCTCCTTTTCTTCACCTTTTAATTTAACTATCGCTTCTTGCTCTTCCTGCGATTTTAAAAAAAATATAACTTTTAAGGAAAATAAATAATTTTCTTAATTTTTGAGATTCATAAGGAGCTTACGGTTACGGCTTGAAGAGCGGCTGGATTATCGGCTAAGTACTTGAGAACCCAAGTTAGGACGCTAGCGGTGGTGTCACGGGCGGCGAACATGACACCGATAACGTTGTCGGCGATCTGTTGGTCCGTTAGGCCTTCTGCGTCACCCATGAATGACCCTAGCAAGTCGTGATGGTCGTTCTTGGTCTCTCTCCGAAGAGAGAGAATCTTGGCTATTATATTCGCTAACTCCTTCCTAGCCTTCATGGCTCGGTGGAAAAGCGTCCCGGGGAGGTTGATCGGGAGCGAGTTGTAGCCGCTCTCCAGGTTGTAATAACACTTCTTCAAATCATCTCTGTACAAGACGTCGTCGTTTCCCAAAATGGAAAGCAATGCCACGTTGAATGCGTACTGCGCGAGATGACGACGTACGGTTAGACGATTTATTATATATATATATATATATATGAAATACGTACTGTTTTCATTTCTTGGAAAGTGGTGATGAACTGCTTCCCCTCCCACGACTGCAAGGAGGTGGCGGCGATGGAGTCGATCTCGGAGACGATGTTTTTGATGGATTCCGGCATGAATGAGCGGAGGACGAGGCGGCGGAGCTTGGCGTGGTAGTCGCCTTGGTGGAAGAAGATGGCTTGCTTTCCGATCATTCTCTCTTTGCTAGCCGGGAATGTAGGCTTGAAGAGATGAGCCTTAGAAACAAGAACTTCTTTGGCGGCTTCTGGGCTCGAGATCATCACGCACGGGCATCCTAGTATGTGACTCTTGAATATCGAACCATACCTGCAAGAAGATTTCATCAGAAATCGAAACAAATCGGAAAAATGGAGAGAGTTTGGAAATTACGTACTTTCTGACTTTGGAGGAGAAGAAAGTGTTGGGATTTTGGGAATAGAGTTGGAAGGTTTCGCCGACGTAGGGCCAGCCCATGGTTCCGGGAGGGAGAGGGAGGCGGGCATGGCGGCGCCACGAGGATTTGTGGATGTATTTGAGGAGAGAGAAAGAGAGGATTGTGATTATGAGGAGGAATATGGAGTCCATGATGATTTTTCTTTGTGTAGTAGTGTGAGTGAGACAAATGAGTGGCTTTGCTTGTTGTAAAGGGATCGGAGGAGATGAAATGGTTTGAAGAGGTTTCTTGGAGAAGACAAAAATGGAGTTTAGGGTTATATATAGATGGGGTGGTGGATGAGGCTTTTCATGTAAAATTGATGAGAGAGAAAGGAAGAGGGAGGAAATTGGGGCGGGAAGGACACGTGTGGGGAGTATCGGTTGACCATGACTGGTCGAGTCTAGCTCCCTGACCAAAAAACTATTGAATTTTGAAATGTTTAGAGGGGATGAATTTGCATATTTGAAATTTGAAATATTTAGATAAATAAAGAGTTTTTCATCAGATAATTATGATCTTGGGAGGTAATTGATATTCAACTATAGACTCGTATACTCATAAATAGACGTGTATATATGAGATTTGCATTTTGAAAATAAGTATATTATATTATTTCTTGATGACATAAATATGATAAATTTGATTTATTGGAGTATTTCCAATTACCATCAAACACATCCAAAACCACTAATTACCTGACACACCTATTTAGAAAATAAACGAGACGTGAAAGGTCAAATTTACCTTAAGATTAAAAGTAATACTTCATGACTCATTATAATTTATTAAAATACACTATAAACCTATGATTAGCATCAATTAAATAATGTGAGTTTATTGTCTCATGGGTAACGGTAGCGTCTATTACTTACCGATCAAAGTTCTCAAAGTTATAGATAGTGTTTGGAACCGTTTAAATAAGTTGTTTATGGATTTTTTTTTATTGTAGAAGCACTTATGTTAATGTTTGAAATGTAGGTTTATGCTTTTTGGAGCTTATAATAAGTTAAAATAAGTAGAAGCCGATAAGCTGATTAGGGTGTGCTTTTTAAAAAGAGAAGCAAAAAAAAAAAAAAGCGTAAAAAGCAGCTTATGAGAATATTTGAAATACTGTTTTTTCTAAAATTAAACTGTTTTTTTTTCTAATGTTGCAAATACTAACAATTTTTGCTTAAAAATAATTTTAAGCAACTTTAAACACAAGTAGATAAAAGCTGCTTATAAAAGCTATTCCAAACACTACCATAATCCTACTAACATCCATAGAGAAGTGCTTATCACTCTCCCAAGCATTGCTTGCAAATGTTTTTTTAAGCACTTATCTAGTTATTGACCGCAAGCAGTTTTTTAGTGTTTGAAGAATCTGATTATTATGATACCTTCTCTAAAATTAAGCAATTAAACTTTTAATTAAATAATTTTTTAAGCATCCATTGATATGCTTTTGGTGCTTAAAGCACCATAATTTTCGAAACAAAGAAATATATTTATTTTTTTATTATTGATACAAAAAACCTACTGCCTTTGCTTAAAAGTAAATATTTTCAATTTTATTAAATAAAAACAAATAAAAATTACTTATTATAATAAACATTTACAATCACCCTCAAAGAAAAACTACTAAATTCTAACACCGTAAATAAATTTGAGTTATTAGAAGACATTGTATAATGGACCAATTTTTTTCCTTTATGACATTTTATATATAATCATAAAAGTATATGCAAACAATTAATAGAATCACGAGTTTACTTATACCTAATTACTGAATACTACTAATAACAAAATATTACTAATTTAAATAATTTCCGAAACTATTTCTACTTTTCTAGATCAGTCGTGACTCGTGACTTTGAAATCGATTTTTTCAGAGAAAATTTAGGAAAGAGATTTAAAATGACACTCAACTAGGAAATAGTCATCGTAATATATATATATACACTTGTTTACAAATTTCAAATGTATCTAAATAATTAGTTTTCCTTAGATTAAGAAGTTTAAAAATCCTACACTTCAAACTGTACGACTTCTGATTTTATTTTTATTTTTATTTTGGTCAAAACTCATGCTAAGAAAAATACGTAAAGCCACGTGTCAAGGTGATATAGTTGGTGGGGTACACATTTTTATTATTATTGAAATGTTATGAGCGAAGCTTATATCGACCTAAAACAGATTATATTAATTTCATAACAAAGTATAACGCCTCAATTTGAATGTAATAAAAAATAAAAATACTTAACTTTAATAAAGATATAAGAATCTTATTCAATAGAAAACAATAATGAATGACGCTATTGACCTAATTTTTGGCACTATTTACCAAATTGGGATGTATCCGGATCCTAAATATGAGTGCAGAATTATGTGATATTATTAAGCCGAATAAATCTTTTGGATAAATGTACTATTATATTATGTGACATCCTATTCGATCCCACTTGAGCATGAATCTGAAAGTAAGAATTTAATTCGTAGTACCACTTGTGCAATTCGACTATAATTTTTATAAAATACTAAAACAACTTTCAGTTTTTTCACTTTCAACGAGGGAAATTCTTTGTTTCTATTGAACATATGCACATGAATTAAAATTTGCAATTTAATCTAGAATAACATCATCTCAAAAAAGATGAATGAAAGTATACCACAGATGCTACGGTCATATTTCTTTTATTAAATTTAAGGAAATTAATCTGATACTGAAAGGAAGTTCAGATACAGAAACTGTAACAACAATGTTATATATATATTATTAAATTAATATGAAGATAAATCCCATAATAAATTTGACCTAGGTTTCAGCTTTAGACATTAAAGGCAATTCCAACGAACTGGAGAATACTACTTTTAGGCTTCAACCGTATCAGCATCAACAAATTGGGACTTGCAATTTGGCCGCCCTTTTCTTTGCATGCATGACACGTGCCCAATACCTTTTCATCATTAATGTGTATCCCGCCAATTTTATTTCTCATTATTTATTCCATGCAATCGCCATCATAGTGCATACTACCACTATTTTTATATAAATAATAATAATATACGAAAAATAATTATATCAGACGATTTCCACCACTTGAAGATAGGACCTTACACCTAAATCATCTACCTTCCTTGCCCATAACTATAAAAAGAACAGAAAGATCATAGTATAAATAATTTGAATTAACAACTTGATTATAAGATAATTCATTCTAGCTAGTAAGGATAAGAATGCATACAAGTCCTTAGTTTATACTTGATTAAATCTCGGTTGCAACTGATTGTGCTATTTATAGCTAAACATACGTCCTCTTTTTCGTATATATGTATTTATATACATGCTATTTATGCAGTTTTTTCTAAGCTTAAAACTGTGTGGTGGCCGTATACATGCCATGATACATTTTATATATCCTCTATATCATCCATGCTCGATCAATAAAGATGTTAGTTGGATTCGCTCGCAGATAATTCACTCGGGACTTACGTCGGCCACTTTTGTTGATTGGAATCTTCTCGTCTGTTTATTACGTCACATTCTTATGAAAGCGATATTAAATAGTACTCCCTCCGTCCCGGATGAAACGTCCCCTATTCTATTTCGGGGTGTCCCGGATGAAATGTCCCCTATTTCTTTTTCGGAAATAATTAGTCATCTAATTACTTATGTGAGACCCAAAACATTTACTCTAACCTACCCACTACCACACACCTACCCACTCCCCTTACTCTAAAGTACAAGTGGGCCACCATTCTTTACTTCTAAATTACACCGCATAAATTACCGCGCCGAAAAGAAAGAGGACGTTTCATCCGGGACGGAGGGAGTAATATTTTTTATAGTTACCATCACCTATGTTAATATACAAGTATTTTTATGCATCGATACGGCAACATCATATAACGCGTGAGCATATAATTAACTAAGATTAACTTTCTATTTAGCAACATTTTCTGAAATCAATACTAAATAGATTTTTGGTAGTTACGATCACCAGAGTTTTGATACGTATATTAATACTTTCACGCAATAATACGAATAACAGTCATGTCATGTATGAGTGTATTAATAAGATTAATCTTCTATTTGATACCTTTCTTGAAAGCAAAGCTAAAAAACGTTTATAGTAGTTACGATCACCCACGTTTTGATATACGTATAATCAACGGTATGATAACGTCATATAAGGTATGAATATATTAATAAATCTTGTGCCGATAATGTTTTGTCCCCATATATAACAATTAAGGTGCTAAGTCAATGGCAAAAAAATCATGAATTCAAATATGTAATTAGTTACGACTTTCAAATCGAAATACTAATTAGTATTACTATAGAATATATACCTAATCATGTGTGGGAGGCAATGGAATCCACCCCGGGTGGATGTGAAAACTCCATGCAAAATAAAAGCACACTCGTCTACCCCACAAATCACAAATGTAATTATTTTAATTTGTTTACAGCTAATTTTATTGCAATTTATGGAGTGGAAACACTACAAAATATTACATTTTCATGCTATCTAATCCAATCCACATTTTTCTGAAATAAATATAACATCGTTGAGTTAATTAGGCTGCTTGCTTGTATGCTTTTAGCAAAACACATTTTTCACATTAGAAGTTTTTTTTCCTTTTCCTTTTACTCTTGGTTTAATCTATATGTAACTCTACGAAAAGTATAAATTAATTTAAATAAATTAAAGTATACATCAACTTTTCTTCTTCTTACAAAATGCATAAAGAATTAAGAGCGTGATATATAATCTATGTAAAACAATAACACATAATCTTAAAATTATAAAATTATATTCTCTCTGTCCCGTAGATCGATGTTGTCCCATTTATTTTCGGCACGATTATTAAAAAGAGTTGTTAATTGTGTATAAAGTTGTGGTTCCTCGAATTATATGTAATCCTAGCCACGAGATTTAAACATGTCAAGATCTATAAGACTACCTAAAAAGAAAAACGGAATAAGATCTATACGGGACGGAAGCCTTGGTAGATAAATTTTTCCAACGGAGCGAATTAGACGAGTTTTAACACCCCTACTCACAAACTCCACCAATTGACTTACTACGGTGGCCGGTGCTTACCAACAAGTTCAAATACGAAATTGGCAAAAAAAACAAAATAAAATAGAATTCAACCAATTTTGTAATTGGAAAATTGGGATACATCTACGTGTATGTGAGTGTGTGATGCTGATGTATGATTAAGTGTGTGTTGTAAGATTCCATCAAGATTCTCTATATATGTTTATTGGAAGTAAATAATTTTAAGAGAACTCTACAACTTCCCAATTTAATTTAACATAATCTCATTGTATAATAGTCGGTTGCTAGTATCCAAATAATCAATAAATACATATTCCAAAATAGAAATTAGATATATCTGCACTGAAATTATTACACATTAAGCCGAAAAACAACAATATCACTTTCGTTCCAAGTCATTATGGGCTTTACAGACTGTCTTTTATATGGAAGTGTCCCTTGGTACTCTCATTTTCCTTATACATTACCAATACTTTTCTTCTAAATAGAGCTATTAAAAGTAGCGGGGCATAATTTACCCGATGCATACTCTTGCCATTGAGAAAAATTCAATTTCACCGACTTGTCTACGGGTTGTAATCAAGTCACATAAGAATGTATGAAGAACTAGTAAGGCATATTTTGGGGTTGTATGAAGTATAGTTAACAAACATATCTTTAAGTGGGGGTTTATATATATTTAGGTATGTATATATTTTATTTAATTGGATGACAGATCATTTCTATCTTTGGATTTCATTTTATAAATTTTTGTTGAGTAGATAATGATAGGGTTATTAATACTTATGTTGTTTCACAAAATGTCTTAGCATAATTTACTTAAACTTCAAGATTTCTGCATGTTTACTGCAAGATGTTTAGAAGGATTAATGAGTCCTAGTATCTTGTCCTCAAGATTTAGGGTTGTTTTAAACAACTTTCAACTGCAACTTATATCTTTCAGCTAGTGAGTGGGTGTTTGAAAATACCCAATTTTCAGCTGAAATTTTCTATCAGTGCCAATATAGAGAAGTTGTTTAAACTGCTGTAACCGAGCTTCTCTACTTTTACTTACAACTTATCTAATTTATTGGACAAGTATGTCCTCTAAATATTTATTTAAAATCGCCAAAAAACCATTAGCCTATAATTAATACTCCTTCCATCCCATTATTAATGTGCACTTTCTTTTGGGCACGGAGACTAAAACACTTTATTTAAAATATATTTTATAAGTTTTAATTATATTAATAAATTAACACAATTTTCGAGAAATGGTTGGTGGCAAGGAATGAGAATTCATCCAAATTTTATTAAGGCATAGTTGAAGCATTTGGCTTTTTTTCCCCTTTTTTATGATGTAATTAAAGAAAATAATCTAAAGTTTTCAAAAAGTTAAAAATCAAAATTT
Source organism: Lavandula angustifolia (assembly GCA_028984105.1). Lineage (NCBI taxonomy): Eukaryota > Viridiplantae > Streptophyta > Magnoliopsida > Lamiales > Lamiaceae > Lavandula > Lavandula angustifolia. The sequence goes on from CM054817.1 coordinate 24,275,387, forward strand.
TCTGAGTTCGGAGCGGAGCGGAATCGCGTAAGAGATAAACTTTTGAAAAGAGAGAGAGAGTGTATAAGAATATGAGGTGGATAGTGAGTAATGAGGGGTCCACCTCATATTGGGTGGGTAGTACTAGTGAGTAATGTTGTCATTTAGGAAAAATGGATATTAATAATGAGACACTCATTTTTTAGACACTCATTTTGAGAGTAGACATTAATAATGGGATGGAGGAAGTATTTCTTATCAATTACCAATTTAATTAAGATTATATTTTAATGAATTAGTTACCAATTTAATTATTATTATTTATTATTGTAAAATTCTCAAATTTAATGAAATATTTTTTATTAAAACTAAAACAAGAAGATATAAAACTAATTGAAGTGGTGGGTTTTGAGAATCTCGATTTTTAAATTGCTATTTATCTTACTTTCAATTTATGAAAATTCTTTTAACAACGTAATTGATAAAATTATATAAAATTATTATTAGTATGAATTCATGCAAATAAGTACCCATTCCATCCCGCCCGACTTGTCTTGTTTCTTTTCGGTACGGAGATTAAGATGAGTGAGTGGTTGTGTGTAGGTGAGTGAGTGATTGTGTGTACAGAGGTAGCCCCATAAAGAAAAAGTGAGATTTTGTCTAATAAATATTTTCTATTTTAAGAATCAAGACAAGTTAAGCGGGACAATCCAAAAAGAAAAACAAGATAAATTAAGCGGGACGTAGAAGTAGTATTTGTAATAGTATTATATATTTATGCTAATATGATATCCTAAAAATTTATATAATATATAGATTGACTTAATATTTTATAATACTGAAAACAAAATTATAATGTAAAAAATTACATCTCAATTTTATTTATTTATTACAAATTTTATTATTTATGGGTAAGACATATTTCATTTTAAAAGTGAAAACATGCTATAGAATGAGCAACATGTGAAAACACTATTTTCCTCATTTTTAGAAGCTTTCAATATTTATCAATAAGTTTCGACTACTCCAAATACACCCTTACTAGATTATTAGAATTAACCTCATCCCCTTAAAATATTTTCAGAGTGGGATAGTGTTATCCAACATGATATACATAAGCTAGACAGAACACGCTCCTCACCGTAGGTCAATATACATACCTATGACAAACACTCCATACATGCATATGGACGAAATAAACCATCAACTTGGCCTGCTCCGATACCATAATAGCATTGAACTGCTCATTCCCTTAAAAGATCACATAAGGGGAGATTGTTATCCAACCTTATATTCATAAGAAATGATTGATAACGAATCGACTAGAGACAATAATATGAGCTTCGATAGTATACATGATTACAATATGATAAAATTACAATACGATAAAATTTCAAAGGTTTAGATAGCTATTCCGCTTTCTCCATGTAATTAGGACGGAAAGAGCTCTCATAAAGATTGTGCAAGTTCTATTTGTTTCCCTCGGTTTCATAAGATGAATAGACAGAAACTGCAGCTCATGAAGAAGTAAAGATCTTTGTTCTTCAGTTTGTCATGCAAAATACATACATACATCTGAATATAACACAACAAGTAGCCGAAAAAGAGAGATTGTTTTTTAACAAATACTTTTAAAATGCGAGTAAACATATCTACTACTATAGAATTGGAAAGAAAGGACTTTTCACTTTGCCAGAAGCAATGCTTTGTAATTGAAATCGAAGATGCAGAGTTCAATTCGCAAAGGGAGAAATATTTGAAACCTATCAACTTCTTAGTTTTCACATGTTCTTGACTTGGTTGTAAATAACACCACTGAAACAATTCTTTTGTCTTTTTTAGAAATAGTTTACAGTATTTTTACTTGCAACGAGTTTGACTGTGGGACGAAAAGGAGGTCTCTATGGGGGGAAAAAGGGGGGTTTTTTGTTTTTTTTAAGTATGATAAATTTGAAATATTAAAGTTGTATTTTGAATAGTGTGTGATTTATTTTTTGGAATAACAAAAGAGTAGAAATAAAAAAAGAGGAATTAATATAAATAAATGGTAGAGATTATAGGGGTGGGGGGGTGTTCTTATGGAATTTAGTGGACAAATTTATCATTCAAATATTGTTTAATTCCCAAAAAAACTTTAGCTCTAAAATTTAATTCTAATTGATGAACAATTATTACGCTTTTCACACTTTTTGACAATTCTGTTAAATTGCATTTCTTATTCCGAGCCGATTACTAAACAAATTAAATATTAGCATTCGAATTTTAAATTTTATAGTTAAAATTTTTATAATCAAAATTAAATGTAATATTCGATTAATATGTAAATATAAAATTATGATATAACAAATGTTGAATGTATAGTAAATAATATACTAATAATAAGTAATAAGAGATTCTTAACATGAATTGAGTATACGAACGGAATTAAATATAAATTAGTTTCTAATATAAATATCAATCAAATATTTTCCTTAATATATAAATTAATTTAATATTTATAATATTGAGATGACAGTTATAAAGAAAAAATGAACAAAAATAGGAACAACTTATCAATTTTATTTATTTATTATAAATTATAATTATGTAATAACACCAAGGATAAGACATACATTTCATTAAAAAGTGAAAATAAGTTATGGCTATAAGCCACATTTCTAAACACTATTTCGTCACTTTCAGCAACTTTCAACACTTCTTTCCAAACATCTGCAGATTATCAAAATCAGCAACTTTCAGCACAATGTCTATTACAGTTGCTTATGCAGAAAAAACAAATTCTAAGTTGATTTTAACAAATTATTTAAGAACTATGTCTCAAGATCAATTGAATAAATTAACGATTTAATCAATTAAAAATAATTTATTAGCTAAATTTGAAGATAAAAATTTAATAAGTAATTATATATATAATGATTATGCATAAATTACATAAGGATTATGCATGGTTCGCAGTTCTCACGTTAAATGCAAGTTCTCACATGTCCACTCCCTATACATACTTATATATATATATATATATATATATATATATATATATATATATATAAAAGCGAGTGAGTTTATTGTTTAATATTGAATTTTTTTTCTTAAAAAAAGCCTCGTTTCAGTAACTAGTCTTAGGCCCTCGAAAATTTGTGCCGCCACTGATTATGTAAAATAATACAATGGCACAACAAGTTGATGTAGCTTAAGAAGCTCACTTGTTTGTAACTAGGCTTAAATTAAGTATTCAATTTTGTCCAATCGATCTACCTAGAGTGTTCAATCCTATTTTTGTGGACATAAATGTATAGCTGCAGCATTTTCTCTCACACCATGGTCTACAGTTTTCATGTGAATGTTGGAACCCTAAAACTACTTTTATCACATCAAAATTTTTGACTTTTTCTATCCTAGACCGGGTCTACAACTTAAGTTGTAGACCCGGTGGTTAAAAACCATGACACATCACATGTTTGTAAAAAAAAAAATTAATAAAAAACACAACTTCTATCCTAGACCACAAGGTCTTGTAGACCCGGTCTAGGATAGAAAAATTCAAAATTTTCCTAGTGGGTCGAACAACGGTATATTTGGAAGCATTAAAATTAATATAAAATACAAAGCATTACATGTACATATGGCAACCAAGTTTGCCGACATGCAAATGGGCGAACATTTGATCCTTACAAGGCCAACCAATGACAGGCGTCAAGTGGCGCTCTCTCATTGTTTGGCTATATTTCTTTCTCCCAATAGTTAAAATCGGCAATATCTTTTAAATAGTTTGATATATATATCTATATATATATATATATATAGGGAGGATAAATTGAGAACATGTTCTTATTGAGAGAAATAAGAACATCATCCCACCCTTTATTTTCAAGATGTGTGGACAAGATTTGAAGTTCATTTTGTAAGATTTGATAGTAAAAAAAGGGTCATTAAGGATAATTTCGACTTTTTGCCCTTAATGTTTCAAAAATTAGATTATGATGAACCCTTTCTTCTTGAGTACGAGAGTATCAATCCCTAATCTTCAAATTCTCGCTCGATTTTTGTATGTTTTCTTCATCCCCAATTCCGAATCAAGATCCAAATTGATTTTGATTTCGTTATCTTTCAAAAGTCTGCATTCGTGTTCTTCTCCCAACTGTTAAGTGAATCGAAGATTTTCAGTTCTAAATGGGTCTAGAAAACATTTCAAACTCGCTCTTGTATCGCAAGACTCTCCTGAATTCATTGAATTCGTCCTTGTATATCAATTTTTCAGAGGGTTTTCCGAGTTGCTAGTTGTCGGCGAACGAGAATACTTCTTCCTACATGGGTAATTGTGGAATTCATTTATTATTTTTTCACTTCGAGGTCATGGATTAGAAAGATGCCGTCACTAGTGTTGCGATTTCATCGATTAGCTATTTCATATGTTGTTGATGTTCTAGATTATTTTCTATCTTGATGGTTTTATTTCTATTAAAATACTATAAATGTGCACATTTCTTCCACTGTGCGAACATACAAATACTGTAAATGTGCATAAAATATTTACTGCGTCTGCGTAAGATATTTACTGATCATATTATCAAGCATATGTGTGTGTTGTGCAAAACGCGAGGGTCACGGATCCGACCATTTCTCATAATAGCAAACCACGATGCTCCTAATTGTGACCAACCCCAACCTTGAAGATGAATAAAGATGCATTTTGATTGATGTTGAACTACTCTTTTATGTTTTGATATCTGAATTTCTTATGGTTGAACATTGGATCACTTTTGATTTAATTCATATCGTTTTTATTATATGTGCATAACTTTTACTCATTGTGTGCGTACGTTTCTTCACAAATGTGCATACCAGAGATGACTTGCAAACCGTTCTATAATTGAAATTACATGAAATGTGCATAATAACTTGGATGGAATGTGCGTACGATTGCAGAGTATTTACACATATTTCATATTAAAACTAAGAACGATTACTTTATAGTATAATAGTGAAGCAACACAACATAGTCGCTTAATCAAGATGTGAATAATGTTGTTCCCAATTATCTACAAAATAAACAAAACCAAAGTTCAAATCTACCAAAAATCAAATTACAAGATTTAACTTAACATAGTCTTGTGTACATTAACATTGTTTGCTCTGACAAAATTATCATAGTTCTTCGGCCTTTTTGAATTGTTTCCCCACTCAACCAGTTTACACTCCACGTAATGATCACAGTCGGATATCGTAATGATTGCAGTCAGGTATCACAACCGCTTTTCTTTTGCCACCTATATCTATTTTCAACACATAGTGCATAATAAATGTGCATAATTCGATATCCAGATGTGCATACAACTCTTATGGGTAAAGACTAATTTTCTAGAATTAGCAAATGTATTAATCAAATATATTAATGTGCATATGATGATACATAAATCTACGTATAAAAACACTACACAATAATTGTGCTTAATCAAATATATTGGTGTGCATACAATGATACAAAAATGTGCATATAAAAATACTACACAATAACTGTGCTTAATCAAATATATTCATATGCATACAATGATAGAGAAATGTGCACATAAAAACACTACACAATAAATTACAATCCAAAATTGATTAATTGAAACCCTACAAATTTGATTAACAACAATTTGTGTATAATCCAACCACGAAATCGATACCCTATAGACTTGAATCCTTACACTAAATCTAAACCGTATACATTTCTGTATAATCCAACCACGAAATCGATTCAATAAATAACAAGGTCGAAGCCCAAGAAGTGCAATTAAGACACAAAATGCAAATTGCAAACAAATACCTTCGGTTCAAGAAATAACAATGCGAAATTTGATTATGCACATCAAACTGGATAGACATACCTTCAATTCACGGAATACGTCTTAGTCGAAATACCTTCCGAAGCTTTCACATGGAGTTTGACACATCCCCTTCGTCGAAAACACCGTCTTCTCGCGAATACCTTCCAAAGCTTCCACAAGGATTTGAACTGAAACTCCATCTTCTCGCGAATTTGAGGGGGGAAGTTATCCGCAAATGGTTTCGGTGGAAGTTGCACATCGAAATGATTCTAAAGTGTTGAAAGGGAGATGGAGAAAGGAGCCGCTTGATCTTTTGTTATTCGAATGAGAAGAGAGAGCAACTCGGTTACTCCAAAACCCTAGTCAATCTCCCACCCCCAAATTTTCATCCAAATCTTATGCATATTTGTCCCCAAAATACCCTTAATTGGGCGGAAATTAATGGAAAAAATGTAAAAAGAATTGAAATTGTGAAATGATCTACACCTTCCATCTCTCTAAATTTATGGTAGCAAGGTGTTCTCATTCTCTCTATAGGGGGTGTTCTCTCTCTCTCTCTCTCTCTCTCTATATATATATATATATATATATATATATATATATATATATCTCTCATAAGACCGTGTTCTCAAAGTATCCTCCTTATATATATAGGGAGTGGTTCCCGTGTGAACAGTCTTTATCATGTGAACGTGTGAACACTGCACTTTAAATACTAATGTATTGCACTTTCAAGGTAAATATATTGCATTTTACGTACTGTACTTAAAGATAAATGTATTGCACTTTAAGTACTGCACTTTAAAATGCAGTATCTTTGCCTTTAAAGTGCAGTACATTTGTCTTTAAAATGCAGTGTTCACACTTTCACACGATAACAGACTATTCACATTTGAACCTCTACACACACACACACACACATATATATATATATATATATATATATATATATATATATATATATACATACGAGAGAGAGAGAGAGAGAGAGAGAGAGAGAGAGAGAGAGAGAGAGAGAGAGAGTGGTTCCCGTGTGAACAACCCTTATCGTGTGAACATGTGAACACTGCACTTTAAAGACAAATGTGTTGCACTTTCAAGGTAAATATATTGCACTGTAATACTGCACTTTACGTACTGCACTTAAAGACAAATGTACTGCACTTTAAGTACTGCACTTTTAAATGCAGTATTTTTGCCTTTAAAGTGTAGTACATTTGTCTTTAAAGTGCAGTGTTCACACGATAAGAGGTTGTTCAAATTTGAACCTCCATATATATATATACACCAAAAATTCGTGTTTTTTTCTTCTATAAATAGAGACCAATTTTGCAATAGTTTTTACACACTCAAATCCTACCATTTTCTCTCTGTTTGTTCTCATTCTACATCTTCTTTTCAACCATGGATCCAAACTACTACAATTCTCAAAACTTCCCTCACTCCCAATGCTATTATCCTAGCTTCGAAGAATTTCCGAACTCCGATAAATTCAAATAAGATTTTGGTATGAATTTTCAGTTTCCACCTAATCCTATCCACTTTCAATATCACCAAACCTCTCATAACACTCCTCCAAGCTCCTTTGAAAATGTCCAAAAACTAAAAATTCATAGAGTTGGAATGCGCAAGAAGATATTACACTAATGTCTGCTTTGAGTCATAGTAGTGGAAATCCAATTATTGGCACCAACAAAAATGCTAATATTTCATGGAAAAAAAATCACAAATATTATGAATAAACTCGAGTTGTAAATCAAATGGACGAGCAAAGGTCCATTGAGTCACTTAGACAATAAACGCTTGAATACAAATGTTATAAAGTGGATTGATGCATATAAGGAATCGTGCAGGCGTAGAAGAAGCGGAATGTCCCCAGATGATATTAAAAAAGAAGTTAAAATTATCAACGATAAAGTCAAGTTTACTCACCATGAGGTCTTTGAAAAAATGATGAGTGAGAATCCCAAATAAGAGTTGAAATTAGAGTTAAGTGGCTTTGCACGTAAAGATCATCAAAGTGAAAACACTACCAAAGAAAGTTATGGTTAGGGGTGTCGGTCGGTACGAGATCGGGATCCCGATCCCGAAATTTCGAGATCCCGATCCCAAAATTAGGCAAAATCCGATCCCAATACCGATCCCATAGCAGTATTGGGATATCGGTATTTGGGACGGTAAAATTGGGATCGGTATTCGAGATTACCAAAAATCCCGAATATTGATTTCCTTTAAAAAAAAACTTCTCCTTACTAGATTGAAGCTTCGAACCCAAGACCATTTAGTAGAGTGAATACTAACTACAATCGAGCAACCAATGACGCTACATATATCGAGCAACCCAAGACTATTGCTTGCTTGAGATTGAGAGGGATTCATGACCTTGATCTAAATTACAGAAATTTATAAATTCTCAGGGCATAGAAATTTAGGATATTTGCAAGTAATAGCAAGAACAAAGAATTCGGTTTTCTATTCAAAAACAAAGTGCACTGCGTCCTCAAATTGAGATATATATATATATATATATATATATATATATATATATATATATATATATATATATATAAATGCATACGGGAGTAGGTGACAACAAAAAATAATGTGGAGAACAATTTCTTTAATAAAGAAGAAAGGTATTTACCCAGAAAGTATTAACTTATTATTAGTTAATATAATAATTGTTATAAATTATAATTATATTTATAAGTGTATAAACGTATTAATTATTTCATAAAAAAATCGGTATTTCGGTAATCCCGAGTTCGGTATCGGTTATCCCGAATCCCGATTACCTTACGAAAATGAATCCCGATACCATCCCGTATCCCAAAAAATGGTATTTCGGTATCCTAATCCCGTCGATTTCGGTACGGGATTGGGATAATCCCGAATCCCAATACCATTTAGACACCCTTAGTTATGGTAGCTAGAAAAGAATAATGGTTGATGAAGATGGTGATCCTTCAACCAATTTCACTCTAAGAACTCCTAGAGTGATGGTTCAACATTACGTCGTCCAATGGGGAGAGAAAATGCGAAAGCTACTGCGAAAAAGAAAGGAAAATCAATATCATCCCAATCGTCGATTGTCCTTAATGATTTCACTGCCGAGCTTCGTGCATTGAGGATCCGCCGTTAGAAGGAGCTTGAGGCCCGATAATAGGATAATGAACTAGTCCAACAAGAGATTCAAACATGTCAACCGGAGATATAGACACATCAACCGGAGGATGAAAATAGTTATGTGGAATGCACAAATGATGAAAGCGGTATATTAACTCCAAAAGAGGAGCCGTTGAAATTGTATCTGATGGCAAAATTATTTTCCAAATGAATTTGAACCCTATCTATATGTTATTTTAGTTGTTTTGTTGTTTAACTTTAAGTCATTATTGTTGTAGTTTGTAATGTTTATTTAATTTTTCATCATTGTGGTTTGTATAAGTATGAATCAGGTCTTGTTACCTATGTTTTTCATCAACTATTTTTTCAAAACTAAATTGTTACATACTTACTAGATAAAGAAATTGAGTGAGCATTTCAAGATTTTTCAGCAAAGTTTTGTTTCTACTTTTATAGAACATGGTCATTTGTGTAATCTATCAACACTTACTGGTGTCAACAATAATTAACGTCCATTACCCATTCTCTATGTAGTCTATCAACACTTATGTGATGGAAATGAAGTAGCAAAAAAAGGAATCGCCATTTTTTGGGAAAATAATTTATGTTTAAATGATCATAAACCCATATTTGATCGATGAACCAGTCTGGTGTATTTGATAGGTTGTTTCAGCTCATGTCAGGCTGAACATTTGTCTTCAGACTAAGTTGTTAGATTGATCAGCCCGTTATAACTCTTGAGTCATACTCTTGAAGCTGACACCTTTCAGGCTGCGTTGATCTTCAGATCAGAAGTCTTCACCAGACCGCATTAAAGATTCAAATGTGAAGATAGTAGAAGGTACAAGATGCGCTATTCAAAGTTGATGGTCAACGAAGCAAGAAGACAACATCAGAATCAACATTGACCAATCTCAGGTCATCGTGTCAGCTCTAGTCAAAGGGGGACAAAATAGTACCTCATACAAAATCCGCAGAACCAAGCGGAGTGCGACACGTGTACATGCATTCAATGCATGAGACCGTTATCAACACGGAGACAATGAGAGATCGATCATGTTCAACGGATCTATCCCCTAGCTCAACTATAAATAGCAGAAGACCTCTCATTATGAGGTTATGGAATTTCAAGAAACTCAAGTTTACTCTCAAGCAAAAAAACCATGGCTCCACCTTACCCTTCAAGTTCTCTTGCAAGAGATTTCATCTGCTGTTTATACTCCAAGTGATCAAAGCTTAAATCATAAGCATGGAGTAATGAGTGTTGTTATACTCTTTTTGTTGGACAAACCCCAAAACTCCACCCTTTCAAGATAGCTAGAATGAACCTGATAGATAGTTTGATATAGACAGTTAGATGGATAGTTTGTATTTGTTGATCTGCACTCATCAGTCTACGAGTACCCTTAGTGGACGTAGGATCTTGTGAATCTAAACCACTATAAAAAAAACTCTCTTTAGTGTTACATTCATCAGCTTACTGTTCATATCATTCTCTCATATTTTCTGCTGTATTGAAAAGCATATTTATCAGAGCCTATCATATTTTTGCATTCGTTATCTGACTGACTCACTATCAATCAGCTTCTAATCTGAAAAAGCAAAGTTAGGCATCAGGTGTATCCCCCCCCCCACCTGAATCTATACAGGGACCAACAATTGGTATCAGAGTAGTGGTTAGACCGACTATTGTTTATGTTTACTTGGTCAACTTGATCAGATCCTTGCTTTTCTACATACTTGTTAGATCTGCACCTTAGCTTCTCACTCTCTTTTGATATGGCAGAACAACTAGCTATGCTTGGAATGCCCATGTTCTCAATCGCTACATACGATATTTGAAGTCTGAGGATAGAGTCGCATCTATCTTCAATCCACGACTACATGTGGGACGTCATCCGAGACGGGCCCATTATTATTACAGTACCTAGCATAAGGACTTTGCAATCTGACTCCTCAAGCGGCAAATTAACGGTCATTGGCGATGAAGTGGCCAAACCTAAATTTCAGCTCAATGCTGAAGAGAGGAAGATCAACAATCTGGACAAAGTTGCCAGAAACCAGATTCTGCTCACTCTGAGCGATGGAGATCTTGGTCGGATCAGAATTTGCAAGACTGCCAACGAGATGTGGGATATGATCAAGAAACTGAGCGAAGGAAATGATAAGATCAAGGACATAAGCTTAAGGCTGCCATACATAAACTTGATAATTTTGTTTTGCAGGATAGAGAGCGAATCGAAGATATGCACATCCGGTTTACCAACCTGATGAGCGAAATCAACGCTCTGGGAAAGACCTTCTGAAACAAGGAGCTGAATGAGAAAATCATTCAGGGTCTCTACCCAAGGAAGAGTGGAAACACATAACCTACACCATCCAGCGATCTGAGGAATTCAACTCACAATCACCAGAATAACTATTTTTCGACCTGGAAGCTGCATCGATTGAAATTAAGCGACCTGATATTTCAAAAAAGAAGAAAGATAGCTCAAAGACGATCGCCTTCAAGGCCTCAGAAAGCTCTGAGAATCCAGAGGACTGGTCTTATGAAGAATTACTAAAAGCTTTCGTCCTTCTTGCAGAAAATTCAAGAAGAAGTGATGAAAGAAAGAATGCAAGGAAAGAGCGATCTAAGTACTACTCAAAGCCCTCTCGAAGTGGCAAAGACTACCGAAAGAAGGAAGTTCAGCTGAAGGATCATCATCACGCTCAAAAGAATACAAGAAAAAAGATGACGATCCGAAGCCGTGCTACAACTGCCATAAGACTGGATATTATCAGTACGATTTTCCTCAAGGAACGAAAAGCTTTCATTGCTAAAAACGGCACTACCTGCTCATCATCCTCTGATACTGAATCTGAGGAAGAAAAAAGAGTGAAGGAATCTTCAGCGAGTCTGACGCTGATGAAGGCTACCTGGCCATGCATGCTGAAACTGAACCTGAGACTGACTCAACATCTGATCAAGATATTTGTTTCATGGCAAATGACGAAGTCGAGGTAAACTCTCATTGCTCCTCTAATAATTCTTCTAGACAACACATACTAGAATATAGTTTTGTAGCAGAAGACTTCGAGCTCCAAGATGCACATGATGAACTGCTCGAAGCCACAAAAGTCTGGTGAGACTTTTCACAATTCTGAGTAAGCAGAACGAGATGCTGTACGAGAAACTGAAGGAAAGTTCAGCACCAGCTTATCAAGAAGCTGACAGAAGATCTGAAACAACAACAGTTTGAGTCTGAGACTCTGAAAGTCAATTTGCTGAAACTCACAAATGAAAAGAAACTGAATGACCGCAAGCTGTTGAAAGTCAGAGTGAACTATACCGACCTTCACAAAGATTACGACATCCTGACAAAGTCAGCTCGCAACCGGAGGACATTAACTGACAAATATGATGCAGGACAGAAGTTGTTTAATCAAACACAGAGAAGGACTAGGGTATGACACTTAGAGTAATGGACAACTGTACGATCGAGCTCAGCAATGGATCTAAGATTACAAAGGTGGCTGATCTGCAAGTCAGATTTAAAAAAGCCATCAGTAAGACTGAGCCACCAACCAAGACTGACAAAGGCAAAGGAAAGGAACCTGAAGTTGATACTTTCGAACAAGGAAGCTCCATCTTCGACCTAAAGAAAGTTCAAACTGAATTCATAACTCAGCCAAAGGCTCAGATCCCTTACAACTACCAAGTCAAGAATCCATTCAGAAAAACAAGAACTTCTAAGAGGATGCCTAAAGCTCATAAATCATCTAAGAAAGATGTGTCAAATCCAAGGAAAGAAGTCAGAACAAACTTCACTGATAAGAATGACAAGAAGATTGGAACGTCTCAAACCATCAGGGTTATCAGACAATTTTGGGTTCGAAAGAACTAACTAACCTGTTAGAACGCAAAACAAAAATAATGGGTACCGGAACTTGTTTTCTTTGCAGGTGCAGAAGATTATCCAGCAAGCAATCAACATTCTAAAGAAGACTGCGTGTTAAATGGACAGTGGATGTTCCAAACACATGACCTATATGAAAGACATCCTCACCAACTATGAAGAAAAGAATGGATCACAAGTCATCTTTGGAGACAACTCATCTAGACAAACCAGAGGATATGGTACACTGACTTTTGGGACTATTAGTACCTAAAGTCTCATATATTGAAGGACTTAGTAACAATTTACTTTATGTGAGCTAATTTTATGATAATAATCTTCAAGTTTTATTTGATGTTGGCTATGCTAATGTTTTGGACAAGCCTACTAGAAATGTTGTGTTATGAGGTTACAAAAAAAGAGACATCTATGTTGCAGATTGGTCTAATTGTCAGCTGACACATGTATGATTGCCAGAAGCAGGTCATATGTGAGTTGGCTATGACACAAAAGATTAAACCACCTGAACTTCAAGACACTGAACAAACTTGTTCGAAAATCCCTCGCCCGAGGAATGCCAAATAAAGTATACAACAAAGAAAATGAGTGTGAAGCCTGCCTTAAAGGAAAACAAACCAGGTCTACCCAAAAGGACAAGGAAGTTCCATCCACTGGAGGAATTCTGGAACTTCTACATATGTATCTATTTGGAACTGTAAATCCTATCAACTTCGGAGGCAACAAATATACTATGGTGATAATTGACGACTACTCAAGATACACATGGATTGTATTTCAGCACAAGAACAAAGATGTCAAGACTAAACTTCCAAAACTACTCACTGAATTGAGTACTGAAAAGGACATCAAGATTAAGAAGATATGATCGGACAGAGGAACTGAGTTCATCAACTCACCTGTTAGTTGATATCTCAAGGAGCATGGAATCAAACATGAAACCTCAGCTCTAAGGACACCTGAGCAGAATGGATTGGCTGAAAGAAGGAATCGAACACTAAAGGAAGCAGTCAGACCCATGCTGGCTGAATCAAATATCCCTCAGAAATTCTAGGCTGAAGCAACTGCAACATCGTGCTATACTCAGAACATATCCATTCTAACTCACATGCATCAATGTACGCCAAATGAGTTGTGGAAAGGGAGAAAACCTTCCATTTCTTATTTCCATATATTTGGTTGTCATGGTTCATTCATAACAATTGGAAAGACCAGCTTAAAACATTTAAAAGCAAGTCTGACTCTGGAGTATTTCTAGGATACTCCTTAGTTAGCAAAATCTTTCGTGTCTTTAACTGTCGGACACTTTGTATTGAAGAAACACCTCATGTTGTGTTTAACGAGTTTGCTAATGAATTCAGGAAAGAAACAAAGATCTCAAACCCTCAGGAGCTCAGCAAAACAATGGAAGAACTGAACCTGAATAAAGAAAGTCAAACTCGTCTACCCAACCTGACTTGGGATAATGAAGATGAACAAGTTCAGACGGAATCTGAGTTCCACGACTTAAGGGACAAAATTAAATCACCAAACATATTCAATGTCCGGTAATCACAGTCGATGAAGAAACCGCAGTGATAACTGAGACTATAACGGAAATCACAAATTTAGGGGGAACATTGAATGATCTTGAAAACAACCACCCTAAAGTTGACTTAGTCATCCCTAACCTTACACCTGGCGTTTCTTCACAAGCTCATGTTAAAACTAACAACAATGATGATATTGTCAGGAAGAAGAACAAAACTTGGAAAGATAGTCATCATCAAGAAGATATTATTAGTGAACTGAATACTAGAGTGAATACTAGCTATCAGATTGATCACGCAATGATATCCTGCTACTTATCTATGGAAGAACCCAAGACTATAGAAGAAGAGCTGAAAGATACAAATTGGGTCAACGCTATGCAGGAAGAGCTGAATCAATTTGAACGAAGCAAAGTATGAGAATTGGTGGACAAACCAACCCATTAAGCTGTATCGGAACCAAATGTCGATCAACCTCAGGGATTCGTTAGGGGTGATCAAGTTTATCGATTGAAGAAAGTTATGTATGGTCTGAAATAGGCTCCCCGAGCCTGGTATGACACTCTATCAGCTTATCTTCTCAACAAGGGATTTCTAAAGGGAACAGTCGATAGGACTTTATTTTGACTGATCAAGGATAATCATATTCTATTGGTTCAGATTTATGTAGACGATATTATATTTGGATCTACGAATGATAGTCTCTGCAAATAATTTGAATCCATGATGACAAGTCAGCTCGAAATATCCATGATGGGCGAAATGAACTATTTTCTTGGTCTTCAAGTCAAGCAATCTGCTGACGGGATATGTATTAATCAGGTCAAATATGCATGAGACTTAATTGCCAAATTCGGTCTGACAAATAGCAAATCAGTTCGAATACCTATGAACACGAATTGGAAGATGGAACCTGATGTTAACAGTTCTAATAAATCAGACTGAATATAGAGACATTATTGGTTCTCTCCTCTACCTTACGGCAAGCCGACCTGACATCATGTTTGTAGTTGGGGTCTGTGCTCGTTATCAAGCTAATCCTAAACTGAGCCATATGGAAGCTGCCAAACGGATCATTAGCTACATCAAAGGAACCATCAATCTTGGTCTTTGGTATCCTTCAGATGACAATCTGGAATTAATTGGATACTCTGATGCAGATCTTGCATGATACAAGATTGTTCGGAAATCTACCTTTGGAACTTGTCAGTTCCTAGGAAATAAGCTGATCTCTTGGTTTTCAAAGAAACAAAATTCAATCGCGACATCAACTACTGAAGTTGAATATATAGATGCTAGAAACTGTTGTGCACAAATCCTATGGTTAAAGCAACAATTACGTGATTATCAAGTTATCACTAATAAAGTTCCTTTTTGTGACAGTTCCAGTGCCATATCCATTACCCAAAATCCAGTGCTTCACACATGATGTAAAAACGTTGATATCAGACATCATTTCATAAGAGATCATTCTGAAAAGGGTGATATCAAACTCAAGAAGATTGACACTATACATCAACGAGCTGATATATTCTCCAAACCTCTACACGAAGCAAGGTTCCTTCAACTCTCTATGGAACTGGGTCTCTTAGATCCAGGCAAAGTTCCAAGCTATGAGCAAGGGGGAACTCAACAACATAACAGCTTAGACTCAACCTGAGCCTGATCTCAACATGTGGTATCAGTCATATTACAATATCTGACTGAGAGGTTTGTGTATCAGATTCAGTTTATACTTGTTGAAGCATTTATTTCTCGTTTTCTTTAAAGTTACTTATGCAGTCTGATATTGTCTTGCATTTAATGCACATCATATCACAGTTAATGTGCCGCCCATTTATAGTTCATAAAACTATTAAACTTACAAATTAACTTCGTCATCATATCTTACTTTATCACATTTAATCCAGATCGTTAATTTTAAATCTCTAGATTAAATATGAACCGTAGGATCTAAATATGAATCACTTCATATATATCATTTCCGCCATTTTCGAACCTTTACAGTTCCATATTCTAAAAACTGCTCTCAATTAAAAACTCTCTAAGTCTTTCTACAAACTTTATGTTTACGGATTTTTTTTACATCTTTGCGTTTTTAACAGAGGCATATGTTAATTATGTTTACTGGAATCTCCATTCATATCGAGTGTTCTAACTTGTCTTGTGATTTTGGTTTGCGATAACACAAATGGCACCAAAATCTCAATCAAAGGAAGCAATTGTTTGCCCAGTCGTGTTCGCACTAGAGAACGAAGATGCTCTGCTCCCCAGAATCATCTACGACTCACCCTTTTACTTTAACATGGGTGTAGTCAGCGCCATGGATGAGGCGTTCAAAAGCTTGACTAAGTCCGGTTTGAAGCACTTTGCCACGGCGGAGCCAGACATGTTGTTGCCGGCTCACGTTGTAAAATTTATTTCTACATGAAGCATCAGGAAGGGAGACTCTGTCCAAGTTCAACATGGTTAGTGAGCAGCACCCGGAAGGGAAGGTGATAGAGTTCGACGTCATGGAGGATATTCAGAGATACCTCTATCTCCCCAACGACGGTGTTCTTCCGGGAAACTACCAGATATCAAAGGAAGACTCGTACCTTCAGAGATTCACCGGAGACGGCTAAGCCGTCTTCAAGACTTAGGTGAAGATAAACTCCCCAAAGACAAAGTACAATGGACTTCTCTACATTCTAACTCGCTGCATTTTGTGCAAGTTAGGCTCTTATGACCAGCTCTCTAAAACAGGCTTAAGACTGACGATGGCCATAGCCGATGCGGCTAGGGCAAACTGGGTGTCCCACTTCCTTCAGGAACTGGAAACTTTTACAGGTGGATGCAAGATAGTAGAGCCTGATACGCCACTTATCTTCACAAGCGGTTTGGGTCACCGCATCTACCTTCAATGAGGGGACAAAGATCTCCTACCTACTGATCAGAGTGGCTGAAGGGTGGGCTCATGAGTGTTTATTGGCGCTCGGTTCAGATTTACGAGTCTGCCATGATGCTGAAATTCTCCGACGGCAACAAGATGTTGCACGCTATCGGAGTTCCCAAACCCCGACCTGATATGCCTGCTTAACACAAGCCTAAGGCAGTACATGCAGAGACACCTAAGACTAATAAACCTCGAGATGATAAACTAAAAGCAGACAAGCCTGTGACAAGGTCTACTGAGAAGTCTGAGGAAGTTCCTCAGCCCGCAGCTCTACTAGGCAAAAGTTTAAAAGAACAAACGCTGAGCCTGAACCTGCTCATTCAATAAAGCCTGAAGGGAAAATTAAGGATCCTACTCAGGAGCCGATCCTTCGTTCCATAGAAGATTCTATCAAAGAAGATGATCCCTCTCTCTTCTTAACAAAGAAACATATGATGGCTACCGATCCGTCTCTCCCTCAATCTCTAACGTATGTGGTACGCACTCTAGATTTTAGTGCTCCATTAGAAATGGCTCCCCAGCATGAGCCTGAGACTCTCGAAGAAGCAATAGCTAAGGATGCATTTCCAACTGCTGAGGCACAAGAACGTTATGAAGGTTCGCCCGGCACTGTGTCTGTCGAAATGGACGTCACGCAGGTGGAGAAGCTTATTGTGAGCTCAGAGTTTCTCCATCTTGAAGGCATCCTCTCATCCAACTCTGTTCCACCAACTGATATAGAGGAAATTGTTACAGCTTCAGTCTCTCCTCCACCATCGACAAAACCGGAGATTGTAGAGATATCGAGTTCCTCCGAAGCCTTAACAGAAAAGGTCGTTGACAAGCGACCTATCTTTGAGGAACTCACCCCTTTCACTCAGCAGACATCATATTCCACTGATGAACTAGATCTAGATTTGGATGATGTCCATCCTTTTCAATCTGCTGACTTCCCACCCTTGTCCATTCCTCAATTCCTTCATTTCGCGGACGTTGGGCCAGTGGAAGATATGCTGGAAGAGCTTTCAGATTCTGAAGATGTGGAATCTGAACCTGACACCAACACCCTGTCACTTGGAAAGCAGCTTCTAACTCAAGTTCAAACTGGGGTGATCGACAAAAGCCTGAAGCAAGTCCCAGAGATTTCTGAACACAAGGACGTGTTGGAAATCGTTGCTCGGGCTCAAATCATACTAAATCTGAGATCGCTGTGGATAGATGAGCAACAGATCATCTTCCAAGCTTACTCCGTAGAAGGTTTCATCAAGGAAGAGTGTCTCCTTCAATTGCTACTCCTCTTCACGTCTCCTGATGACCTTCACAACGAAGATGTATTTGCTCAAGCAATCAGGACTCTGTTGTCTAGGCAGACTGGAGATTCCTCTGAAATTGCAGCTGGTCAGCATGACTCAGACCTTAATGAGTCAGCAGGAGCTGATCCCTCTCAGCCTCAATTGTCAGCCTCTGAGCCTGCTCCCTCCACACCATCCTCATCTATTCCTGACTCAACTCGGCATCAAATTGCTTCCACACACAAACGAGTCAAGTGCCTAGAGGTGCTTCACCTTCATAAGCACATGTCCAATGCCAGTGTAACTATGAAGCAGATGGAGCTGGCTATGGGCTAGTGTTATGATAGTTTAAACGACATGTAGAATGTGGTGTAGGTCAACATTAAAGCAACTGAACATAACTTCGGCCGCCTCATCAATGCTATGAATAAAGTACCCGCAGTTCAGACACGGCCACTGAGAAGCGTCTCAGCATGCACTTTGACTAGTACAGCTATCTTATTCAGGATAACAAGAAGCTTCTAGGCTAGTTGAGAGAATGTTGAACATTCCATCCGGAATACTCTCACCTCCTTCAAAACTGACCTTGTATCTATTTCAGCACACAACAGGATCAGCTGACTACGCCGAAAGCTCATATCGACGCTCAGAACAAGCTGATTTCTGGACAACATGAAGCCTTCAAGCTATTGTCCGCTCAGCTCCTGTAATAACCCCGTATTTTCATATTTCGAATCCTAGAACGATTTACGAAATTCTGGCATTTCGATTTCAACAACGAACGAATCAAAGTATAAATCAAATAATACCACTTTAGGATGTCTCCACATGACATTATACAAGGGCAACAAGTAATACATCACTTCTAGGATTAATATATATATATATATATATATATATATATATATATATATGTATTAGCATCGAAATTTCCCCTTCTTGGAAACTGGCGAGCTCACGTGGGGAATTGTATCCCACTTTGTTTCATTTTCAAGCTCTTTATACATAAGTCAACGAAGAAGGGCGACATACTTTACACTTGGAGACACATAGCATCCCACTTGGAGGAATAGGTTGTCCACGTGAAACAACCATGACCGTCTCCTTTGCATGCAATGGCCAATATAGAGAGACTTGATTGTTTTAAACGCCATCACACCTCCTCAACCCCTCAAAAATCTTGGAGTTTCAGATTCCGGCCGGATCTATATCTCTCTCTCTCTCTCTTTGGTTGTCCATAGGTCCCAAGGTAAGAATTCTTTTACGGCTAGCATTAGAAAGGTAGTATTTCGTGCCTTCGGATCACTAGATTCTCCATCGGTTCTTTAAAATCTCACGCTTCATGATTCTGTCACTCTTCACCTCTCGATAACAGTTGGATCATAAGACCTTTCGAAGCACTCGACCGCCTACCTCTTAGTCGAAGAAGAGATTCGCGAACCCAAGTACGATTTCTTGCTCTCGAATCTTTTCCTATCTTGCATGTATCATGAAAGTAGTTTGCTAGACCTTTATTTCCTAGAAGAACGAAATGGAGGATAAAGTACGAAGGGAGGAACCTAGATAGGTAATTGCATGTCGAGATCCAAGGGTAGGAACATGGATAGAGAGATTGCTTGTCTAAATCGAAAATTTCCTGGTTTGCCGTGACTTCCAAGACAGATTTCTCGATCTTTCGGTGATTGGAAAATTTCTGAAAAATTACAAGGATAAACTTTATGATGTTTTTAAGATATCTGCAAAATTTGGTAATTTTTGGAAGAGTATTT
Source organism: Lavandula angustifolia (assembly GCA_028984105.1). Taxonomy (NCBI): domain Eukaryota; kingdom Viridiplantae; phylum Streptophyta; class Magnoliopsida; order Lamiales; family Lamiaceae; genus Lavandula; species Lavandula angustifolia. The sequence goes on from CM054817.1 coordinate 24,295,702, forward strand.
ATATTTTTAACGGATTTTCACTTTTATGCTGACGAGGAAGTATACTTTTGTGATAGAGCTCGGTAAAATAATTATATCTCGCGCTACGATTATGATTTCTACTTTTTTCCTTTTTCTAAATGTTCTATACTCGTAGATCCATGTGAAAATATTTTTTTCATATTTTAGAAAGGCGCATGCAAGATCAGTTTTTTTTTTGTGAACGTTCGGTTGTCGATTGGAATCATGTTTCGGTATTAGGAAATTTCGCGTTCAATTCTCTGTCTTCTATGGATTCGTTGCTCATCAAACTTGAGTAAAATTTTAATATAATATCTATATGTAAGTTCCCTTAACTGTCGTAAATTTTCATAATTTTTGGAGTACAATTGACCCCTCATCCGTAGGTTAGACTAGCAAAGGCAGACTCTGTCCCGAATTTGAACCGCGAACAATGTTTAAGTTATAACTCCTTATCTATTTGTTATTTTACTTTGAAACCAATTTCTAAATAAACTAGGCTCATGTAGGATCATTCATGTAAACTATAGGAATTTATGGTGCTATAACATGATTTATATAATTCTTGCAAATAGAACCCTTTTCACCGAAATTACGAAGTAGAATCTGGCCTAGTCTAGCTAATGCCGACTAGGTATCGCCTGTGAGCCACGAATTGTACATTTACGTTAGATGCGAACACTGTTACTTAAAGTAGGTTATTGTTGTAGGACCCCGCGTGGAAGAACCTTAACCTCGGAGACGTACCTCGCATCTTTCGAATCGATAGAACGCAAGGTGGGTAATATTTTCCTAAAATTATCTTTGAGTTATTGAGCTCTATGAACTATGTTTATCCATGAAAGTTTTTGTGCATTTATCTGTTTAATGCTTCTACGTGATAGATCGATCGAGGCTCTCGTCTGGCCTAACACGCCAGATGAGGGTTATCAAGAAAGTACGTACATGTATGATGTTAGTAGCACAATGACTGATCCCCTTGTGTACCGGATGCTAACATGTTACGGGACCCCTCGAGTTTCGAACTCGGGGGCCAAGGCCCAAGTTATGAGGGACCCCTCGGGTTTTGACTCGGGGGCCAAGGCCCAATTTATGAATGTTATGGTAGAAGTAACAGGAAATGTGACACAGATGTGCGCACCTAATATGTTTTGTATGCTTGGAGCAGTTTCCTTTTTAAAACCCTCCACGTCATACCTCATGCATGGATAAACTGTTTTTAAACGTGTTTCAAACTGCTTTACCCACTGGGTACATTAGTACTCAGCCCAAATTGTTTTTAAAATGTTTTCAGGTTGAGCGGCAGGGGCGACGGAGAAAGGGCTGAGGAGGGGGTTTCGGTCATGATCATTTTGCATTCTTAGTAATGTAAATGGATAATTATGTTTTGTTATGTTTTGAAAATTAATTTGCTTCCGTATCTGTTAATCGCATAAAAACCAATCTGATTTTTCTTCGTATGGGTTGCATTAAATAACGTATTTCTTTAAAAATAGAAAATATTCTGGATTTTTGATAAAAGGCATGAAAATATATTTTTAATTTATTTTTCCGTAGCGACTCGACCTCGGTGATCCTTCGTGGGGGTCGGGGCGTTACAAAATGGTATCAGAGCATGGTTCTTGGCTCTGTGGTCAAAATGTTTTTAAAGTCAGTTTGTTTAGAATTGTAACATAAGCAAAACCCTCAGCTCGCCGTCGCGCTGCTCTCATCCAAGGTATGTTTAAAAAGTTCTAAAAGAGATTTTATTATGGTGCGCGAAATATGGAATTACGAAATGAATGTTGTCGTGTTGGGAGAGTCCACTCGACCAGAAGAATATGTTTCCACTGAGTCTTTTTGAGCTCACGTGATGAAGTTTCAAAAAAGTATGTGATTATATTATGATTTGATTTCATAATAAATGTTATGTTCCATGGTGTTGGATTTATGTGCCAATACAATTTGAAAGAAATGAAGGAAATCATGTGATGATGAAAAGAAATGAAGCATTGATTTATTGTAAGTATTAAGGATACACGTAAATGAACTATGACGTTGATGGCTCTTATGACTGGGTAGTGGAATACCTTAGAACAATAATCGTTTAAGTGGTCGTGCTTTAACGGATGAACATAGAAGTAATGCTTTTAGATATTTAGATGCTCTACTCTGATTCAAGATTTGTTTTGCGTCATCACACAATTGTGTATACGGTACAGAAAGAAACGAGTAAGCTAACGTATACTCCATGAATACTAAGATTGCTTTTGCATTATGAGAAAGTTTCAACTTATAACAATAGGATCCATAGGGCCCTACCTTGCCCACTTCAATACTATGTATTAGACGGATCGTCACGAAACGCGAGGCTTTTCAATATTTGAAGGAAAGAGTATTGCCGCTGCTGTGGAGAGCAGAAAATGTTAACGACATGAACATTATTCTCGATTCTCGTTACCGGAGAAATGCTACCGTATCTAGAGTCGGACAAGATCTGTCGAAACAATTACTCGTGCTTGAAAAGTTACTGACGGTACACATGTAGATAACCGCAACTGATACGTTTACGAAATCAAGGAGGCACGAGTGAAATTCTTACGATATCTCATTATCTTCAAGAGACTATATATTAATATTTTAGACAAACGGGAGTAAGGAGGATAGGAATAAAGATTATTGCGGATCACCATTAGATTCTAAATAGATAGTTAGGATAACTTAACTTGTTTTATTTCCTTTGACTGGTTCATTAAGCCATCAAGTTTTTCTTTCAACCCCAATTTCCCAAACATAATTGACAGTCGAGTTGGGTCTTGTGTTCGGTAGCCCAGACTGACCTTGACGACCATATTCTTTTCTTGAACAAGGTACATACATTGTAAAGGCTTTCTTAGAGGCGATTTCTTTGTAATCAACTGCCCATAATCGTGTTCGTCTTTACACTTTGTTATGTGTTGTTTGAATTTGTTATCAACAATGCATCTTGATAATTATGTCCTAAAATGCTTCATTTTTCTTTGAGAAGTACCAAATAAATTTCTACCATGATTAATATCAGAGTATTTTGTTTCGCTCTGAAATTGAAGTACTTTTCTTGCAAGTCTAGACTAGAATCTCTAGACTTTTAAAGTTTTTAATTATTTTGAGGAGTTCACACACCGCCTCAAAAGCAAAATTGTGATAATGTCAATACTACTCAAGATTTTCAACTTTGTAACAAAGTTTTGTCATGTTTGGGAATATGAGCCAATAATCCTTGTCTCTGAAAGTTTTCATCTTGAGTTTCCCGACCATTTGAGTCATTTCGGTATCTAAGAAACTCAATTGCATTTCATCACTCGTCGGTATGACAATTGTACTAAGTATATAGATTGGAATGATTAATGAATGATCACTGACTTCTGCCATATTGCGTTTCTTAGAACATTATGGCCAAGAAGTTGTAAGTTTACACAACGTATGATCTTCCCATAATAAGAGAACTACAAGTAGATGATGTTATGATAGGGTTTTCAGCTCTAATAACTTGTCGGTTTAAGCGACATTGAAATAGTAGATAAGACATAGAATGCCTATAGCGGATAGGAGTTAGTCGAATTTCACTTTGTGTTACGCATATGATATTTTAAGATCGTTCTTTTCAGAAGACAAGAACACTACCACGTCAAAGAACAAAGTCGCAAGAATAAACGTATTGAGACGAATTAAGCGGTAACACTACAGACCACAAGGCGGTGTCAGTCTCGTCGATCAAGAACCTCGGAAATAAGAAGCTGGTGGAAAGACCCAAATACGTGATACACTTACACACGATTCACTAATGTATTTACCAATCGTCGAGATTCTATTCAAGCGAAGGCTCTTCAACTACACTATCCGCAAGACTGATATAAAGTGACCTCCACTAAATACAAGAATCGCATGGATACCTTGAGCGCTACTTCATCACGATCGAACACTGAGGTAGATACGATTTTAAGGCACAACGCTTGAAACGAATTAGAATTTTACTAATGATATCACAACTGATGATCCCTCAAGAGTGCAGGCAGAGTCAGAGTAGTTTCATCGGAGCGTCTCCAAGAACTTAATACGCTTAAAATAGTCGGTTACGATCATACGATGTTGAACACCATGATGCAAAGACAAAGGCACAAGTGAGACACAACTATTTTACGAAATCATATGATAAACCCCTAATACATCCGGACACTCGAATTTGAACGATGAGGAAAGAAGACCGAATGAAGACTTCAACTTGAAGGAGTAGACGCGCAACTATTTAAATTAGTAAACGATCGTACTTTTACTATAAGATTTACAAGGTTATTCCTTTTGTTGTGTACTTCTACTCATTTTCTTTTGACTAAAGAGTTATGTCACCTTGGTGCTAAGCTCATCCATCATTTATATTGATATTTGATCCGAAATGATATTTCTATGTATTTGTTAGAACTCTGACGAAAATATCATTTAGTACAAATTGACAATGACATCCTTTCCTTTGAACCAATACTCATGTTCTTCTCTATAGTTGACCTTCTCTCATTCTATATTGGTCAAAACTCATCGTGATGTTGACTCTTGATGATTATTCTACATGTTTCTAAACTCGTTGATGTATTTATTTTGACACATATATTCATGAAATCTTTTGCTTTGGAGATATAGTCGGAATCCTTTGGTTTCATAATTTTTCTCAGAAGTCATCTCATTGCTTATTTATAGATGATTATCATTTCCTATATCATGTTGACCTCATTGAGGGTATTCTTTGATATATAGATATTGGAAACCCTTTTCCTTTTGAAATACCTTCATTTGACGATCCACCGGACTCATTTAATGCTATATCTTCCTAAGAATCCATCTCGATACTTGATCACTGTTAATTATCATTCATTTTCATTTGATTGAAGTATCATGTGACAAAATCCATGATTAATAGTGTTACCCTTTTCTTCTGGACCCAAAGAATGTTCTTTTGAGCCTTGCTATATTGACTGCTATTCATCTTGAGGCTTGATTCCTATGATTATTCCGACTAATTGTTTCTGATCGCGTTGGGATATTTATTGAATTCATCTTTGAAACTATTTCCTTCAAAGATCTTATCGGTGTAAATTGGTATGATCTTCGCATAATACTCATCTCATCACTTCATCACCGGCAATTATTAACTCATTGATGGTATCCTTCGATTTATATATGCATGAAACTCTTTCTTTTGAGACATTATTCTTATGTACTCGATTCGAATAGGTTAAGTCATATTCATAATAACTAGATTCGATTTTGAGGAAGATAAGTGTGAGCGATAAAGAAATGTCGATCACCCTTATACTGGGACGAAGTTGGAGAAAGGAAGCTGTTGGGACCGGAACTAGTGCAGCAGATGGTTGAAAAGGTCGTGGAAATTAAGGAAAGGATCAAGGAAGCTCAAGACAGACAAATCCTACGCAGACAAACGCCGCACAGAACTGGAATTCAATATTGGAGATCATGTCTTTCTTAAGGTTTCACCGAAGAAAGGGATTGTGCGTTTTGGGAACAAGGGGAAACTACGCCCGAGATACATAGGTCCTTTTGAGATACTAGGCAAAATCAATTCTGTGGCTTACAGATTGGCCTTGCCACCTAGTGTCGGAGATGCGCACAACACTTTTCACATCTCTCAACTCAGGAAGTATGTGTATGACCCTAAGCACGTGATCAAGCACGAGGATGTACAACTAAACCCAGATCTGAGCTATGAGGAAAGACCAGTACGAATCCTTGACCGCAAAGTTCAAGTACTAAGAAACAAGCAAATTCCCTTAGTTAAAGTATTGTGGAATCATCACAATCAGGAGGAGGCTACATGGGAGTTAGAACAGAAAATCAAATTTTTATATCCCGACCTATTTTTGTAGATGTACGCAAATTTCGAGGACGAAATTTAAATTAAGGGAGAGGGGGTGTAATAACCCGTATTTTAATATTTCGAATCCTAGAACGATTTACGAAATTCCGGCATTTCGATTTCAACAACGAACGAATCAAAGTATAAATCAAATAATACCACTTTAGGATGTCTCCACATGACATTATACAAGGGCAACAAGTAATACATCACTTCTAGGATTAATATATATATATATATATATATATATATATATATATATATATATATGTATTAGCATCGAAATTTCCCCTTCTTGGAAACTGGCGAGCTCACGTGGGGAATTGTATCCCACTTTGTTTCATTTTCGAGCTCTTTATACATAAGTCAACGAAGAAGGGCGACATACTTTACACTTGGAGACACATAGCATCCCACTTGGAGGAATAGGTTGTCCACGTGAAACAACCATGACCGTCTCCTTTGCATGCAATGGCCAATATAGAGAGACTTGATTGTTTTAAACGCCATCACACCTCCTCAACCCCTCAAAAATCTTGGAGTTTCAGATTCCGGCCGGATCTTTCTCTCTCTCTCTCTCTTTGGTTGTCCATAGGTCCCAAGGTAAGAATTCTTTTACGGCTAGCATTAGAAAGGTAGTATTTCGTGCCTTCGGATCACTAGATTCTCCATCGGTTCTTTAAAATCTCACGCTTCATGATTCTGTCACTCTTCACCTCTCGATAACAGTTGGATCATAAGACCTTTCGAAGCACTCGACCGCCTACCTCTTAGTCGAAGAAGAGATTCGCGAACCCAAGTACGATTTCTTGCTCTCGAATCTTTTCCTATCTTGCATGTATCATGAAAGTAGTTTGCTAGACCTTTATTTCCTAGAAGAACGAAATGGAGGATAAAGTACGAAGGGAGGAACCTAGATAGGTAATTGCATGTCGAGATCCAAGGGTAGGAACATGGATAGAGAGATTGCTTGTCTAAATCGAAAATTTCCTGGTTTACCGTGACTTCCAAGACAGATTTCTCGATCTTTCGGTGATTGGAAAATTTCTGAAAAATTACAAGGATAAACTTTATGATGTTTTTAAGATATCTGCAAAATTTGGTAATTTTTGGACGAGTATTTATATTTTTAACGGATTTTCACTTTTATGCTGACGAGGAAGTATACTTTTGTGATAGAGCTCGGTAAAATAATTATATCTCGCGCTACGATTATGATTTCTACTTTTTTCCTTTTTCTAAATGTTCTATACTCGTAGATCCATGTGAAAATATTTTTTTCATATTTTAGAAAGGCGCATGCAAGATCAGTTTTTTTTTGTGAACGTTCGGTTGTCGATTGGAATCATGTTTCGGTATTAGGAAATTTCGCGTTCAATTCTCTGTCTTCTATGGATTCGTTGCTCATCAAAATTGAGTAAAATTTTAATATAATATCTATATGTAAGTTCCCTTAACTGTCGTAAATTTTCATAATTTTTGGAGTACAATTGACCCCTCATCCGTAGGTTAGACTAGCAAAGGCAGACTCTGTCCCGAATTTGAACCGCGAACAATGTTTAAGTTATAACTCCTTATCTATTTGTTATTTTACTTTGAAACCAATTTCTAAATAAACTAGGCTCATGTAGGATCATTCATGTAAACTATAGGAATTTATGGTGCTATAACATGATTTATATAATTCTTGCAAATAGAACCCTTTTCACCGAAATTACGAAGTAGAATCTGGCCTAGTCTAGCTAATGCCGACTAGGTATCGCCTGTGAGCCACGAATTGTACATTTACGTTAGATGCGAACACTGTTACTTAAAGTAGGTTATTGTTGTAGGACCCCGCGTGGAAGAACCTTAACCTCGGAGACGTACCTCGCATCTTTCGAATCGATAGAACGCAAGGTGGGTAATATTTTCCTAAAATTATCTTTGAGTTATTGAGCTCTATGAACTATGTTTATCCATGAAAGTTTTTGTGCATTTATCTGTTTAATGCTTCTATGTGATAGATCGATCGAGGCTCTCGTCTGGCCTAACACGCCAGATGAAGGTTATCAAGAAAGTACGTACATGTATGATGTTAGTAGCACAATGACTGATCCCCTTGTGTACCGGATGCTAACATATTACGGGACCCCTCGAGTTTCGAACTCGGGGGCCAAGGCCCAAGTTATGAGGGACCCCTCGGGTTTCGACTCGGGGGCCAAGGCCCAATTTATGAATGTTATGGTAGAAGTAACAGGAAATGTGACACAGATGTGCGCACCTAATATGTTTTGTATGCTTGGAGCAGCTTCCTTTTTAAAACCCTCCACGTCATACCTCATGCATGGATAAACTGTTTTTAAACGTGTTTCAAACTGCTTTACCCACTGGGTACACTAGTACTCAGCCCAAATTGTTTTTAAAATGTTTTCAGGTTGAGCGGCAGGGGCGACGGAGAAAGGGCTGAGGAGGGGGTTTCGGTCATGATCATTTTGCATTCTTAGTAATGTAAATGGATAATTATGTTTTGTTATGTTTTGAAAATTAATTTGCTTCCGTATCTGTTAATCGCATAAAAACCAATCTGATTTTTCTTCGTATGGGTTGCATTAAATAACGTATTTCTTTAAAAATAGAAAATATTCTGGATTTTTGATAAAAGGCATGAAAATACATTTTTAATTTATTTTTCCGTAGCGACTCGACCTCGGTGATCCTTCGTGGGGGTCGGGGCGTTACAGCTCCTCTCCCCTCCGACCCTTATTTCTGATGCCAATAAGGGGGAAGAATAAGTTGAGATAGAAGGAACGAAAAAACAGACTCAGACCTCTCCCTCTCCATCTAATGAATTGATGGAAGTACTTGTTGAGAGGGAAAAAGTCTCAAAAAATGAGAAAGAAGAGAAACAGATAGAAGAAGATAATTTGAAAGCTATTCTTCTTCAGAAACAGATAGACGAGGTTGAAGAAGATAAAAGAAGAAAATTAAGATTCAACTTTATGCCAGAGCAAGAGGAGGCCCAGATAGAAGAAATCTAGAACCTTTGGAAGTACATTGATCATCCATCTGAGAAGGTCGGAGATGATGAGATGAAAAGGCGTGAAGAACAATTGAGAAATGAATCTGAATGACAAATTTTAAGACTGAAGGAAGAAGATGAGAGACTTGAGCGTCTGGCTGAGAGCATGAACAGGACTCGCCATATCTCAGATAAGAAGAAGAGGAAATTCAAGGTACTGAAGACCATTGCTGAGGAAAAAAAACTAAAGATAGAATCTAAAATCGATCTGCTCTATCCCTGGTGTGATAGATGGGTTCCGCTGAAACTATCAGATGACTGGGAGCAGATCAAGGTTGACTTCATCAAAAGATTCTACTTCTGGCAATCATGGGGTTTATAACAAGCAGATAAAAAATCAGGATGAAATCTTCACGGAGTTCTTCAGAAGACGTGCATTCAAGCTATATCTACTCACCAAGGACTTCGCAGAAAAAGCCAATCAGTACATCAAGCCTCCTGAGCCTAGATTTATGAAGAGAACGATAGCACGGCAAAACCTGGAGTTCAATATCGAATTGCCAAGATCGAGTCTAAGTTTCAAAAGGCTTGTAATGAGAATAAATACGACGATACTGCATTATACCTTGGAAGGAAAATCAAGCTGAGAAGATTGTTCTACTACTCGTATGAGCTGAAGCCTGAAGACGCATCTGATGCTAAATTTTCACTTATCATGAAAGAGCTAAAGAAGACACATCTGACTCATGAGGAGTTCGAGAGGAAGTACCGGATCAAGGCTGAATCTGTGTAGTTTCAGGCCTTCGTTGTAATAGAATAGTTCTAGCTTGTACTTAATGAATTATCAATGAAGATGAACTCTTCTTTGACCTGACGACAGTAACTCTTTCTCCAGGCTCTCGTATTTCATTATTATCTAACCCTTTAATTTCTTATCCCAACTTGTGTTAGATGAACTTAGTCTGAGTCTGTTTTCATGTTAGAATAGATTTTTGGCATCATCAAAAAGGGGAAAATTGTTGGAAATAATATAAGTTTTGAATGATCCCAAACCAAGACGACAACACCAAAATGAACGTTGACCAATCTCAGGCCGCCATGTCGCCCTAGTCAAACGGGGAGAGAATAGTACCTCGTACAAAATCCGTAGAACCAAGCGGAGCACGACACGTGTCCATGCATTCATTGCATGAGACCGTTGTCAACACGGAGCCAATAGGAGATCGACCTTGTTCAACGGATCTATGCCTAACTCGACTATAAATAGCAAAAGACCTCTCACTATGAGGTTATGGAATTTCAAGAAACTCAAGTTTACTCTCAAGCAAACGAATCGGGGCTCTACCTTACCCTTCAAGTTCTATTGCAAGAAATTTCATCTGTTGTTCATACTCCAAGTGATCAAAGCTTAAATCATAAGCTTGGAATAAAGAGTGTTGTTATACTCTTGTTGTTAGACAAATCCCAAAACCCCACCCTTTCAAGATAGCTAGAACGAAGGTGATAGATAGTTGATTATTATATAGATAGTTTGATAGATAATTTGTATGTGTTGATCTGCACTCGTCAGTCTACGAGTATCGTTAGTGGATTCCTGCTGAGAAAGTAGAAGAGTGGACATATGATCTCGTGAATCCAAACCACTATAAAAATGTGGACGTAGGATCTTGTGAATCAGAACCTCTATAAAAATTTATCTCTTTACTGTTACTGTTCATATCATTCTCTCAGGTTTTCTACTGCATTGAAAAGCATCTTTATTATGGCCTATCATATTTCCGCATTCGTTATCTGACTAGCTCACTATCAATCAGCCTCTGATCTGAAAAAGCAAAGTTAGGCATCAGGTGTATTCCCCCCCCCCCCACCACCACCTGAATCTACACAAGGACCAACACCATTACTCATTCTCTGTAAACATCAACAAGACATGGCCTCAAGTATGTCGGAAGCTTTATTGAAGCATTCATCAAATAAATAAGTGGTTATACCTTTTGTTCAATAATCCTTCCCCGGCACCAGCAAGAAAAACCACTGGGATCAGCCCTGAAGCGAAGGACGGAACGAGCGGAATCAATGTGTTCCAAATCATAAGAAAAGAAAGTCATCGATAAGTGGAAACGTCACTCAGTGCATTTGCTTCTGAAGACATGCAATTCGTAGTTTCTCAATGTTATTCGTTCATACTTTAAGGGGGACTAATTATTGTTCTATAAGTGCTAGGATGGTGATCATATCATGATCATAAACACAAATATCACGCCTACTTTTAAAAAAATCTCCTCTACTCTCATCTTCTCGGTCAAAAAATGGTATCAAGTTCTAATTGAGATATTTCAAATCTCCTCGAATATATATGATGATTGGCCACAACGAAATGAAGCTTGAAAAGATCAACAGGTTGACGACATGGTTGAAGAGGTGGTCATTCAGGCACATTCTCTATCACTATAACCAATTGATCATGATCATACTATCAGAAAAAGGAGATGATTTATTGAATGAGGACGTGAGAAAGGTCATGCGAGTGTGTTCGAGCAACACTTTTTAAAAAATTTAATATATCCTAAAGAACATTTTCGAACAATGTATCACATGCGAAAGCTATAGTTCACACGTATAATGAATTAGTTGGTTGGCACGGATGAATTCTTTTTCAACAAAAAGGGATGCGATTGGTCATCTAGGTATGTCTTCTATTCAGAAATGCACTGTAGCCATGCAGATATTGGCGTACAACAGAGCAGCTGACTTGCAAAGTGAATACATGCGAATGAGCGGTCAACTCAGAAGGAAATCGCTCATCAAATTCATTGAAGGTGTACTTGAGAAAGCCCTCTCAACAAGACATGGCATATATTCTGCATGTAGGAGAACAACATGGTTTTTCAGGCATGTTAAAGTATTGATTGTATGCGCTGAGAATGGAAAAATCACCCAACTGGTTGGGCGGTGCAGTATAGGGGAAGAAGCGGTAAGCCAATAATTATTTTTAGAAGTAGTTGTATCCCAAGATTTGTTGATTTTTTAAATTCATTTTATGGAACCCTAGGTTCGAGAAATGATATCAGTGTACTCGATCACTCTCATGTCTTTGATGATATCTTGGAAGGTCGCGCACCTAAGGTCAATTATATTGTCCACAATGTGAGATTTTATCTCACATATGACATATATCCTGAATAGACAACATTTAGAGCTCCTCCCATTCGAAAGAAAAAATTATTTGCTCTACATCAAGAGGTTGCGCAAAGACATTGAACGAGCATTTGGCATTTTACAAGTCGCTTTGTTTTTATCAAGCAACCGTGTCTTATTTGAGATCGTGATCTTATGAGAAGAATACTGAGAGCATGCATCATTATAAACAATATGATAGTGGAGTTGAAATAAGCTCATACCTAAATTATCAAGATCCCACGGAATTTATATAAGACCGTGGTAGTCAAAGTAACCGACAAAATGGAGATGAGAAAATCATGTGGTATACTCTATGGAGAGGATTCCAAGTCTAAGCAGTTATATAAGAATTAGGGCACAAGTTCGATATAGAAGTGCACAAGACTCTTCAAGATGACTTGATTGAGCACATATGACATAAATTCAACAATGATAACTTCTTTGTTGATTTAATTTCACCTTCGATTGTTGTCATGTGTTTTATTAATATTAATTTGTTTGAGTTTTACATTTTTCTTATAATTTTAGTTGATTTTAGGGGTTTTGGCGAAAAACACACAAACTTATCCGAATTTATAATTTTAACAAGCTTTTTAAAACTTTGTCAATTAAATCACGAAGTTTCAATTTCTTGCAATTTAAGACACGTTCCGACCCCTATTTTTCTCCGACCACTGGAATGCTGACTTGGACGTCCACGTGGTCATCCAAAAACGACGTCGTTTTGAACATGAATGCATTTGCAGATTAAATCACAATCGTTCAAGTTTTTACAAATTAAATCACGACCTTTCAAGTTTTTGCAATATAAGACATGTAAAAGAAAAACAGAATTTGAACCTTACTAAATTTCAATGGACAAATAAAATTAATATTACTTAATTTCATGTTTCTAACATGTTATTGGGACAGTGATGTTTCTAAATCATATAAGATAAAATAGAATCTAATATAATTTCAGTTACACCTTGTTTATGATGTTTCTAAATCATATTAAATTATATTTTATATGTTAGAAACATGAAATTGAGTAATGTTAATTTTATTAGTCCATTGAATTTTAGTACTGTTTTAATTCTTTTTTGTTTTTTAACATGTCTTATATTGCAAAAACTTGAAAGGTCGTGATTTAATTTGTAAAAACTTGAAAGATGATGATTTAATATGCAAATACATTTCATATTCAAAACAACACCGTTTTGGGATGACCACGTGGACACCCGAGTCAGTATTCCGGTGGCCGGAAAAAATTGGGGGATTGGAGCGTGTCTTAAATTGCAAAAAATTGAAACTTCGTGATTTAATTGACCAAATTATAAAAAGCGTGTCAAAATTGCAAACTTGGACAACTTTGTGCTTTTTTCGCCAAACCCCCCTGATTTTAATTATCATTTTTATCAAGAATAATAATATTACAATTATAGAATAATATAAAATAATAAATATATAATTTGATGATTGGCTGATTGAGTGATTGTGTGTTTTGGGTGATCAAGAATAAAATAGAAAAATAGAGGTATTTGGATTGAGAGAAGGTAGTGAATGAATGAGTGAAAATTTAATTAAATATTGAGATGGTTATGTGTTTGAGGTGATTGAGGATAAAAATAGTCTAATCAAACATTTCCATGTGATTTGGCCGTAGAACTATTAGTTCAAGAACCATAAATCTATTTATCTTATGTTTATATCTCAACCACATAATTCGTCATAAATCTAAATTTTTGTTAGTCTTTCATTATTTGACGTATCGATAAGCACAGTTGGTATTGGTAGAATGGTTGGTCAACTGTGTAAACCTCAGAGAGTCTTGTTTGACCATGGGCTCAATGTAAAATAGGGACCAAGACGCATCAAGTTGACGTGGCACAAGAAGAGTGTTCGGTTCCAATTATAACAAACATTTATTTCATATGCATTTTGATTTAATGTCTCATATCGTACAAAAGAATAACAGAAACTATTGCCCCTAAGTGTTAAAATCCATCAAATAAACTGCAACTATGATCTCTCAGTATGGAGAAACTCAAAGTCAAGACCTCTGCCGTAATATAAATAACGAGCACAACGATACATATTCCTAATAATGTAAATATAACTGCTGAAATTCCTTCAAAAGTTAACCACCTAAATGAGATTTTCTAAAAAATAAAGATCATATTTTTTTTAATCTCCGTACTAAAAGAACATGATATTATAAATGGAATCGAAGTAGCATTTACTATTAATCGAAATGTGCACACACTACAAGCTAAAGTGCATCAAGATTTTATTTTAATACTAATATTTCACCTGCCTCAACTCAATTCAGAAGCAGGGATAAGAACAGAGGTCTAAGGGGGTGTTTGGAGTAGCTGAAGCTTATTGATAAGTGCTGAAAGCTGCTTAAAGCTGCTGAAAGCAGCTTATTTGAAAATCAGTTAGTGTTTGGAAATAAGTGCTGAAAGCTGCTAAAATTGGAGAAAATAGTGTTTGGAAAAACTGCTGATAGAAGTAGCTTATTGTTACTTTTTAAAAGAAATGTATGTTTTGTCCTTAGTGTTACTAATTAATATTTATAATAAATAATAAAATTTAAAAATAATTGTTATTCAATATTTATTTTTTGCTTACAATTTCAATCTAATATTATAAAATACTAAATTAATCTAAATATTATGTATATTATAAAATTGTATCATAATAAATATAGTGTACAATTATATATTAAATACTATTTATTTGTATAACCACATAAAGAATATGATCATTCATGATTGGCGCATTTTTTTAAGATACAAGCATTGCATTCATAGACTGGAGATGATTTTCGCAAAATTTTATCAGCAAAATCTTTTACTCAGGACACATGTACATCATAAATATTAGTAACAAAATGCCGCACTTTAACATATATACCAGAATGCGTCAGAAAGTTAACTAACATAGTACTCATTATAAGTTATGAACTGCTAAAGCTGTTTGTGCACAAGAGACATGTGAAAGAATTGAGAGAGAGAAGAGCCGCGACGCTACTGGATGTGAAAAAATGTAATTCTCACAAAGTAGGGTTAGGAGGGTTATTTTTGGAATTAGATAAAATTAGTAAGGGTAATTTCGTCCGAAAAATATATAAGCTATAAGCTAAAAGTTAGAAGCTGGGGTGGAAGCCATCTCACGCATTCTCTATTTTCGACCCCACTTTAGAGAATCTCAGCTTTAAGCTGAGACTCCCAAACACTCCCACACCAGCTTAAAGCTGAAGCAGCTTACAAAAAGCTGTTCCAAACACCCACTAAGTCTAAATGCTGAGTGGGACATATATATAATTTACGAAGTTGTCCCTTTATGTGTTTATTTGCAGATAATGGGAAAAATTTAGGCTTTTTGATTTCGAATTTCGATGGTGACACACAAAATTGTTTTATATTTTCTCTGTCCTATTTAAAGTTTGTTTTTTTGGAACATTCTACTTACTGACACTTTTGTAAAAGGAAACAACTATAAAAATATTATTTATTATTTTTTTACTTTTTTATTTTTCTGTTTTATCTTTTAATTTATTTTATATTTTATTATTTCTATCTTATAATTTATAATTTATTCTCTCATCATCTCATTCATTTTCTTTCTCTTATTATATTATCTACTCATTTTTCATATTTAAAAAAAAGCGTCACTTTAAACTGAAAGGAAAACTAATATAGAACTATTTCACCTTCTGTTGTCGGTTCTCCATCATCAATGTATGCATAGTGAAACTCGTACTGAAAACACACGTTTAAAAAAATGAACAAGCCATATTTCTGTTCATGTAATCCATTCACTTAAACAGCAAGGTTTGAAGTCCCCACTTCGAAAAATCAACATAAACCAATTTCAAATTCTTGAAAAAGGAAATCTTTCAAGGCAAGCCCGCTTGTGAGGTGGTGGTTGGTGGTGGAATGCGATTGCTATTCTGATCGAGACTGTATGGCGGCAGAAATCTCGATGGCGGCGGCGGGCGGCGGCGATATAGCGAGGGCCCATATGGCCATGGCGGCGGTGCAGCTCTTCTACGGCGGGTACCACGTCATCACCACGGTGGCGCTCAACGATGGAGTCAACCAGTTCGTCTTCTGCGTCTTCCGGGATCTCCTCGCGCTCTCGATTCTCGCCCCCGTTGCCTATTTCCGCGAGAAGTCTGTAATTTGTATCATTTCGCCTTGATTTTGACTCAAGATCACATGGTTGACTTTCTGTTTATGAATATGAATATGGTATGGTGTAAGGTGGGAAAGATTGAATTTTGATTTTGTAAAACTGAAGAATTGTGTGCCAGTAGATCTGGCTAGCTCCAATGGGATGGTTATCAAAGGGGTTCATAGATATATAGATGCTATAACTTATAAAACATTTAATCTTGAAACTGTAGTTGCTAAATTTGATGGAAGGAATGAATGCTATTGATTTGAAGCATTTCATAATGTTTAGTATTAGTCTTCATGTACTGGAACTCTAGTTGCTGCATATTTAATTGAATTCAGCCTTCACTTAGTTGAAGCTGCCTCTACACTAGTGATCAAGTGGTGAATAGAACCACCTCTGGACCAACCTAAAATTGCTGATGGGCATGTTATTGATTACCTAATTCGAGTCGAATTTCAAACTTGGTTTTTAAAGTGATATCTCAAGTTAGTGAGTTCAAAATATGGTTAATACCAAAATTGGCTCCCTTTTGCAGAAGGCAAAGGCTGCCATTAAATGGAAGTCTGTTGGTGACATTTGCTATTCTTGGTTTAACTGGGTAAGTGGAATATCTCCTACTCAAGGTTTCTTTAGCTTTTCTTTGTTAACACTAGAGTGCTAATGATTTGGTTTCTCTATGCTGTTTGCACTGGATTAGGATATTCGGGAACCAACTGTTGTTTCTTCTGGGGCTTAGCTACACGAATCCAACTTATGCTTCAGCGATACAGCCTGCTATTCCAGTATTTACCTTCATCTTTGCTGTGCTAATGGGGTCAGTCTAATTTCTTCAAGATATTGCACTTGCAGTTACTATATATCTCTTTGCCTATTGTAAAATTATTGCCCTGGTTTGTTCGGTGCTCAAAACATGTCAATATGCAGGACAGAAACAGTTAATTTACGTAAACTAGAAGGTCAAACAAAGTTAGGAGGTACTCTTGTTTGTATCTCTGGTGCCATTCTAATGGCTATCTACCGCGGTCCAGCTGTGTTTGGATCTGAGGAGTCGCTCACAGCATATGTTGAGGCGACCACCGATGGTCAACCACAACCGGCTGCTTGGTTAATGTCTAATTTTCTGGGGTTAGGGATAGACAGTTGGCACCTTGGAGTTTTGTGCTTAATTGGGAACTGCATATGCATGGCAGCTTATATTGCTCTTCAGGTAATATATGGATAGTTCAACTAGTTATGTTTTTTAAATGATATGTGAGAGAAATAAGTGAAATTCCGGATTCTGAACATGTCTTGTTCAAATTCTTTTGCTGTTTTTTCTGCCACATTCACATTTGTTGGACAGTTGGATATGCAGTAGTATCTATCAAGTGTGAGTGGGTTTAATTTTGCTTCTTGTATTTGGATTAGGCTCCACTTTTAGCTAAGTATCCTGCAAGTATATCAGTGACAGCCTACTCGTATACTTTTGGTGTCGTATTTATGGTACCGACTGCATTACTGGCAACTAATGGATCAACGGACTGGAAACTCACCCAATCTGATATTATTGCAGTTTGCTACGCTGTAAGTCCTCCTTTCTCTGCTTTCATTATAAACACCTTTGAACCAATTACTTGCTTCTTGCGTAGGGAGTCGTAACATCTGCACTGAACTACGGAATTAGTACATGGTCGAATAAGATCATCGGCCCTGCCTTGGTTTCTCTCTACAATCCACTTCAACCTCTTGCTTCATCTATCCTAGCTAAAGTCTTCCTTGGAAGCACAATTTATTTGGGAAGGTTAGTCTCTTCTTACTGATTCTCTACCTTTTGCTTTTTATCCATCATATTAAAATGGCTTGTAGTCCAGCCGCCACTATCAAATTCTGAATCCGTCCCTAGATTTCATTTTCCGGAGCGCGAATAATCAAAGTATGTTTGTATGTTATAACAGCATACTTGGAGGAGTACTCATCATAGTCGGGCTTTATTTAGTCACGTGGGCGTCGTATAGTGAGAAACAGGCTAGCATCGCCGCGCTTCCTCGCTCGACGGAGCCGCTCATCGACCGGATCGACCGGGATTCGCAGGTCGATAAGATATCATAGTTGGCCGGAGGATGCAGATTAAAGTACATGTTGGTTCTTTCAAGTGGGGATTTCAAGGGTTCTTGTTTGAGAGCATATATCTCATGTTGCATCTCCTATTCATATATATATATATTTTCGGTTTTTATCACAGCTTCCATTTCTGTAAATCTTGTTTTGACTAACATTGTAAACATTAATAATATTTCATTTGATTTCTTTACACTATATAGTGCTAATATAGCGCTAAATTGAAGAGGTGCGTACCGTATAAACTTAATTTACGAATTTCATTCTACAATAGCAGAAAACGAGCTAATCAAGTTTGAAATAAAATAGACCCCATAAGACCAAATTAAATTAAAGGTTACATGAGTCAAATCCTTGAAAGCTTGCAAATAATATATATTACACAATTTTATTTTTTTTAATCTCCGTCCCTCATAGAAACGAGATACTTTCTATGGAAGTAAAACATTATGTTAATATTTTGAGTTAATACAATTTTTAATTTCTATATAATTCTATAATTAAATATTCCTACTACAATTAACGGAAACAGCTGAAATTGACTCCTCCTTCCTTCCGTCTTGTCCGCCGTCTCTGCCTCTTAATCTTTAGATCCATCTGCACCTTCCCTTCCTTCATTCTCTGCCCCTTCATCTCTCTCCGCCGCCTCCTCCGCCACCGTTCTGTCGTCCTTTAACAGAGCTTTCTCGATTCTATCTGCCGCCGTTTCCTCTACGTGTTTGGAGCAATTTCTTCCTTCCGAGAGCAGAGCATCCAAATTTGAAAAGCCATCCGCGAGACAGGTAATCTTTATTTCCAGGTTCTGTTTTTCTTTTCTTTTTCCCCTCAGAGAAGGAAAGGATTATCCTTTGTGGGGAATTGCTTCATATATATTTATTCCATATGTTCTTCAATCTTGATTACCTGACCATCTGTATTGCGATATGGATGGATTTTTGTATTTATTAGTTACTAGTTCCTGGTACGGAAATTAGCATACATCAATACAAGTTTGAATTATGAGGCTTTAAATTAATGGGTCAATGTTGCAATGCTGTACATCAGGGTTGGAATTGGAGTAAAGAGTTTGTGTTTTCTTCTTCTTTCTGGCAAATTACATATAAGAGCATGTCGCGAGAAAGGTCGAGGCGGGTCGCACTACCACCGGCTCAAGAGGTAGGGCTCTCAAGATTATTCATCTTATCTCAACATCAACAATAGAGACATGTGCTTAGGCAATTGTAGAGTGTGAAAAATCATTTCTTTCTATTTTTTTCTTATTCATATTTATGCTGTTGTGAATCTAGTTAGTTATGTCTTTTAAACATGTTTGTAGTTGATTGGATTTAATTTTCTTGTCGGGTTCTTACTTTTCTCCTCTCTCTGTTGAAGACCATTGAGAAGATTACAAAAGTTGTAGAGGAAGGCAACTTCTATGGCGCTCAACAAATGTATAAGTCTTTGGGTGCTAGGTATGCCTGTTAAATATCAGGAGAAAATAATGATATGGAACCGAACAATTGCTGGTGTTTGGGCAATTTGGGGAGGGCTTTCATGTTTGTAATTTACATTCAAGTGCTGCCATTGTCAGTACTTATTTCCCCTGATAAAATTTGATTTTGTTTCTTTTGATTTGTTGCAGGTATTCTTCAGCCAATAGGTACTTAGAAGCCTTGGATATTTTTCACTCTGGCGCTTGCTTACAATTAGCGAATGGCCAGGTTAGACTGGTGATTTTGTGATGTCCACTTTTTCCATTGAAAACTTATGCAACCACAGAATCCTTGTTTTCATTGCTGCATTGTGTTTGCATGTCAATTCCTTGTAAAACCCTATTTCACAAATTATCCCGAAGAGCTCTGGTAAGAAATGATTTTGACACAATATTTTATATCGATAATTGTTAAGGGCTGAAAACTATTCAGAGTAGATTTTAGATGCCAAGGTAGATTATATTTATATTGTAGACCTCATGCTCTATCTTTTTTGTCTTGAAAAAAATCATGTATCCTCAAATACAAATTGTAACTATATTCGCACTCAAATCAGGTTACATGTGGTACTGAGCTTGCTATCATGTTTGTGGAAACACTTGTTAAAGGAAAGATTCCTTACGACGATGACACACTTGGTCAGTTCCATCAGTTTGATTTCTTAGTGTTTTCATCTCTAATGTTTTTTTTTTTAAATTACTTTCTAGCATGGAGAAAAAGACACCAGCTTGTGATTTCACACTCACTTTTAGGTTTTATTGGCCTCGTCAGTGCCTTAACATGTAAACTTTGTCATCATTTCTAGCACAGGTTCATTATTGGTAGGGATTTTGCAGAAAGATATGCATTTTGGTTCTCGATCACTTTAGCTCTTTTTTAAGTTCAGACATAAGCATGAGTTAAAGATGTCCAACTTGTGAAATCTCTGTTGCCAAAAGTCTAGCTAGTCTGGAATTTCTTTATAAATACACTTTTATACAGAAGGCATAAGATATTAAGCTCACAGAGTAGGAAAGTTGGTCACATATCTCACCTAGATAATTGTTATTTCTTGGGGAAATTGGGTGTTCAAAACATGGTAGGCTTTTGGTTTTGTGAAGAGTCTATAATGAGGGACATAATACTGTTACTATTATCTAATGACGGTCTTGGGGATCTATTAGTACACATGAATGATCATTCTTTAGAAGTTTAGATTGGACGTGCTCCCTATTTTATTGGTGATTAGTTCTTTTTTGAGTTGGTTTACGAACTACTCTTTTCCTTTCTTTTTGTGTCATAACTTAATAGTTTGGTTAATCCTACATTAGATAGATTCTGAGAGTCTTTTTCAGATCGTATCAGACAAATTTACAAGAAGTTTCCCCGGATATCTGTACCACAAAATTTGGACCTAGCTGATGATGTTGATATGCAGCAACTTTCTGAAGCTCTTGGAGCTGCAAAAACACGTGCCGAGGGTTGCTCATCATTCTTGAGAGCTGCTATCAAGTGAGATCTGTTTCATACCATTTACTGCCACCCAAATATATCTCGATAAGCAATAGTGGATAAATTTGAAAGTATTGACCTATGCAAATCTAGGTTGAAGCAATATGGATAAGTTTGTATAATATTTTTCTATACTTTTGGCTGGGAGGTCTACGTAATCATGGTATTTGATGTTTCTAAACAACAGTTTCTTCTATTGATTTCATTAATAGTAATGACCATTATTTATGGTTGATGTCTAAGCTGTATATGTTAGTGTAAGGTATGAAATCATATATGTTTGCATTGAACAGTTTTTTAATGTTATGGTGGAAGTTTCTTCTGCAAGATCGGATTAGAAAAGTTATTCATTTGTCTCTGCATCCAATCTATAGATGATTTCTTACTCTGCTGATTTTTTTGTTAAGACCTCTTCCCATGTTTAAAAATTCCCGCCTCCGATGGGGCTATGGTAATGCCAACTTCCAAGATTTTTCTGTTTTGTGCATTTTTATATCACTTTTTAATTAGTTTGTTAGGAAAATTATTTATTGAATTTATACATGCGCCTCAAGACTTACGCATCTGCTCGTTTCATGGTACCATAGCAAAGTGCCTCGGCTCCTGAATAAGATTTTTAAAACATTAACCTCGTCAACTCGATCTGATTGTATGTTAGTTCATTTTATGGCATGGATCAACAAATTTGTGGCTTTATGTTTTCACTATATGCTCTTGAAATTATTAACTGATTGTTCTCTCCTCAAGGTTTCCGGTGTTTGTAATTCATTTTTCCTTGAACTGACAGATTTATTCTCTTTTGACCAGGTGGTCGACTGAATTTGGAGGGCAAAGGAATGGATCTCCTGAAATTCATGATATGATAGCCGATTACCTATATACAGAATCTCCTGAGTTGGTAGTTCCTGTTACAATATCTACGCTATTTAGTCACAAAAATGGCCCTTTTGGACCATGATTTCCATGATCTCTTAAATTATCTGTTAAGCAAATCAGTTTTAAAACAATGTTCTCTGAAGAACCCCCCTATTGTAGGGTGCTTAGAGAACTTTGACATTCATCAAAGTAAATACTACCTGGGAACTGTATGGTTCTCTAAAGTATTGTTCATTGATACAGGATATGTCCAAAGTGTCTTATCATTTTGTTCGAGGGAAGAATCCGAAGAAGTTTGCAGCAACTCTAGTCAATTTCATGGGCAAGGTCTGTCATTCTGTTTCTCAAGCTTAACCTTTGCCTGGCAATAATATAAATTTACAATTTATTTTTTACTTAAAACTCTTTTTCTTCTTAACGGAGTACTCTGGTTTTCTTATATTGACTTATTTTTAATTAATTTGAGTTTTGGGAGGATTCGAAGGTGCATAGTTTAAGAGTACTGTCAGATGCATTACAATTGTCTATACTGTTTTACATGTAACAGATACATAATGTTGTAACATAAAATTTTACTATGTGAAGTTGCAAACAACTTCTGTATCATCTCTTGTTACTAATTTATTTACTTCTCAACTTGCAGTGTTATCCAGGTGAAGACGACCTTGCTGTTGCACGTGCAGTTCTGATGTAAGTATTTTTTTTGAATGAGACTGTGTAGCTAAATAGTTCCATTTACTGATCCAGTTCTGTTAAAAAAAACCCTAAGCTGTGTATTCTAGAAATTTACGGTTTCACTTTTAGCCAGCAACTTCCCTTCTGGACCTAGGACATGGTTCTCATGGCTTGTAGATTATTCTGGAAAAATCTATTATGACCCATTTGTAACCTTGCCTTCTAGAGCATACATGTTAACTGATAATTCCTGAAAGCAATTCATTCAATCTGATCTCCATTTATTTTGTTACTTTAGTACCTACTTTTTACGCTTCTCCCGTGGTTACTTGAGGCTTTCCAGATATATATTCTTCAGTTGAGGCTCCATGGTACCCTGTCCTATCGATATTAAACAATCTTGATTTCATTTAGGTACTTAGGGCAAGGTAATCTCAGAGATGCTAATGTCCTCATGGATGAGATTAAGAAGCAAGTGCAGTCTCAAAATGTTACTTTACCTCAAACAGAATTAATGCAATTCATCAATTATCTTCTTGAAACGTAAGTTGCATTAATCTCTCTTATTTGCCTCTGCAAATTATCCCATTTTTGTGTAATAAAATATGGGAATACTATAACTATAATTGGTGACTGAAGAATTCAAGCATTCTTTCTCCATTTATAATGCAGGTTGCAGAGAGATTCTTTGCCTCTTTTCAATATGTTGCGAGACCGTTATAGGCCATGTATAAGCAGGGACCATCTCTTTAACGAGGTATGTGATCTTCACTCCTAATATTTAACGCTCTTATTTACCACAGTAAAACTTACAAATGAATCATATTTGTATGCTGTTCAACTCATTGATCAGCTGCTTGACGAAGTGGGTGAGAAGTTTTACGGTGTACGACGTAGAAATGCAATGCCAGGAATGTTTGGGGAAATCTTTAAGGTAATAAATCCATCTTCTTGCTTTTCAATTTCTTTCCCTTCTATAGGTTTGCATTATGTTGGTAAATCTTGTTTGCTGTTTTTTCCCAGATGATGTCAGGAGAATAGTATCTCGAAGTTTGCTGTGGGATATAATTATGGATGAGCTTTTTTATTCTTAGAATTTACCGAAAGTCGAACGCTAAATCGGAATTTTAACTGTCATATTTGTTCTTATTCTTGTTATTATATATTCAGAATTCGAGAGATTAGTTTGCCTTGTCAAGACAAACTGGTATTTATCATAATTATTTTTGAGGTATTTGAAGGTTTTATAGTTTTATCAAAAGCTTATAACCCTACAGAAGTACCAGTAATTAAATCTTAATTGATTCAAAAAGTAATATTTGATACACAGACCAAGTAGCATACAAGAGAAACAAATCTTAATTCAATCTACAGTTTAGCTGTCAGACAGCGTCTAAAGGAGAATCAGCTAGCTTTGAGTTCGAGTAACATTTCACCCTTAATCACAACTCATCCATGATTCTTTAACATCAGCCTGACCTTCACTTAGTTTCACCCGAGCTTCACCCTAGTCAAGTTTGGGCCCGTAGACAACGATACTTCTAATCTTCCGAGGCATCTGTTGAATCCTCTGATAAGGTATAGGGAATAGATTTGAGGAAATTGAAGTACGCGTACTTGACATCAAACTGCATATCATACCTTGTCATATCATTTAACACACTTCAGATTTCATATTTAAGAAATCACAAGATTTACAAGTTAGTAGAGTGTTTATAGCAATAGTCAGTCCGGTTTCGTCTGGATTTTGTGTAGGGTTATGAAACCACATGCTGGGCCTGCAAACTAATCTAATCCATGTAAGCCAATGTAAGTTGAGAGCTCACAAATAAAGCATCTCCCTCGCCTTAACAGTAACTTCAAACGGCTTTGGTCCGTTGAAAAACAATGTTTGTCCTGAGGTGAGGGATACGGATCCATACTACACCATGGCACGTGCGTTATTGGATCGTCCAACTCCAGTGAAAACTCACCATTATCCTGAGAAGGCAATGAATATATCCTCAATCTTAACCAAACCGGCCCACAGACACAAGTCATAACAAAGTTATTCTTCATATATATACAAAGCTGAGCCTCCATTTTCTCAGATACAATTCAAGAATGTGCAGATTTATGTATACAATTCTACAAAGAAACCCTTACAAGTTCCACTCAGCAAAGAATCATAAAGTCCAATTTCCACCATTCTATCTATATTCTCTACTAGTACACTTCTCAAGATTTCATAAATTACTCTACTAATGTAACCAAGAAACACATATTGCGCACCTGATGATAGATATATTTGGCAGCCGGATATTGGCGTATGTACATTCTATGAAATCAGTTGGGGGAAGCAAAAGAAATCGTTTCTCCCCGGTGATCACCACATAAAGATTCTCATAATGATCCTTATGAAATGAGGTCTCTGAGTAATTGTTCCCCACCGACAAATTCACCGCCTCCGGCGACCACCCCAGCGCCTCCGTCGCCCACGGACCGTGCTCCTCACAGTCCGTCGCCAGCGCTCCGTACTCGCATTCTGCTGCTGCAGGTACGCCACTCTTCCCTTCTCATCATCCGACGCCAGAACTGAGTCCAGAGCTTCAGGGAACGGCACCGTTTCAACGTGCGCCGACGCCAAGTGTGACGGACCGACACAGCGCGGAGACTAGAAACAGAGGAGGAAACGGCCGATCGGAGGATGAAGACAGACTGATGATGGCTATGGTATTTTTGGAAGAAAAGATAGATTGTGTGACGGAAGGAGAAGGCGAAGACTTTTCAGATGCACGAGCCGAGTTTTAAGCCGTCGATCTTGAATGTGGCTAACGGTCAAGATGTATGGATCTGGAGAAGCACGGATGGCTGCGATGGAGTCCGTTTTATTAGAATAGCTCTTTATTTTCCTAAATGTAGTGTTGAGAAACACGTTTACGTTTCTAGGGTTGTTTAAATACTGTAGCCGCCGCTTAAATGAAGGCATGAAATTGCCAACCTTATCATAAGTTTTCTCTTTATCTGTTTCGTTTTTGTTCTTATTCCTTTCCTTAGTTGTTCGCATTAAATCTGATAAAAGTTACAACAAATCCTACCGGTTCTATTCAAGTTTTACATTAACAGTTACACGACTGTTACATTGGTATCAGAGCACAGCCATGGCGACCCCGCAACTCCGAGATGGTGAAATTGATTTCAGTCTGTCGGACGACGGCGAACCCCAGCAGCTGAACAACCCTCACCTGGATCCTTCCACCTGCGAGGTAACCGAACAACCATTAATATTTGATTCTACTGCACAACACTTACACTATTTAACAAATCAATATCAAAACCTTTTAACCACAGTTAACTCCATGGCCACTCACATGGCCTATCCTACCTATCCTTACTCACCCTATTCCCAAGCCTCTATCAACTACCCTAACCACGGTTACCCAAACCCGATGCTCTTTTATCCTAACCCGGGATTAATGCCACCCCAAACCTTCCCAAATTCACCAGATCCCACACTACAACACCAACCTGATTTTAACCTTCACGGCCCGCAGCCACAACCTAGTTTAACCCTACCACAGGACAATCAAGTGGAGATAACTGTGGGTAGGGTAAGGGAAGTAGGAGCCAGTTCTGGGCTGCAAGGGATGACTAGGGGGAGTTATGGAGGAGATGGTGCAGGAAAGGCTGTGATGGGAGGGGGGTACACTCCGTGGCATGGCTCTTATGCACCAGGGGGTGGAGGAAGAGGACATTCTGGTCCTTTTAGAGGGGGTGGAAGATTTCAGCATTTAGGGGGCAGGGAACAGAGTGGTATGGACAGAGGAAATAGGGAGGGAAATACAGGTGTAGTAGCTTCCCGGCCTAAGATTGATTTTCCTAAGTTTGATGGGACTAAACCTAGGGCATGGTTGCAAAGATGTAGAACTTTTTGGGGCATGGTAACTAGTATTCAAGAAGATCAGATGGTGGCTTATGCATCCCTTCATTTTGAAGGAAAGACAACTGAGTGGTATGATAATTTGCCAGAGAAGGGGGAACATCTTAACTGGGACCAGTTTATTTCTATGGTTTCTGCCAAGTTTGGGGATCTTAAGGAGACTGAAATTATAGGGGAGTTCAACAAGCTAAAATATGAGGGAAATTATGAGGAATATGTTGAGAAGTTTGAACAGCTTAAGTCCTTTATAATTCATTCACAGTGTGGACAATTTGGAGAAATATATTGGGTTGCCAGTTTTCTTAGTGGGTTGGATAAGGAGACTAGATCTTCCTTGGGAATGTTCTCTATACCAACTCTGGAAGCTGCCATTCATTTGGGGAGACGACAATGCTCTAACAATGATGCTTGGGCTAAAATGTTCAAAGAATCTACAAGAAATTTGCCCAGGAAAACAGAGGGTTTGGGGCAGAGCTATGTTAAGACTCCTACAGTTAAACCCCCTTACCAGGCTAAGCCCAGTAGGCCTGATTTCAGATTGCTCACACCCTCATAAATGGATAAAAGGAGAGCCAAGGGGCTGTGTTATAACTGTGATGAACAATTTGTTCCTGGCCATAAGTGTTCTAAAAAGGTGAACTATATGATTATGACTAATGATGAGCAGGCAGAATACCTCAATAGCCTGGAAGAAGTAGATGAAGAAGATGTTCTTGGTGATGCTAAAGAAGAATTGAGAATGGCCATACTTACTCTGGGCTCAATAGGGGAGGAATCTGGAGGGAAAATAATGAGGCTAATGGGACAGACAGGAGGGAAAACAGTAAGGGTCCTGCTTGACACTGGTAGTACCCTTAGTTTTTTGAGTGAAGAGATGGCCAAGAAAATGAATTGTACAAGGGAGAGGGTGAGACCTATTAAGGTGATGGTAGCTAATGGGGAGAAGTTGGTTAGTGAAGAAAGGGTAATGAAATTCAGTTGGGAAATGCAGGGACACACTTTCCAGTTTGACATTAGGGTCTTGGCCACTAGAGGGTATGATATTATCCTAGGGAGTGATTGGCTACAACAGGGGACACCTATTGTTCTAGATTATGAGAACATGAGTTTTTCTATCAAACACAAGGGGGAAAGGGTAGAGTTACAGGCTGCTAAAGGACAACATGGTTGTAGTTAGATCTCAGCAGCAGAGGTATATCACTACCTACAAGATCGGCTAGATACAATGGAAGACTTGGCTTTATGAGAAATGGGAGAAAAAGAATCTAAAGTTAATCCCCAATTAGCAACTCTGTTGGAACAATACAAGGGGTTCTTTGAAACCCCCACTGGCTTGCCTCCCAGCAGGGGGATAGAGCATCAAATTATCCTAAAGCCTGGCAGTACCCCAAAACAGCAGTACCCCTATAGAGCTTCTCACAATCAGAAAACAGAAATAGAGAGAACAGTGGATGAGTTGCTGAAAACTGGGGAGATTCAACCCAACAAAAGCCCCTTTTCCTCACCAGTGCTATTAGTAAAGAAAAAGGAAGGGAGTTGGAGGATGTGTGTTGACTACAGGTACCTAAACAGCTTGACTATCAAACATGACTACCTTATTCCTATAATTGATGAGCTTTTAGATGAATTACATGGGGCTAGGTATTTCTCTAAGATTGATCTGAGGTCTGGGTACTATCAAATCCTTATGGCTCCTGAACATAGGTATTTGACTGCCTTTAGAACCCACAATGGCCACTATGAATACTTGGTCATGCCATTTGGGTTATGTAATGCCCCTACTACCTTCCAATCATTGATGAACCAGATATTCAGGGAAAAATTAAGGAAAACCGTATTGGTCTTTTTTTATGACATACTGGTGTACATTCCTAATTGGGAAGACCATTTAGTGGATTTGAAAGGGGTTCTGGAAGTGCTCAAGGAAAACAAAATGTATGCTAAGTTGAGCAAGTGCTGTTTTGGTCAGACTTCAGTATCCTATCTGGGGCACACAATTTCCAGAGGAGGGGTAGCCACTGACCCTGAAAAGTGTATGGTGGATTGGCCCACTCCCACCAGGATCAAGGGGCCGAGGGGATTCCTTGGATTGACAGGCTATTACAGAAAATTAATTAAGGATTATGGAAAGATCAACAGGCCCCTAACATCCCTACTCAAAAAAATGGGAGTTTAAGTGGACTGTTGAAGCTGAAGAGGCCTTTCAGACCTTGAAGGAAGCAATGACTACAGCTCCTGTACTAGCCCTGCCTGATTTTGAAAAAGAATTTGAAGTGGAGACTGATGCTTCAGGAGTGGGTATAGGAGCAGTGTTGATGCAAGGGGGGAAACCTATTGCCTTTCTCAGTAAAGCTTTGGGACCCAAACACTTGGGGTTGTCTACTTATGAGAGGGAATTCTTGGTTGTTCTCATGGCAGTACAGAAATGGAGGAACTATCTACAAGGGAAGCATTTTACTATTCTGACTGATCAACAGGCCTTAAAATATCTGTTGGATCAGAAGATCACCACTCCTCTGCAACAGAGGTGGATACCTAAGTTGCTTGGCTATGATTATTCTATATGCTATAAGAAAGGAAGGGAGAATAAGGCTGTAGATGCCCTTTCCAGAAGAGAAGACTGGGAGCAAGAAAACATGGTGTTGGTCCGGAGACGATAAGTCAGGTGTAGAGGGGGGGGGTGAATACACCTGAGCTCAGTTTTTTTTTCTCAATGAAGGTCAGCTGAGCTGTTGATTGCAACTGATGAACAGTGCCAAATAAGCCTTCGATCGCGGGACAGAGTGAGTCAGCTACTGAGCTCTCTCCTACTGACTGTTGTCAGTACTTTGAGAGTCAGTCGGAGACTGTTGTGCGGAACGTGTGGGGCCCGAAATTCATCTCTTTTGAAAACACGTTTTAGCAAATTAAATCTTTTGGCTGTGTGCTTTATAAAATACGTTTTATGCAAGCTTATGATTTTCAAGTCAGTTGAATGCTATGCAATAAAACAGTAAAAGAACACAAGCGATTTAACGTGGTTCGGATATGCAAGATCCTACGTCTACGGTCCTGAACAAAGCAGGAGAACTTGTTGATTATTCTGAGCAAGCCTCAGCAGGGATACTGTGCACTGGACAACGACTTTACAATCCAAACCGAAGTCTGAAAGGGAAGGGAATATTCTCCAACTGAGAAGGAGTTCTTACAATAAGAACAATTCACTAAATGTGAACTCCTTCGAATCTAAGCTATAAATATGACAATGAGCTTAGTCTAGAGAAGGAAGGGATTTAAGAACTCTAGAGAGAAAAACTGAGAAATCTTCTAAGTACGCAAGTTTTCCTCTGGATGATCTTTGAGTGTTCTAGAGCGTTTGTGAACTTGAGCTTGTCCCTTCGAAATTCCATCACTCGGAGCTTCAAAAACTTCTCTATTTATAGTTGTGAGTTATGGCATATGTCCGTTGGAGACGACGATTCCACGTGTCACAAGCTTCCAAGGAAAACGGCCATAATTCGAACTTGTTGCAGCAGGGCAGTTAATGCACTGTACATGAGAGCGGCTTTACTGTGTAGAGTACGTAAGCATTGTCGGCTTCTCATTGGTCGAGGTTTGTAGTTGGTGAGAATGTCAGAGTTGACCGTTCAACAACCTCGTATGTCTTCTGCTAAACTTTTTCGAAAAGACTTGAATAGTTGGGTCACTTTTCGTAGGATACAGTAGACTGAAAAGTCTCTGTCTTCTTCAGCTGAGTCGGCTGACAGGGCATCTACTGAGTAGGTCAGCTGGCGACTGCGAAGGTACTGTGCTTGTTTCTGTTCTTCTGCTGATGACTATCAGCTGGGAGTAGTCTTCTACTGATGATTTGTCAGCTGATGCGCTGTCTTCGACTGAGTGGAAGATCAGCTGCTGACTGAAGAACACAAGCGATTACACTGATGACGTGGGGTTCTGAAAAGTATCTTCGACAGAAGATCAGTTCAACAATTACCCCGTACAGGACTTAGACAAGAATATAAAACGATTACAACAAGTCTAACCTATACATCAGCTAATCCTAACAACACACTAATCTACTGATATCAACTAGGTTTTGGGATCTTCAATTCCATAGTACTACTATGATTTCCCCCAATTTTCTTTTAACCGAACAACAGCTGAGTATCATCTACTGACTCATATCCAACAATTTCCCCCTAATTGATGATGCCAAAACCTCTACCTCTACCTCTTAAACTTCTTAAGTCTATAAAAGATGTTATCCTACTGACGACAATTTCCCCCTTACAACATTCTGAGGGAAAGAAAAAAAATAAAGGAATTTCAATACTTCAGTAGGTGGGAGATAGGCAAAATCAGAGAAACTGACTGTGAGTGTGTGTCAGATCACTTAGTGATCAGTCGTGAAAACACAATGCAAAGAGCTGAAAGACAATGAGTAATTGTCTGACAAGCAATAGGAACTGATATAAATAATCAATGAAGTACAGGTTCCTATCACTATTACAAAAGATAGAAAAGAGAAAGACTACAGACGCCTGAAGGCTTGAGTGTGTTCCCTGAATCCTGCAGATCTGTCCATGGGAGGTTCCAGACGATAGTATAAATAGATTCTCTTCCTCAGAGTCTGGATATCCTCGTCGTCTTCAGCAAGGTGGACACTCAGGTTGAAGCGGAATGCTGCAGCACTAACCTCATCTTCTATGTCCTTTGTACATAGAACTCCGCGTGCAGTTTTAAGAGGTGGGATGCGCCTGAAAGCTGGAGCTCTAAACGGAATATTCTCTCTCTTCATAATCTCCAGAAGTTGTTCCCTCAGCTCTGAATTGTACAGAAACATGAACTCATCAAAGGCTTGATCGATAGGTTGCTCTCGAGGATAGAATCCCCAAACATAGTAGCCTTTGATAAATTGCTCTTTAAGTTCTTCCCATTGATCATTAACCTCAGCCGGAACCCATCGATCGACATGACCAACTGAGTCCTTCTTGGCGAGAGGTGTTCTCTTCCTTGATTCTCTTGGGATTTGTCTTCTGGGATCAGCTGCTGGCTTCTTGGATAGGCTTATCATCTTAGCCATATCAGCCATTCTTTTCTTTTCTCAGAGAGCCGCTGCCCTACAGTCTCCTCGTCTGATATTTAGGCCTTGCAGCGTTGCCTCCCAGGTCGCTTGATCTTCCGCTATCTGCTCAGGTGTTAGAGTAGGAGTGGGAATGCTCTGAGTAGTAGGCGGGATCTCGGTCGGAAGAGCCTTAGCAAAATCTGCTTGGGCTTTCTTCTTCTGCTCTTCGACTGATTCGACCTTTTTCTTGCCTTTGCCCCTAACAGCTTTTCCCTTGGGCGTCTTTGCTGCTTCTGCTGCTTCTTCAAGCTGACGCTCTCGGTCCAGCTTATCTTGCAGCTGTTGGGCAATATTGAGGTCATAAGCCTCTTGCTCCGCTTTAGATTTGAATTTATGGAGCGGGGAGGAAGGAGGAGTAGATGTAGTTGCAATCTCCTTCCCCGGCCTCTGCGGTGGCAATTGTTCAGGCTCAGGCTCTTCTTCTTCTCTCTCCCGCTCAATAAATCGGCTACTTCTTCAACGTGAGCGGCGAAGAGGAGATGGGGGTCGGCTGTAGTGGAAATTCTAGGAGAAGGACCTCGAAGAGTTCTTATCTCGAGTAGTAGAGGGTCCTTCCTCCCGAGCCCTTTCCCCCGAGTCCGTGCGGGTTCTTCGGTGTGGAGGGTCTCTTCTCCCGAACCCTTTCCCCGATTATCCGTACATCAGCGTATCCGTTTCGCATTCATCTTTTATTATACCTTCCCCCCTTTTTGGCATCGGCGGCCTTATCGAGGTTGGTACGGATAGGCTTGTGACTTCTTTTTCCGGCTTGTGGACCGAATCCTTAATCCGATTTCTTTGTGGATTCGAAGTCTTTGATGAGATCGCAGTATAATTCCCAGTCTTTTTCTTGATCAGCTCTAGATGTTTTGAGCTGTGCAGCTGACTCCAGACGGAGTTTCAGCAGAGCCTGATCATGCGATTCGGTCATTTCCTTCTGAATAGATTTTAGAGCCTCTGCCTGTTGAGTAATAGCTTTCTGAAGGCTAGAGGTTGCAATCTTATTTCTTTCGTCGATCTCGAGCTTAACAGTTGTGAGAGCTTGAGTCAGCTGCTCTGAAAATATCTTCTGCTGATTCTGGAGCAACTGCTGACTCTGAGC
This sequence comes from Lavandula angustifolia, assembly GCA_028984105.1. Lineage (NCBI taxonomy): Eukaryota > Viridiplantae > Streptophyta > Magnoliopsida > Lamiales > Lamiaceae > Lavandula > Lavandula angustifolia. The sequence goes on from CM054817.1 coordinate 24,328,649, forward strand.
TTCTAGATCGACTTTCTGAGCTGATAACGCGGCCTCAATAAGCTCTTGAAAATTTGGTTGCGGAGGAGCTTCTGGGGTCTTTGAGATGCCGGTTGCTAATCTGTCTAGGCTCTCTGTCTGAGCCTTAGTATACTTCGCCCATTTGATATGAACGTCTTTGGCGAGAAGTCTGTTTTTCTCTCCTTGGCGTCGGATGGCTTTGTTGACAGATTTTGAGGTCACGGAACCAATGGGTTGAATCTGGTAAGAACTGTTTTCGAACCTCTGCTCAGAAAATGTGAGAAGCTGCTCCCTACTGTACTTCGGAGCACCTTGAGCATCACCTGATGTATCAGGATGTGGTGAATTGCTCTTCTCACGGGGAGTTGAACCCTCAGCAGAGCCTCCCAACTCTGTATCCTTGGGTAAGTCATCCTTCCTCTGATTGTTGTCATCATCATCGTGCTTATCATTAGCAGGAGGAGACGGGGGTGGAGGAGTGTTACCAGGGACTGACTCTCGCAAGCTTAGAAGGTAAAGCATTGCGGCTCTGAGATCTTCAAGAGTAGCTAAGTCAGCTGGTTCTCCGTACCCTATTACTTCTTGTAGCTTCTGCTCCTCATCGTGCAGGTAGAGAACTGAGTGGGTTTTGATTATGTCTTCTAGAATATCCCAACTCAGAAATCTCAGAAGCATTTGAACCCTAGCCCTGATGGCTATGTCGACTAAGTCTGAGTGCCCAGCGATCTCAGGAATATGATCGTGTACTTCAGCTGCGGCACGGAGACGAGTGGTGTAAATAGCTGTCCACTCAGTCGCAGTCTCCTCAGTCGGTTCCCTGACATCCGACTGTGTCTCCTCTGAGCTAATCACCTGGACTTTATCTTTGAGGGTCGCACCCTCAATGCCGATATCGAGAATCTAAAACTCGCTCTTCTTGCGTAGGAAGAGGAGTGGGTTCAATAATAGAGAGGGCCGAGCAGTGAGACCTCAGGCTGGTGCAGGTCTTAGTCGGCCGCCTCTTCTTAGGCACTTCGGTATGAGGGGGCGGAGCGGATGCTTTGCTCTCTTCGGCTCGAGTGGCCCCTTACCGATAGACTTCTCGGACGCTTCTTTAGTCCGAAACTTTATCGGCTTAGTGTTGTACGGCTTTGAGTCTTCAAAAGCTTAGTTCCTCTCGTACAACACTCTCTATTAGACAGTACATCTTGGTCCCGAATAGAAGCTTACCCACACCGGCCAACCTCCTCTCGCCGGTGGGTAGCGTAGTGAACTTCCGAGCTTGGGCTTTCATCCGAGTTGTATAATAGTCGGCCCGGTTCACTTCTACTCCATCATCTATAGCCATCATCAGCTGAATCCTTGGCTTGGACAGTTGATCGTACGATCCAGCTGAGCTTGTCAGTATGTGCGAGACCACATACGCTAAACCTTTATCTTGAGGTAGCAAGAGATTCCTCGGGAGAGCCGTCTTGAACGTCGGATCACTTGCGTCCACGTGAACTTTTGCACATAAGCGTTGATCTCCCTCTCCTTATATCCGATAGGGAGATTCCGAAATTAGGAAGTTGAAACGCGAGGACCAGAGCCTCTCGGATGTTGAAGGTCTTCTGAGACGCCTTCCACTTGTTCGGATTAGTCTCCTCCATGTAAGAAAACGAGGCTTCTTCTCCTCCGGCAGCCACTGAATTCCAGTTGAAATATGCCTCCGCCACTTGCCTCGGCAGACTGGCACGGGGATGCTTGGTCACGAGGGTCTCCAACCCAGACCTCTCCAGAGCATCGAACATCGGTTCCAGATATGGGATATCCACCTGGCGAAAAGCCATTGTGGGTTCGAACTGAATCCGGATGGTCATGATCTCCACTATAGGTTCAGGAGTCTGTACGATCGCCATAGAAATCTGCAAAACAACTTGTTAGCACTTGAAAATAGAGTAAGTTAGTAGTTATCAGCAGATTTTAATACATTACCGAGTATTAGAGCTTGAAAGATGCACATGCAAGGCAGTTATAAGAAGTAGAAACTGATTGCGAGTAAAGCTCGTAAGGTATGAAAATGGCGAAAAGTAACGAATGATAGAAGATGCAAGATTTTTTATATATTGGCTTGATTGCACGTTTTAATCTAACGGCTGAGTTTAATCTTTCATAACTATGGACGGCTAAGATTTAATGTTATAAAAGGAATGATTACAAAAGCCGCCTAAAACATAGATCTACATAATAAAGGTAAGTGAGAAGACATGCATTAAATGCGCGACATACAGCATTAATTACTCAGGTTAAGGTTTCCTACTGACCTTTCCTTAGACTATTAATGGCGGGAAATGAATGCACATTAACTACTGAGTGTGAGCGACTGATGCAATAAATGCGAGCATGCTTCAAAAAAATAAGTACACAAAATTACGCAAACCTCTTCAGCTGAACTTATCAGCTGGTTACCATTATATATAAGGGGAATGGTTGTCATGTTGATGACTATGTTCCCCACTTGTTGTGTCTGATGTGACTTTCCCAACCGAGTCATCAGTACTTAGTTATCCGACACGTCGTGCGATTCCTTATGCCGATACCAATTGTTACCAATTGTTGGGCAATGATGTTCTCGGTAGTCGGCATCTACCGACGCATCTCGGTAGGATCCAATGAGACTCAGCTCGGTGATAGTTCTCCCGAATGCGTTCTCGGCTAGTGGTTTGGTCAGTATATCTGCCCTTTGCTTGTCAGTATGGATCTTCTCCATCCTGATATCCTTCTTTTCGACATGGTCTCTGATGAAGTGGTGTCGGATATCCACGTGCTTGCATCTAGTATGTAAAACTGGGTTCTGAGTTATGGCAATTGCACTTGTGGAGTCGCAGTAGATGGGCACTTCATCCTGAGTTATACCATAATCTCTAAGTTGTTGTCGAAGCCAAAGGATTTGGGCACAACAACTTCCTGCAGCCATGTACTCAGCTTCAGTAGTGGACGTTGCTACTGAATGCTGCTTCTTTGAAAACTAAGAAATCGACTTGCTTTGCCTAGGAACCGACAAGTTCGGAAGTTGACTTTCGATCTATCCCGCATCTCGCATAATCGGCATCGAATAACTCGTCGGATATTAAGTTATCATCGGCAGGATACCATAACCCAAAGATCGGGTGTTCCTCTTAAATAGCGCAGAATCTTCTTCGCCGAGTCTAAATGACTTCGCTTGGGATCGCTTTGGAATCTTGCGCATACGCCTACGAAGATAAGTTATGTCGGGACGGCTAGTCTGTTAAATAAAGTAAAGAGCCTATAATAGCTCTATAGTCGGTAGAGTTAACGTAAGCTCCCTCTTTGTCTAGATCGATTTTAAAGTTCGTGTTCATGGGGATTTTGGTAGCTTCTTTGGCGTCGCAGCCCGAATCTTTTGAGAAGGTCTCGAGTGTATTTGGCTTGATTGATGAAGATTCCTTCGGGTGATTGCTTCACTTGAAATCCAAGGAAATAATTCATCTCTCCCATCATGGACATCTCGAATTTCTCCTTCATCATCTTCTCGAATTCTTTGGCATATGGTCTCATTTCTCGCACCGAAAATGATGTCGTCCACGTAGATTTGCACCGGTAGGATGTCATCTCCCGACTTTATGTTGAATAGGGTGCGATCTACCGTCCCCTTCGAAAACCTTTCTCAAGTAGAAAGTCCGATAGGGTATCATACCAAGCCCTAGGTGCTTGTTTTAACTCATACTGAGCTTTCCTAAGTCTCGTACACTCGATGTCCTGCCGAAAGCCGGGCGGTTGTTCCACGTAGACTTCTTCCTTCGATGCGCCGTTCGAAAAAGCCGACTTTACATCCATCCGATAGACTTTGAAGCCTTGATGTGTTGCATAAGCTAGGAATAGACGAATGGCTTCCAATCTAGCGGCCCGGAGCGAACGTTTCATCAAAGTCAATTCCTTCGCCCGATCGTATCCCTTTGCAACTAGTCTTGCTTTATTTCCGACAATGACGTTGTTTTCATCTCGCTTGTTTTTGAAGACCCACTTAGTACCAATCACGTGCCGATGTCTAGGTGCGTCAACAAGCTCCCATACTTCATTTCGACGAACCGGTTCAGCTCTTCTTGTATAGCAATGACCCGGTCGGCATCTTTAAGTGCGTCCTCTATCGATCGAGGTTCTTACGTAGACGGAAAACAAGAGTAAAGTGAGCTTTCTCCTTGACTTAATCTTGATCTCGTCCTTATAGTTGCTGATGGATCTCCAATGATAAGATCCGAAGAATGAGCATCGAGCCACGAACGCCCTGAGTCGGGCTTCTTCTTCGATACTACTTACGCACGGCGGTAGGAGTGTTAGGCATTTCGGTAGTACGTTGCGTGATCGTAGCAATTCGGTAAGAAGGTTAGGATCTACCGAGTTTCCGGGTTCGGGGGCATTTAGCTCGGGACATTAATCGTTCCCCACGAGTTTATATTCTCGGTAGAGGTCTCGATTACCACTGGGGCTTCCTCATCGACCGATGTTACTCGTTGTTGATTCTCGTTCTAGAGAACCAACTAGGTCAGCTACATTGCTTGTTGGCTGAGTCTGAGTTTCTTCGTTGTCTGACTCATCATCCCAACAATGCTGGATCTTTTCAGCTTTATCATTCAGTCCGAGATCCTGTAGCTTGCTGCTGACATCATCAGTATTTGACTCTGTTTCTTTCCTGTTCTCAGTAACAAATTCATCAAAAACAACATGAGGACTTTCCTCCACACAAAGAGTCCGATAGTTAAAGACTCTGAAGGCTTTACTGACTCGAGAGTATCCTAAGAAAACTCCTTGATCAGATTTGCTATCAAAGACCTTCAGCTGATCTTTCCCATTATTGTGGATAAAGCAAGGACAGCCAAAAATATGAAAATGAGAAATAGAAGGAATTCTCCCTTTCCATAATTCATATGGTGTCTTCATGTGTTACTGAGTGAGTAGTGAGCGATTCTGAGTATAGCAGGCGGTGTCAGTAGCATCAGCCCAGAACTTCGAGGGTAGTCCTGAGTCTGCGAGGAGCGTTCTTGCTGCTTCTTTGAGTGTTTTGTTCTTTCGTTCAGCAAGTCCGTTTTGCTGAGGGGTGCACGCAGCTGATGTCTCGTGCTGAATTCCCTCTTTATCGTAGTATGTCTTAACTACTGAGTTTAGAAACTCTGTTCCTCTGTCCGAGCGAATTCTTTGAATCTTGATGTCCTTTTCCACACTGAGTTTCTTCAGCAGATTGGGCAACTCAGTTTGAACATCAGATTTATTGGCGATGAAGATGACCCAAGTATATCTCGAGTAGTCGTCAATAACGACGAGGGCATACTTCTTGCCTCTTATAGTCACTGGAGAGACTGGCCTGAATAAGTCCATGTGCAGCAGCTGAAGGATTCCATCAGTGGAAGGTGACGGAATAGGTGGATTGCTACTCTTTGTTTGCTTTCCCTTCAGACATGCTTCACAATTTCTATTTTTAACGAACGATTCGTTGGGCAGTCCTCTGACTTTGGAGTTCTTGGCTAGCTTGTTCATGGTCTTGAAGTTCGAAGTGGTCGAGTCTCTTGTGCCATAGCCATCCCGACTTGTCACCGATTTTGTCTGTGCTAGTAAGCAAGCCTCGGGTTACTGCGGTTTTCCGATCCGCAACATAGATGTTTTTCCTCCGTGAACCCGATAACACCGTTTTCCTCGTAGATTTGTCAACAATATCACGAAAACCGGTGTCAAAGATAACTCTGTTAAGATTATCACGAATTGATCGATCGAAAGGAGATTATGTTGAAGTCCTTCAACATATGTTACTCTTGAACCGTGGCGAGTCCCAATTGTCGGCGTTCCATATCCCCTTGTATAGCCTTTGGAGTTGTCACCGAATTCAGTGCGGGACCATCTTCTTGTACGTAGTTGGTCGGCGAGCTCTTACGGTAAGTCATGTGTCTCGAGCGGCCGCTGTCCACTATCTAAGGGTCCTTATGCACCCGCAAAATAGAGGCATTTTTAGGTACCCTTTGGTTCGGTTGGGTCCTTACTTGGTTAGTGGGTGATTTCGGAACCCGGATCCGTCTAGGAACCTTAGAAGTCCGAGACTTCTTCTTCGAACCTTGTCGGCTTTCTTCTCCTCGGGACTTGGAGATACCGACTTTCGCGCGATGATTTTGGGTTCGGGCGCTTTCTTCTTCGAGTCTTAGCGCTTCTCCCGACCCCCGGGCTCATAGTAGTACGAGCCGTCACCGAGCCGGGTGCTCATACAGTGGCTCCTTGCCCATCTGACCTTCTTGGTTCCCCCTGAATTTGATCGTGGTGTCCTGGGGCTGGAACCTTTGGTCATTGCTTGTTGCTACTCGGGCCGAGGTGCAATCATTTTCTCGTTTGTTCTTCGCCTGAGGTGTAGTGTCAGCAGCTTGCACGTTTCCTCTGACGAACCTATCAGCCAGTGTTGCTGAGCTTTTGGAGGTGGAAGCTTCGTGGGTATAGCCAAGGCCTTCTTTTACAGTAGTTGGCCGTTGTGCTCTGAGCATGCTTTCTAGCTTCTCCTTAGCTCCCAGGTACTGTTCAGTCATCAGTCCTCTCCAGACCTCATCACTTCTCTTGAGAGAATCATAGTCCTTCTATACGTTTGAGAGTTTCTGACTGAGTTGGGCTATTTCAGTCTCTTTCTCAGAATTGTCCTTAGTCAGGACTGAGATCTGAGTCTCTTGAAGCTGAGACTTAGTCATAAGAGATTCAATCTCTTCCTTGAGTCTCGCAACTAGATTCTCTGACTCAGTAGAGACCTGACAATCAGAAGAAAGTCTCTTATTCTCAGCCTTTACCTGTTCTAGTTCCTGGATGGTTCTGCTGAACTCTCTGCTCAGCTGAATCTGTTCCTCTAGTAGATCGTCGTAGGCTTGTACCACATCTAGAGGATCATCTGAGACCGAGCACGTGTCGTGTGTGCTGTGTGAAGAAGAGGTAATATTAAGTTTAGAATTTACCTCAGCCTCTTCTCCGGCCATCAGACACTGTTCAGCTGATTCCTCAGGAACCTTCTCTCCGACTTCAACAGCTACGAAAGCAGCTTCATCTTCAGAAGAATACATAAATGTATCTTCTTCAATTGAGTTGTCGGATATCTCTCCGATAACAGGCTTACAATAAGAACAATTCACTAAATGTGAACTCCTTCGAATAAGAACAATTCACTAAATGTGAACTCCTTCGAATATAAGCTATAAATATGACAATGAGCTTAGTCTAGAGAAGGAAGGGATTTAAGAACTCTAGAGAGAAAAACTGAGAAATCTTCTAAGTACGCAAGTTTTCCTCTGGATGATCTTTGAGTGTTCTAGAGCTTGTCCCTTCGAAATTCCGTCACTCGAAGCTTCAAAAACTTCTCTATTTATAGTTGTGAGTTATGGCATATGTCCGTTGGAGACGACGATGCCACGTGTCACAAGCTTCCAAGGAAAACGGCCATAATTCGAACTTGTTGCAGCAGGGCAGTTAATGCACTGTACATGAGAGTAGCTTTACTGTGTAGAGTAGGTAAGCGTTGTCGGCTTCTCATTGGTCGAGGTTTGTAGTTGGTGAGAATGTCAGAGTTGACCGTTCAACAACCTCGTATGTCTTCTGCTAAACTTTTTCGAAAAGACTTGAATAGGCTGGGTCGCTTTCCGTAGGATACTGATGGCGAAAAGTCTCTGTCTTCTTCATCGAGTCGGCCGACGTGGCATCTACTGAGTAGGTCAGCTGGCGACTGCGAAGGTACTGTGCGTGTTTCTGTTCTTCTGCTGATGACTATCAGCTGGGAGTAGTCTTCTACTGATGATTTGTCAGCTGATGCGCTGTCTTCGACTGAGTGGAAGATCAGCTGCTGACTGAAGAACACAAGTGATTACACTGATGACGTGGGGTTCTGAAAAGTATCTTCGACAGAAGATCAGTTCAACAATTACCCCGTACAGGACTTAGACAAGAATATAAAAACGATTACAACAAGTCTAACCTATACATCAGCTAATCCTAACGACACACTAATCTACTGATATCAGCTAGGTTTTGGGATCTTCAATTCCATAGTACTACTTTGATTTCCCCCAATTTTCTTTTAACCGAACAACAGCTGAGTATCATCTACTGACTCATATCCAACACATGGCTATAACAACTATTATACCATCTTGGGTACAAAAGATAATGGATAGCTACCATCAAGACCCCAAACTATCTAAGATCATCCAGGCTAAGTCTATAGATGATTAGGAATTTCCTGAGTATATGTTGAAGGGAGGACTTCTGAGATACAAAGGAAGAGTGGTTGTGGGAAATTGCAGACAACTAAAAGAAGGAATTTTGAAGGAACTTCATGATTCTGCTATTGGGGGGCATTCTGGAAGTGAGGGGACTTATCAGAGAGTAATAAGGTATTTTTATTGGCCTGGAATGAACATGGAGGTCAGGGAATGGGTAGGGGTATGTGATATTTGCAATAAGAGTAAGGCTGAAAGGGTGGGGTACCCTGGGTTGCTGCAGCCCTTACCTATACCAGAATTACCCTGGACATACCTGAGTATGGACTTCATCGAGGGATTACCTAAGTCCTAAGGAAAGAGTGTAATCTTAGTGGTAGTGGACAGGCTGACTAAGTTGGGGCACTTCATAGGGATGAGCCATCCCTATACAGCTATGCCAGTTGCCCAGATCTTTCCCGACAACATAGTTAAACTGCATGGGCAACCAGTCAGTATAGTCTCTGACAGAGATCCAGTTTTTACAAGTGTTTTCTGGACTGAGTTATTCAGTTTGTTGGGAATTAAACTAGAGCTCTCTTCAGCCTATCACCCCCAAACGGATGGACGGACCGAGAGGCTAAATCAATGCCTAGAGACCTATCTACGGTGTATGGTCAAACAGAATCAAAAGCAGTGGGTGAAATGGCTACCCTTAGCCGAACATTGGTATAATACTAATTACCATACAAGCCTCAAAATGTCCCCATTTGAGGCCATGCATGGTTATACCCCCCCTGTATTCCTCATGAGACCCTTCCCAAATATGGAATCAGTAGAGGGCATAGATTGGGTGGAAGAAAGGCAAAGGATTCAACAATCCTTTAAGGAGAATCTGAGCTATGCCCAGGAAAAGATGAGAAAAAATGCTAACAAGCATAGAGTAGAAAGGCAGTTTAGGGTTGGAGAGTATGTCTACTTAAAACTCCAACCCTTCAGACAGAATACAGTCGCGATGAGGAAGAACCATAAACTATCTCCTAGGTACTATGGGCCCTATCTAATTATCAAGAAATTGGGAGAGGTCACATACCGTTTAGAATTGCCACCCGGGGCCAAGATCTGGCCGGAATTCCATGTCTCGCTACTCAAAAGAGCCGTGAAGCCCGAGAGATATCACTCTCAAACCCTACCGGAAGTTGACCAGTCCAGAGAATATCATCTCACACCACATGTAAAAGGGAAGAGGAGTAAATTAAACAGGCGTGGTAGAGAGATCCACTCCTTCCTAGTGGAGTGGGACAACAATGGAGCGAAACTTAAGACTTGGGTTACCGAAGATTACCTGAAGAAAACATTTCCGGATCTTCCGCCTTGGGGTCAAGGCTTGCTCGAAGGGGAGGGTACTGTGACGGACCGACACAGCGCGGAGACTAGAAACAGAGGAGGAAACGGCCGATCGGAGGATGAAGACGGGCTGATGATGGCTATGGTATTTTTGGAAGAAAAGATAGATTATGTGACGAAAGGAGAAGGCGAAGACTTTTCAGATGTACGAGCCGAGTTTGAAGCCGTCGATCTTGAATGTGGCTAACGGTCAAGATGTAGGGATCTGGAGAAGCACGGACGGCTGCGATGGAGTCCGTTTTATTAGAATCGCTCTTTATTTTCCTAAATGTAGTGTTGAGAAACACGTTTACGTTTCTAGGGTTGTTTAAATACTGTAGCCGCCGCTTAAATGAAGGCATGAAATTGCCAACCTTATCATAAGTTTTCTCTTTATCTGTTTCATTTTTGTTCTTGTTCCTTTCCTTAGTTGTTCGCATTAAATTTTATAAAAGTTACAACAAATCCTACCGGTTCTATTCAAGTTTTACATTAACAGTTACACGATTGTTACACCAAGCAGAGGACGGAAGGTGCGGCGGGGTGGGGGGCGAGGGCGTCGGCTTTGCCGGTGGGGGTGAGGTGGAGAGAGACGGAGGTGGTCACGAGCTTAGAGCGGAGGTAGGCGATAGTGGGCCACAGGGAGAGGGCGGGCCAGTGAGAGACGACGGCGGAGATGAGGCACGGAGGAATTGGAGGGGGTGGGAGGGAAGGGTAGGTGGTCGATGTAGGGTGGGGCGCCTAGAGTTAGCTCTCTTACGTCTTGCCATAGATTTTGAATTGAAGATTCAATAGTTTCCACCATTAATCAACATTTTCAAGCTCACGGTTCCTTCTACCTATAACTATAAGTTTCCAACACTGAGCTACTCAAATTGGCCCGAAGTACCGAAAATGCCCTTCAATGTCCACCTATTATCTATTATGCCTTCTTTGTCGTGTATGGCTGAACACCAGAGGATTTCTTCACCAATCAATTCCTTCACAGTCATTCATCACCGCCGCTATTCTTGGATGCCCTACATCCTCTTCTTCTTCTTCCTTCTTCTTCTCTCGCGATTGCTGCAGAACAAATAAAGTCTATTAATATCTACTTAGCATCTTGATTAATTAAGTAGAGTATAATTTGGAATCGAAATTGAATCCAGCAATGTCGCAGAACCTTTGTCCATCATCATCATCCTCCGCCGCTCTGGAGATCATTGAAGAAGACGAAGAATTGATAATGGATGGATCGGGTTCCGGATGGGTGGAAGCCCTAACTCACTGCGATCATCTCACTTCTCTCTCGTCCGATCTCGTACACATTCCTACCCCGATACTCCCCCGCAACAGTCCGCTTTCTCAAACCCTAATTATGTACAAAAATTGAGGAATTTTGGGGCTATGGAATTTATTCATGGCATATTGGTGTTTCCGCTTTCGAATATGTATAAATTCATTTTCTCTTCAGTATATGAACCTTAAACCCTAAATTCATGTTCTCTTCAGTATATGATCGTGGAGTTAGAGAAGAGCATGTCAAGCTGAAATTCAGTGTTGGATACTCGTAGAACTATATCAAAAGAATGTTTTGGATTTGGTATTGTGATTCTGATGTGAAGTTTTTGGACTTTTGCATACAAGACACAGCATAACATCTGGAAGAAATTGACTATGATATGCTTAATATTTCACTTTCAAGAGTTGCGGGAGATCGCAAATTTGGGAAATTTTTTCCAGCATCTAGAAACCTCATCTAATTAGAAAGCAAAACTTTCTTCATTAGTCTTGCCTCTTTTGTTTGCTGAATTAGTATATATGTCGTGTGTATGTATATTTCCTCAAGAGAGTTTTTCGATTTATCTTGATTATCCACTCTGCCTAATTATACAAAACTGGCTATGATATTGAATGATACAAAGATGCGAGCACCCGGATGAGAATTGGCTGTGCCTATGCTGTAAAGAAGTCCTCTGCAGCCGGTGAAGGTGGCGGAGATTGATAAGATGCCCCAAGTAGGGACGTCCTCAAGCACATTCTTGAGCAATATCAACACAAAAATCATAATCTAGCTTTGAGCTACAAGTTCTTCACTCCACTCTGGGATTATCTTCATTCTTTGGAAGGTTGTCAGGTTTTCGTTTCTTATTTATTCTATTTGTTTCGTATGTTGATTGTCCATTTGCTGATCCAGTGATCTCTCTGTGTGGTGTTTCTCTAGTGATGCTTATCTTGATGCTCAAGTTATAGAGGCATTGTTGGTCCCGAGAGTACGTTCAGGTGTAGAGGGGGGGGGTGAATACACACGAAAATTGATTTCTCAACTTAAAACGCGAACGATCCTTTTCGGGAGAGTGTCGCATCGAACGAGTTTAGCGGACCCGGATATGATGTTCGAATCGCGTTGCGAGTGACCGACTCTACCGAGGCTCGTTAACCGGCCGGAGTCGAATTCGACCGTTCGAGATAGAGTTCAGTAGTGCGGAAATGTGTAGGCCCAAATTCAGTTGAGTTAGGAAAATGTTTTTAACAAAATAGTTTCAGTATATTAGTGCAGTCGATTAAGCTTGTTGAAACTCAGTTGAATGATTTAAAAGATATTTTCAATATGCACAGTAAATCAATGCAACAGTAAAATAAAGAACACAGAACACAGGCGTTTTTCAAGTGGTTCAGATCCAACAATCCTACGTCCACTGTCCCGAAAGATCAGGAGGCTATGTATTATACTGAGATAGTCTCAGTCGGTTTGTACACTGGACAAACACTGGTCTTGAGATTTATACTAAGCAAGTCTCGGTTTACAAAGTATCAAACTAAGCGTTTGAAAAACTCTCCAACAGTGAAGGAGTCCTTTACAATAAGGATCAGTTCAAAAGTGAACTCCTTCGTCTAAGCTATAGATATGAACGGTTGAGCTTAGGTTAGAGGGATAGGGAACAAGAAAGTGGCTTCTAGAGCGACGAACGGCTAAGTATAAGCTTTGGGTTCGTGTTCAGTCGCTTAGATACTAGAGGGTGTATGATTCTAATTCAACTTGGTTCCCTATGAGCAGAAATGTAGTCTTTCGCGGAGATTGTTTCTTCGAATTATTTGCGGAAGACTTAGGTCGTTGATGATTTGCTCTCTGAAATGCTCTGAGTGTTCTAGGTGTCTTAGGCTTTAAGTGCATCCTCAATTAACTGAGGTTCTTCAGTAGACAAGAAGCAGGAATATAAGGCGCTTTCTCCTTGACAGAATCTGGATCTTGTCTTTACGCTTGCTGAAGGATCTCCAATAATCAAATCAGAAGTGTGAGCGTCCATCCACGATCTACGATGTTTCAACTCTTCATCTGAAATTTGTTCAACACAGATAGTAGGTGAGTTAGGCATTTCAGTTGTACTATTCTGAGATTGAAGCGATTCAGTTACGAGAGTATGATCTACTGAGTCACCAGGTTCATGGGCATTTAGCTCAGGAACATCATTAGTTCCCCCTGAATTATTATCCTCAGTAGAGGTCTCAGTTACCACTTGGGTTTCTTCATCGACCTGAGTTACCTGGGATTGACTCTGTTCAGTAGAGTCAATCTATTCAACTACTTCTGCTGTTGGCTGAGATTCAGTAGACTTGTCTTCAGTTTATTCATCTGAATCATCATCCCAACATAGTTGGATCTTTTCAACTTTATCTTTTAAGCTCAGATCCTGTAGGTGCTTGCTGATGTCCTCAGATTCAGGTTTAGATAATCTGCTCCTGTCTTCAGTAGCAAACTCATTAAAAACAACATGAGGGCTTTCCTCCACACAAAGGGTCCGGTAGTTAAAGACTCTGAAGGCTTCGCTGATCCGGGAGTATCCTAAGAACACTCCTTGATCTGACTTGCTATCAAAAGTCTTCAGCTGATCTTTCCCATTATTGTGGATAAAACACGAACACCCAAAAATATGGAAATAAGATAAAGAAGGCTTCCTGCCGTTCCATAATTCATATGGTGTCTTCTTATGCTGCTTTGTCAGTAGAGATCTATTATGAGTATAACATGCAGTATCAGTAGCTTCTGCCCAGAATTTGGTTGGGAGTCCTGAGTCTGCGAGCAGGGTTCTTGCTGCTTCTTTGAGTGTTCGATTCTTCCTCTTAGCAACCCCATTTTATTGAGGCGTGCGCGCGGCAGACGTCTCATGCTCTATGCCTTCTGCTTTGCAGAACTCCTCCACCATAAAATTCAGGAACTCAGTTCCTCTGTCTGAACGTATCTTGATGATCTTGGTGTTCTTTTCGACATTGAGCCTTTTTCAGAAGCCTTGGTAACTCTGTTTTGACGTCAGACTTGTTGGCAATAAATATGACCCATGTGTAGCGCGAGTAGTCATCAATGACCACTAATGCATACTTATTGCCTCTGATCGTCACCGGAGAGACTGGACCGAACAAATCCATATGTAGCAGCTGAAGGATTCCATCAGTGGAAGGAGATGGAATATGCGGATTTTGATTCCTTGTTTGCTTTCCCTTCAGACATGCTTCACACTGAGTGTCTTTGCTGAATACTTCATTCGGCAGTCCTCTTGCTAGAGTGTTTCTAGCTAATTTGTTGAGCGTCTTGAAGTTGAGATGGCTGAGTCTTCTGTGCCAGAGCCATCCCGTTCAGTTGTCATTCTTCGTCAACAAACAAGCTTCAGGTTCAGCTGAGTTCCAATCAGCTACATAGATATTCTTTTTGCGCGAACCTGATAACACTGTTTTCCCTGTAGATTTATCAATGACATCACAGAAACCAACGTAAAAAATCACTCTATTCGAGTTATCACAAAATTGACTAACAGAGAGAACATTATGCTGAAGTCCTTCAACATATGATACTCTTGGAACTGTTGTTGTTCCAATGTTGAGTGTTGCATAGCCTCTGATATAGCCTTTTGCATTGTCTCCAAACTCGATTCGGGGTCCTTCTTCAGTAGTATAATTCTTCAGTAGATCCTTTTGGTACGTCATGTGTCTTGAGCAACCACTGTCCACATACCAAGGGTCCTTGTGCACCTGCAAAACAGAATTATATTTAGGTACCCTTTATTTTTGATTTTGGGTCCTTAGATGTTAGTTTTGGAAACCCAAATCTGTCTCACGACCCTGGTGGTCTCAGACAGTTTCTTTCCACTTTTGTCAACATATTTGACCACTGGACTGGTCGATGCTGACTTTTGAGGCTTTTCAGGTTCAGGAGTCCTAATCTTCTGAGTGGGTGGACTGCTGACCTTTGCCTTCTGTACGGCTTTCTTCTTCTTCTTCCGACTTTTGGATCCTCTCCTAACTATAGGATCATAGTAATATGACCCATACTGAGCTGGATGAGTCAGCTGCGGAGGTCCATACTGATCAGCCCATTTTGCTTTGCTGGTTCCCCCTTGACTGAACTGGGGTGATCTGGTGCTGATCTTCTTGTCAGAGTGCTGATAACTAGGATGAGGTGCCTTCATCTTCTGTTTGTTTTTGGCTAGGGGATTCAGTATCTCTGCATTGATGGTCCCCCCTTAAACAAATCTATCAGCTAGCCGGTTTTCTGAGCGTACGGGGGCAGATGAGGAGGCTCCATGGCTGAATCCAAGTCCCTCCTTACAATGCTTGGGCTTGTTGCTTGCTAGCATAGCTTCAAGCTTCTTTTCAGCGCCCATGTACCGCTCTGTCATCAGGTTTCTCCAGACATCATCACTTTTCTTCAGCAATTCATGCTCGGTCTAAAGTCCTAACAACTCTTGCTTCAGTAGACTCAGTTCTGTATCCTTCTGAGTTAAGTCATTGGTCAGTACTGAGATCTGATCTTCTTGATGCTAAGACTTGGCCATCAGAGAGTTTATCTCCTCCTTGAGTCTCAACACAAGTCCTTCTGACTCAGTAGCAACCTAACTCTCCTGAGAAAGTCTCTGATTCTCCACTTTCAGGGTATCCAACTCCTGAAGAGTCTTACTGAGCTGCAGACTCATCTGAATCTGCTCGTCGAGTAGTTCTTCGTATGCAATCGCGACGTCCAGATTCTCATCTGCACCTGAAATCGTGTCGTGTGTGCAGTGCGAAGAGGAATTAAATGGTGTGTGAGAGTTTACCTCATCCTCTTCTCCTGCCATGAGACACTTTTCAGCGTCTTCTTCAGCTTCAAGCTCTATGGCCATGAAAGCTGCTTCATCATCTCATGAGTCCATGAAGGAGTCGACTTCATCTGAGTCGTTTGAGAGTTCACCGACAATGTATGCTTATTGCTTCTTGATGAACTTCTCCCTTCTTTCTTTGCGTGTTACTCTTTCAGCAGTGCTGAGCTCAGGACAGTCATACTGATAGTGTCCTGGCTTCTTGCAGTTATAGCAGGTTGTGACTCTTTCTTCTTTGCTTTCACTTGTCTTTCGATTGGCCGAGTCATCTTGTTTCCTGCATTCAGAAGTATGTGAGTCAGGAGTGCGCTTGGGTGTATATTCAGTCTTACCCTTAGAGTCTCTGACGACTCTTGAGAGCTTCCTGCGCCTCTCCTTCTTCTTCTGATACTTCACGGCAAGCAGCGTGTACTTCTTGGCTAGATTTCCTTCTTGTATGTCAGTGAGTGAAGGTTCAGCCTTGCTAGATGCCAGAGCTACTGTGCTGACTAATACTTTAAAGGCATGGTCGACTTGGGTGTCAGCTTCAGCTCGCTGCTTCCTTTGAGGTAAGCCAAACTCGAACTCCTCCGCTTTAAGTTCTGAAAAGATATGGTCAGGAGTAACAATATCTAAATCAGAATGACGTAATAAAGTAGCAAAGGGAGTCCAGTGACCGTCTGGCAGTGCCCTCAAAATCTTGAGATTCATCTCTCGGTTGGAGAATGTCTTTCCCAGCCCATTGATAGAGTTCATCAGATCCGTAAATCTGACGTTAAGATCTTCAATGGTGTCACCAGGCATGAGAGACAAACTCTCTCCAGCTTCTGAAGTTCCAGTGTGAGTTTATTCGCTTTGATCTTCTGAGTCCCCCGACTCAGCGGGCTTAGAGCATCTCGAGTTCTTTTGCGGACTTGCGATCCCCGAACTCTTCTGAGATAAGAATCGCTCAGAGTGGTCAGTATGGCGTTTCTGGCGACGCAGTCTAAGTTTTGAAGCTTCTTCTCCTCAGGGGTGAAGAGACTTCTATCTTTGGGGATCTTCTTCCTGGTCACCATACCTCCTCCTTGTGCTGGATCCTGAGCTACAACGCTATCGACCATTAGGTCCGTCCTCTAGAACCTCTGTCATGCTTTCATGGAGGGAGGTCAGATGTGCCTCCATTCTGACCCGCCATACACCATAGTTCTCTACTGAGAACATGGGTACCATTCTGATTCCTGACATATCAGACATGATAGATAATGATCTGAATGAAGAATGATATGCAGTGAAAATGTTTTTTCGGATCCGTTCAAGTAGACCAGTTTGAGAATAACAAGAGTCTTAAAGAACTCCTGCTCTGATACCAATTGTTGGTCCCGAGAGTACGTTCAGGTGTAGAGGGGGGGGGGGGGTGAATGCACCTGAAAACCGATTTCTCAACTTAAAATGTGAACAGTCCTTTTCGGGGAGAGTGTCGTGCTCGAACGAGTTCAGGCGACCGATAAGCCGTTTCGAATCGCTTTGCGAGTGGACCGACTCTACTAAGGCCTGCTAATTGACTGGAGTGAGAATTCAGTACCGTTCAGATAGAGTTCAGTAGTGCGGAAATGTGTAGGCCTAAATTCATTTGGGTTAGGAAAATGTTTTTAACAAAATAGTTTCAGTATATTAGTGCAGTCGATTAAGCTTGCTGAAACTTACTTGAATGATTTAAAAGATATTTTTAGTATGCACAATAAATCAATGCAACAGTAAAATAAAGAACACAGAACACAGGCGTTTTTAAAGTGGTTCGGGTCCAATAATCCTACGTCCACTGTCCCGAAAGATTAGGAGGCTATGTATTATACTGAGATAGTCTCAGTCGGTTTGTACACTGGACAAACACTGGTTTGAGATTTATACTGAGCAAGTCTCAGTTTACAAGGTATCAAACTAAGTGTTTGAAAAACTCTCCAACAGTGAAGGAGTCCTTTACAATAAGGATCAGTTCAGAAGTGAACTCCTTCGTCTAAGCTATAGATATGAACGGTTGAGCTTAGGTTAGAGGGATAGGGAACAAGAAAGTGGCTTCTAGAGCGACGAACGGCTAAGTATAAGCTTTGGGTTCGTGTTCAGTCGCTTGGATACTAGAGGCTGTATGATTCTAATTCAGCTTGGTTCCCTATGAACAGAAATGTAGTCTTTCGCCGGAGATTGTTTCTTCGAATTACTTGCAGAAGACTTAGGTCGTTGATGATTTGCTCTCTGAAATGCTCTGAGTGTTCTAGGTGTCTTAAGCTTCTCGTGTGAGCTTCAATTTGATTTTATCCCTCTATTTAGAGAACAGAGATTAGGATAGATCCGTTGGAGACGACGATCCTTTGTCTCTCTCTTTTGGGTAGCTAACGACTCTTTCGAAGTATGGTAGCAGTGTCCTTTCCCTCCATTTCTGGGAAGTTGTTGACTTGCAGCTTTAACAGATATAGGACATGTGGCTGCTTGTCATTGGTCGAGGTTCAGAAAAGTGGTTGAGACAGAACAGACTTCAAGGAGATCTGAAGCTAACTTCTCTCTACCTCGTATTGACTCTGTTGATTTGACTTTTAGAGAATCTGACAGTCAGAAGACTGTCTGGCCGTTTCTGAGTCTGATCTCTGATTCAGTAGCATGCTACTGCTGAGTCGGCTCTACTGAAGATTAGCTCTGAGTTCAGTGAACTACTCCTGCTGAGTTTAGTTCCACTGACTCCTTTCGATATCTTGCTCTCGCTGAGTCTGTATCACTGAGTCTTCTACTTCTGGTGCTGAGGCAGGTAATCAACTGAGCGCCTGAACCAGATGCAGAGTGTCTACTGAGTCTGAAACCTTAGAGATAGAACAAAACAAGTTACAACTGAATGGTTCATCAATCAAGATATAGGACATGTGGCTTGCAGCTTTAACAGATATAGGACATGTGGCTACTTGTCATTGGTCGAGGTTCAGAAAAGTGGTTGAGACAGAACAGACTTCAAGGAGATCTGAAGCTAACCTCTCTCTACCTCGTATTGACTCTGTTGATTTGACTTTTAGAGAATGTGACAGTCAGAAGATTGTCTGGCCGTTTCGAGTCTGATCTCGATTCTAGTAGCATGCTACTGCTGAGTCGGCTCTACTGAAGATTAGCTCTGAGTTCAGTGAACTACTCCTGCTGAGTTCAGTTCCACTGACTCCTTTCAGTATACTGCTCCTGCTGAGTCCAGTATCACTGAGTCTTCTACTTCTGGTGCTGAGGCAGGTAATCAATTGAGCGCCTGAACCAGATGCAGAGTGTCTACTCAGTCTGCAACCTTAGAGATAGAACAGAACAAGTTACAACTGAATGGTTCATCAATCAAGATAGGGTTTTGGGATCTTCAAATCTTCAGTAAATTTTCAGAGCACAGGCCTACTGAGTTAGTTCTCAACAGAGAAGACTGAATCATTTCCCAACATTTCGCACGATTCTTAGGGGATCGAATATATTTCAACACAAACTTCACACTTGGTTTTGTTAAACTCATTTACTTTAAGTAGATCGAGATTAACTAATCTTTTTATCGCATTTAAATTAATATGTCCAAATCTAGAATGCCATAAATCGGAACACTCAATCAAGTAGGAGGAAGTAGCTTCGTTCTCATTATTCTTGCCCTCAAGGGGCTCTTGGCGAATTGCCATTACAGATAATTTGAAAAGGCCCTCAAACAAGTAACCTTTTCCTAGGAACATACCAAATTTTGACAAGATAAATTTGTCAGACTCAAAAACTAGTCTAAAACCTCTCTTGACTAGTACAAAGCCGGACACAAGATTCTTCCGGATGTCGGGGACATGCAGCACCTCTCCAAGAGTAAGGTTCTTGTCGGAGCTCAATCTTAACACCACAGTACCATAGCCAACTATCTCAGATGAGGCTTGATTTCCCATATTGAGCTTCCTCCCTTGGCAACTCTTGTACTTGGTGAAACGGCTTCAGTTACCACAAACATGTGCCGTGGCAGCGGTATCAATATACCACTTCCCCTCATTCTCTACGACATTAGCTTCTTCGGTGACAACAGCCGCAAGGTCGACTTCTGTCATCTCCAACATGTTGGCTTGACGAGCCCTCTTCTTCTTCGGCTTACGGCAGTCCTTCGACATGTGGCAGGACTTGCCACAGTTGTAGCAATCCCCTTCAAACTTTCGGGATTGAGCCTTGCCCTTCCCTTTGGGGTTGATGTTAGGACGCCCTCTCTTGACATTGTTGGAGTTGCCACCTTTCTCTGCAAGGTTGACTCTTGGTTCCACGGGTGCTTTGCCCTTCCCATCTCGAGTCCCCATATCGGTCTCTATGCGGAGCTTGACAACAAGGTCTTCAAGCGTCATTTCCTTTCGCTTGTGCTTTAAATAGCTCTTGAAATCATTCCAGCTCGGGGGAAGCTTCTCAATCACGGTTGCCACAATAAAAGCATCTGGCAAGAGCATTCCTTCGGTGTGAACGTCATGGACAATGAGTTGAAACTCTTGAACTTGCTCCATGACCGGTCGAGAATCCACCATTTTGTAGTCCAAAAACTTGGCAACTACAAACTTCTTGGTTCCTGCATCATCAGTACATTATTTTCTTTCAAGTGCCTCCCAAATTGCCTTGGAGGTCTTTACATTTGCATATACACTGTATAGACTATCATCTAGTCCACTAAGCAGGAAGTTTTTACAGAAATAATCTGAAGTAAGCCAATTTTCGTAGGCTATGCGGACTTCAACATTTTCCTCACTTTCACTTGGAGGGGCGGGTGCGTTCTCCAACAGCACGGTCGTGAACCCTAAAGTTGTCAAGTAAAACAACATCTGTTGTTGCCATCTTTTAAAGTCGGCTCCACCAAACTTCGTCGGCTTCTCGGCAGCGGGCAACACTCTAGACGAGTGCAAAGGTGCCGTCAGGGTCGAGTTCGAACCCCCCACCACACTATGGTGGTTCATACTCCCAAAAGGGTCATTGTTCTGCAAAGCAGAAGACATCGCAGTAAAGTTGAATGCCGAGTTAGTAGCATTAGCACGGTTAAGTGCGATCCTTGCATCGATGGCGATGGACATGGCAGCAAGGGTTGGATTAGCAAAAGTCGGGGTCACAACCGGGACAGACACCGGCGGGACCACATTACCGGAGGTGGCGACAACGTCGGAGGTGGATGAGATGGCAGCAGCGATGGCATTGTTGGTGGAGGTGGCAGCGTCGGATAGAGCAGCAGATGAGGAAGATATTTTTTTTTGGTTACTCGAAGCAGCTTAGGTACAATTATTTCGTCTTGCGATTGTTGATTACAAGCTGCTATTACAAAGTAAACCGGTAAGTCGGAAAAAGAAACAAACGAAAATGTCTAAAAGAAAACTTCGTCGAGTCGAGGATAGCCTCTATCCGCAAGATGAAATACGCCCCGGTAGTGCTCTCGGTTTTTGGCGTATCGTCCCTAAAGATGAAACGACGACGTCTCGAAGATAGCAGCACCACAAAATCTTTGAGCTCCGACGAACTAGACGGAAGGCAAGAACTTGAGCTAGATGAACTTAACTAATATGAAATGTATGAAAAATGCTTGTGTATCAAATGAACTCTACAAACTCCTATTTATAGGTGTACATCCACTCATGAGAGAGCCATGACTTGATGAAGACATTCAAAGCACCATCGGTTACATATGCACTTCAAGTGGGATACAACTAGAATTTGAAACACTTCAAATTCTAACGTAAACACACACACATATATATATATATATATATATATATATATATATATATATATATATATATATATATATTATCTAATATCAAAATATGATATAGATTAGGTCCAAATTCATTCAAGCCCATTAAGTCGGCCCGACGAACAAAGCCCAACGATTAACACTTTAACTCCCACTTCTCGTGCACCAATTTCGAGCACCTATTTCTCATTCACCGAAAATCGTAATCGAGAAAATAAGCACACTATAATTATGAACTCGAAACGTAGATCGACGTCATATATCTCAATTCATAAATCGGATAAATATCGAAACTCGAAAAGACGATTAAACGGGCTGAATATATACATAAATATATATATTATTACCGATTTTTCCAAACCTATTACCGATTTTTCCAACAATAATAAATCTCTTAATCCATCATCGACATGTCCATACGCATAGCGATGCAACACCTCCAACTGCATCACAAAAAGTCCAATACAATAATAATGACAATAAGATTTATTCGCTACAGCCAATACCAATTCCATTTATTTGCATATCAATGACCATTTAACTATAGATACATTAAGTAGAATATTGGGGGGGGGAGCTGGAAGTTCAGAATGCAACCAATACAATAAAGATATTCCTTAGGCTATCTTTATGTGCAACATTGCAGCAACCCAACATAATAAAACTACCAAACAAATTAGTAAAATAAAATATTTATTCATTGAATGTAGTGACATTGATTTCTACAGCAAACCATAGGATCATCGCTATTGCTTTAATCATAACAAATTGAAAATTGACACTTGGCGATAGGTTAGTTGAGATTATTATTTTCTATAAATAGAGTCTAATTTTATTATGTTTTCACAAACAAATAAAAAAAGCTCGTTTGTTTTCAAACTTTCAATAACAATTCAAAACTTTATTTTGCTTCATACTTCATGAATTCAAATCATTCAGAATTTTCGGGATATCAACAATTTCCCAATGACGAATAATTTTTCAATTTTTTTATTTTTAATTTTCTTGTAATCTTTAATTTGAGCAAGTATAAACTTTTTATTTGCATGATGATATCTTTTATTTTAATTATGAATTTTGAATAGAATTTAAAATGATATTTTATTAAAAATATATTATAAATGATAAGTAGTAGTTAAAATAAATAAAAAAGAACACTAAAGTTAGATTTGTTGCTTGTTATTATTGAGGGTGGAAATTAAATTAAATAATGAATCGTGGAGTTCAGAAAAGATAAATGAGCATTTAAAAAAAAAATATTTAGTTGGGTATAATCGATGGGATGCTTTTTTTTTTTTTTTTACAAAGATACAGGCTAGAGGATGCCGTCCTCGTCATCAATCCGCTTCAAATACCAGACTCGTCATCAATCCGCTCGATCTCCCTCAAAACAATCGCAGCCGTCAATGATATTTCAAAATTTATCGGCTCCAAAAATCTCTCCGTCCCGCCACTTTAATTTTTCAGAGCAGTCATTATATATGTCCGCCACGAATCACTCCTTCACTTACCACTCATCACCAATTCAAATCTTAACCCATCCCCAAATCCTTTTCCACTCAGAAACCCTAGAAATGGCACGAACGAAGCAAACCGCCCGCAAATCCACCGGCGGAAAGGCGCCGCGCAAGCAGCTGGCTACCAAGGCCGCCAGGAAGTCGGCTCCGGCTACCGGTGGAGTCAAGAAGCCGCACCGTTTCCGTCCTGGTACCGTCGCACTCCGTGAGATCCGCAAGTACCAAAAGTCCACTGAGTTGCTGATCCGTAAGCTTCCGTTCCAGAGGCTTGTGCGAGAGATTGCGCAGGATTTCAAGACAGATCTGAGGTTCCAGAGCTCCGCCGTGGCGGCGCTGCAGGAGGCGGCGGAGGCGTACCTTGTTGGACTCTTTGAGGATACAAATCTGTGCGCCATTCATGCTAAGAGGGTCACGATTATGCCCAAGGATATCCAGTTGGCTAGGCGAATTAGGGGTGAGAGGGCTTGATTGTGCTTCTGCTTGTAGTTGTAGTTACGCTCTCTCTCTCTCTCTCTCGGTTTGTCATGTAGTAGCAAATATTGTGATGAATTGCACCATTTTTTTCTAAATTAGATCTGGATTATCTAGGTTTGTATTAGATACATTTCCTTGATAATCTAAATGTGCTTGATTGATTTTTTTGAACCAATACAGTCTTCAATTGTTTAGGAAAGATAAGAATTAGGCTTTTATTGTGGGATTTCAATTTGGATTGTAAGAGAAAGATCCCTTCTTTTTTATTGAGAGAAACCTAGAGAACACAAGTACCCAAAAATGTCAGCTTTAAATATGAACTGATACATGATGGATTCAAAGACCCCATGGCTCTGCTGTTTCCCTTGCAAATTACAATGCGTGAGCCATTAAATTGTCCTTTTATGATTTATGTTTCTTGTTGTGCCGTTTGCTCGACTTGGCCTTACTTTTCTTCTCCTTCTCCTTTTTCTTCTTGTGTGGGTGGGGTTCTAATTCATCTGATTCACTGAACTTGTACCAATGAAGCTTCTCCGGGCCAAGCACGACTCTTGGTTTACTCGATGTCGCATTCTCAGAAGATCTTTTCTTTGAAGAGAGGGAAGCACTTGCCCTGTTACCTACTTCAGTGCGTGTTCTACTTGTACTCGCGCGGGATTCGTATGTGTCCTTGTAACTTATTCGATTGTTGCTTTCTTTTCTGGTTCCTTCAAGCTTATTGTCCAGTTCCAGCTGTTTTTCCCAACAGCACGGTTAGCTGTTGTACCAAACATCAAAAAGAGTTATAATAGCATTTCCAACTCACACTATAATGGTGTTTGGAGTTATAAAAATCATTATTAATCCAACTTTATTTTCAATATTAAATTAATAATTTATCAATTTTTTCTCTTCTAATACTCCATAAATGATGACTACTATTTATCATACCATTTTATTTTTTCAAGTTTAATCATGATTTTTATATAATACAATTATACCAATAAAAATAAAAAATAATGAAATATGAAATACAATAATATATTAAAAATATTAACAATAATAGAAAAATACTAGGAAATGCACAAATAATTTATTTATTTTTATTTATATAATAAAAAATATTTCATATATAATTGTTGATTAAAATTGTTGTGAGTCTAATATATAATATTGATAAATATATAGGCATTATTGTAAAAGTAGATAAGTAAAAATAGAATATATGAGTTATGAGTCTAATATTGAGAATATTCTTTTTGAAGATAAATTTAAAGTTGTGAGTTGGAGTGAGATTATTGTTTGATATGACATAAAATGGTGTTAAAAATAAATATCTGGGCTAGAGATGCTCTAATAGGCAATACGGTATCCTATTTTCAGATTTATGAGTTAATAGAACTAGCTAAAAAATACTCCCTCAATCCCATAGGTGTTGTCCCATAACTTTTCGATACGGGATTTAAGGAGTATTAATAGTTGTGAGTATAGTTGTGGGTCCCTCAAATTATAGTTAAATCCTAACTGCAAAATCTTGACGTATTAGGAAATGAGACAACATTTATGGAACATCCTAAAAAGTAAAGAGAGACAACATCTATGAAACGGAGGAAGTATCATATTTGTAGTCTTAAAACACAAACAAGAGCTCAGCCCTGCATTCCCACCAAACAACCAAACATTGTCGAAAAGAGAACTGAAAAGATAGGTCCAATTTGTCTGGTCTATAAAACCCAAAAGATCACAAACTTCTTAGGTAGGAATTTTTTTTTTCTTTTTACTTCTTTTAGATGCATACTCGATCAATAAATTTCTCATCTCCATGACAATGCCAACAGAATCATTGCTCAATCAACATTAATAAGATTTAGTTTGATTTACAAGGCCGAATTATAATACAAATTATTGGATATAGGAGCTTATGCTAAGGATCAGCTAATGAGCAAATACAAATATGCAATGGGAAAGCTGAACCATCTTTCCCCAACATTTCAAAGACAAGCTAAGGAATTGGTGTGGTTCATAAGGCCAAAGTATCAAACAATTTTTTTTCAGAAGACCCTTTGTTATTTGTGAAAACAAGGCAAGTTCGTTGCAATAAAGAATTCTCATATATAATATATGAGCACATTCCTAAGGAAGGACAAGGACAATATCGATTTGAAAGGGAGATCTACATATATTTATACTATAGCTCCAATTTCCAGTACAATGGTGCAAAAGAAGTTTTGCTTCTAGCACTAACCTTCTTGTACTCCACGAACAGTTGCTGTCAGGAAACGAGAATTTGGCCTACTCCTAACAGTAGGCTCACGAAGATACGCGACTGCACGCCGGGCGACACATTTCTGCTGCCTCCTTTAAGGGAATGTCTGCTATTCTGTTTTCCGTGTCTAAATCCGTATTGATGCCTTAATAAGGAGGTTCAATAGAGGGATTCCTGCATGGCAGAACCAGATTTGTAACATCTTTACTAATCAAAGATGTTTAATGAATAAACAAAACTTTATTATATGGAATTCAACAAAGCAGAGATAACAAACTTTAAAATTGATATACTCATACAGAGATAACAATTTTTAGATATACTCATAGAGAGATAACAAACTTTAAAGTTGATAGAATCATAGAAATTGACAATTTGCCACGATAAATCAAGAAACTAAAATTAGGGTTATACGAAAGAAAATCTACCTTGAGTACGTCGAAAGGCGCAAAAGATGATGATGTAGTCGGCGCCCTATTCTAATTTGAGTAATTTCGAACTTACACTTGCCGGCGCCGAGAAAGCGAGGGGGGAGGGCCGAGGGGCTGCGGACGAATAAGTGCTTACGGCGTGGTGAAGGGGGTCGGGGGAGGGTGGCCAATAGGCGGTGCCGCCGTACGCGGGGAGGGTGGCGGTTTGGGATTGCTCTCTTGGGTTAAAGATGCCGACGCGTGGTAATTATGATGCTTGAGTCTTATACAGTTAAACCTCGATAAAGTAATAACTTTGGGACCGATAAAAAATATTCATTTAACGAGGTTATTACTTTATCGAACATTATTTTAGTGTATTGACCCATATCGGAACCGGTAGAAATTATTATCTTAGCAAGATTATTACTTTATCGAATATTACTTTATCGAGGTTTAACTATAAATATAATCATGCTAATATCGAAATAATTTATTTGAAATTGATTAATTGAGATTGACTAATTTATTTAACTTATAAGATCAAATTATACATATTTCATCCTAAATTTTAGTACTCCACCATGGAAGTAGAGACGTGGATGCTTCGGAAGTCTCAAAAGTACCACATCTTACAAGAATTCGTATCACAACTTATTGTGATAATTCGGGTACAGTGGTAAATTCTAAGAAACCTAACACATAGAAAGATAGTACCATATTATACGAAAATTCGTAAACCGATGAGACGTGGTTATTAACAAAATCGGAATTGAAGACAACCTAGCTGATCCTTTCACGAAGAGGTTACCACTGCTAACCTACGAGAATCATATTCGTGGCTTAGGAGTGTGTGATATGCCTCCACTTAGTACTGCAAAAACTTATCTATAAGTGGGAGAAGTAGTGATAGATAATTGAGCTTGTTTGTTTGTACTAGTTAATATCAGAACTGATACATTATATACTAAAATTTTACTTTAGTACAAGTGGGAGCATTGTTGGGATTTTGTATATGAAATCAACTTTTATCTATGTATACGATGTATTTTCCTTTCCACTGTTCTCTTCTCCGACCTGATTTAATCTATTTGCACATGTTTAATCATTTATCTTGTATAATAATTAGATTGTGTAGTGTGTTGTAGATCATAGAAGACTACACAATTGGTTGAACTGATAAGATATAAACAATAATCACAACAAAGACAACTTTAGGACAAATTGTCGGTTTAAATTGTCGGTTTGTACACAATTGTCTTGGTTACTTTTCTATACTGGTATACTGAAGGTGGTGTATTGGTGAGATGTGTTCTCCTAGCTGATCTTAGTGGAGAACCAAAGATCTTAGTGACTTAGCTGATCTTAAGCATGATAAGATTTATGCTGAGTGCTTATAGCTTATCTTTGACTTATTATGGTAAATGTCATCGCGATTGAATCTACGTATCTTGGGCGAGGTCGATCTCACAAGAACTCAGTTGAGTTCTAATTATCATAATTAATTAACTATCTACTTAGTCCTAAATTGGGTTTAATTTATTCTAAACTACGGAATTAAAATAGCAAGAAAGGTAAAGAAAGTACAAAGCAAAGTGGATTAATGGATGTGGTTTCAAGATTGATGAAGAGTGCGGAGGTTTAACAGTTACTATGCCTAAGATGATTAATTCATTCACATTCTCTAGATAACATTTATGAATTTCTTTTGTTTGTTCATCCACTAAGGCTCTACGGATTCCGTATGATGGCGGAAGATCTCTAATTTATAATCTTAAGGGTCAGTCAAATGATCAAATCATGAATCCAATGATCATATCATGCTCAAGGACTTAAGAACCATCTAAACTATCCCAAACTAATGGTGACAATTTGAACACTTAAGTGCAATGCTAAACAGATAACCAACCAAATATGATCCGCCATATTACATATTTTCTATATTTGCTACAATTTTCTAAAATGATGGCCAATCAAAATAAAGAATCATAAAGAAATTAAAATCAACAGCAACAATTAAGAAACAAAAAAATTCATCCATTCAAAATAAGAGTTCGAGTCAATTCATCATAAGAACATAGGTCATGCTAAACCCCACACAAGGAGATTTAACTCCTCATATTCGTAGGAAAATAATCACAAAATATGCAAAAAGAATCCATAAAAAAAGTTATTTAAAATCCTAGAGAAAACTGAGAAGGAATAATACAACTAAGAATATAGTGAATTGATCCTCACACTTGATTCTTAGTATACTCAAATTGGAATAAAAAGACAAATCAACAGAGATTCTCTAGTAGAATAAATTCATATTTATTAATTAATTTTGCTCTGGACTAAAAATAATCAATTAATTAATTTGAGATCCAATTTTTTTTTCTTGTATTAGATCCATAGTCTGGACCACATATATGCAACTATTTATTTTCATTTCTCTTGGTGATATTAAGAGATTAATGCATTTTTATACACTGTTTAATATTTTGACTGACCTAATTAATTCATAAATAATAAATGATCCATTATTAATTGTTGGGTCTAACTTTTTGAGATCCATTAAAATTAAATTAAGTAATGGGTTTTTTGTATATGTTAACGTATTACACATTAATTAATATTAGATTACGATTTTCATAATTCCCAAACCACAATACACGTTTGAGACGTGAGAGAGAGAGACAGACGTGACTTGTGCTTCTCCAATTCTTCGTCCACGCGAAGAGAAAAACAAGCATCAGGTTACAGTTCAAAAGATCTAGACGGGAGTAATAATCAGAACAATAAGAACACAGGTATGAATTCGTTTCTTGCACTCCTTCACTGCTGTCTCATGAACCCCGGGCATGTCAACATGGGCGGATCCAAAGGGGGGCGTGTTGGTCCCGTGAGTGAGTTCAGGTGTAGAGGGGGGGGAATACACCTGAATCCAAATTTCTCAACTTTCGAACACGAACGGCCTCTATTCGGGGAAGGTGCCGTCTTGAAATAGTTCAGCGAACCAGGACAAGCGTTACCGAATCGTGTTAAAGGTCGAAAAAGTCTTGACTCAGCGAGATCCGCTAGCCGACTAGGTCGAGTCGGTATCGATCGGTGAGAGTTCGGTGTGCGGAATTGTGTAGGCCCAAATCGGTTTTAATGAGGAAAACGTTTTATGCAAGTCTCGGTTCGGTAGATAAGAAGTTCGAATGCGAGACGAGTTAAATCAATTTTAAATATTATGTTCGGTATGCACGGTAAAATCAATGAAACAAGTAAGTAAACGACACGATATATTTTTAAAGTGGTTCGAGATATCAACAATCCTACGTCCACTTTGTCCCGATAGATCGGGAGGCTATTTATTATACTTGAGTTAGTCTCGGTCGGCTTGTACACTTGGACAAAGCCGTGGCTTGGAGATTATACTTGAGCAAGTCCCGGTTTACAATTCTATCAAACTTTAAGTGTTTGACAAACTTCTCCAACAATGAAGGAGTCCTTATACAATAAGGATTGGGTTCAAATGTGAACTCCTTCGTCTAAGCTATGGATATAACAAGTGAGCTTAGGGTTAGAGGGATAAGGAACGAGAATGTAGCTATCTAGAGCGACGAACAGCTGAGGGTTTAGCTATAGGTTCGTGTCGGTCCGCTTGGATACTAGAAGCTTATGTCGGTTCGACTTGGTTCCTTTTGAGTTTGGATGTAGTCTTTCACGGAGATAACTCGGTTGATTCTTGCGGAAGACTTAGTCGTTAACTTCGCTCGTTTGAATGCTCTGTGCGTTTCTTGCTTCTATGTTTTTGGTTCTAGGTGAGCTTCAAATCTTGAATGATCCCTCTATTTATAGAGTGGAGAGAAGAATAGATCCGTTGGAGACGATCTTCTTCTTTTTCCCTCTTTTGTGGTAGCAAACGGCTCTTTTGTGTAGTAGGTACAGTGTCCTTTCCCTCCTTTTACAGAAATATGTTGACTGTAGCTTTAGTAGGTGAGACGACACGTGTATGCTTGTCATTTGTCAAGGTGGATGTGGTGGTTGAGACAGAACAAACTTCGAGGCAACTGAAGTTGACTTCTCTCTTCCTCGTACTTGACAACACTGATAGCTTATCAAAAGATTTAGACAGTTCGGAAGGCGTCGGCCCGATCTTGAGTCCGATTTTGTATTCGGTAGATAGGCAGCGAGAAAGGTCTGCGAAAATCAGCTACGAGTCCAGTGAACTACTCTCGCCGAGTTCGGTTCAACCGACTCTCTCGGATATCTTTGCTCTGGCTGAGTCCAAGTATTCACCGAGTCTTCTACACCGGTGCTTGAGGCCGATGAGCTGCCGAGCGCCTTGACCGAGAGCAGAGTGTCTACCGAGTGCGAAACCTCGAGAGACAAATACGAATACAAAGGAATGGTTCACCAATCGATAGGGTTTTGGGATCTTCAAATCTTCTCAACAGTTCAGAGCACGAGGCTACTGAGCGTGATTCAGTATAGAAGATAGAATCATTTCCCACAAGTATGATCATGCTGAGGATTGAATCATCACCCAACAATTTCCCCCTATTTGATGATGCCAAAACCTATCATCTATGTTAACACTAAACAGATAGAAACAAAAACTCCTTACAAATATTACAAGTAGGATCGGTGGAGATGTTCCATCGGTTATAGACTATAAAGCAAACAGGGGTAAACGAGAACAATTTCCCCCATTGCAAACAACACAAAGCTAGCGAGAATCTATCAAAGCAATCAGTGACATGTAATAAAGAGAGTGTGTGTGCCAGCAATCACTTCGGTGATTACGAGTGTTAAATCATAAAACAAACACGGTTTGTATAGACAACAAGTAGTTGTCGAGCCAAAAGGATTGTATAAATATAAGAGAAATTCAAGATGCATACAATCTTGCTATGCTAAGAGAATAAGCTACGAGATCTAAGGAGGAGGGCCACCGAACTTCTTGATTCCGTCCATGAACTCTTGAGTCCGATCTTCGGGGAGCGGCACTCCATACATCCCGTATGTGATCTTCCTTAGCTTCGAAATTCCGCAAAATCGGCAGGCTCATCTTCGAAAAGTTCTTTCTTGGCTCTTGCATGCTTCACTTCCGCTTCAATCGTACCATAGTGTACTTGAGTCATCCTGTCTTCTCGGTGGAGGTATGATTCGGGTCCCGGAACACCGACTTCTATACCTTCGGATATGGCTTTGTCGAGGTATGGGTAGAGTTCGGGTTCGATAGCGAACATCCATTCCATGTAAGCTTCAATCCTTGTCTGTTGGACCGGAACCTCCAGAAATAGTTCCTCTTGATGAACTCAATTTTCGCATTTTCCCATTTTTGATTGAGTCGAGCCGGTATCCATTCATCTCGTTCTTGGCCATCTTTGAAATTTCGTGTCGGCCTAGCTTCCCGAATTTCCTCGTATCCGTATGGAATATCGGCTTTAGAAGGCACTCTCGGCTGGCCTCCTCTTCATCCTTTTCATCATAGCTTCAAGGTCCGCCTTCCAAATTACGTCTCGGCGGCTGAATCTGTCTTGCCTCCTCGCCTCTCGTATAGATATCTCGTTCATCGGATCAAATATGGCTTCGATTTCTTCTCCTTGTGTATCGGTGGCTTGCTTGAGGGGCTTCTTCGATTCGGCGAGGGGTACTAGATCTAGATTTGGATGTACCACCGCCTTTCGGTACTCTTCTGCTTCTTTGCTCCTTTTCCTTGTCTCTGTCCTCTTCATCTCGTTATGATGAGCTTTCTCGGAGGCGGTCTAGCGGTTCTCTTTCCTCCTCTCGGATGGGGCTTTAGTCTTTCCTTTGGCGAGCTTAGACTTTGGCTTGTTAGGCGCTTCGGCCTCTGCAATTTCTCGGCCGGTCTCTCATCCGCAGCTATTTGGGCTTCCTCCTCGGCGAGATATGTACCTTAACCGCTTTCTTTGGAGGGGTTGGAATTTTAAGCTTTTGTTTGCCCTTGCCTTCTTGAACTGGTGGTGGAAGAGGAGCCTCTTCTTCTTCTGAGTCCTCCACCGCCTGTTCAGCGTACTCAGCATCCTCCTTAATAATGTCTTTGGGAGTCTGGGTTGCCTGAGTAGTCTGCTGGGGTCCTGAGCCACTTGGGCCGGTTTCAGCTGTGCTCGCAGCCGAAACACCCTGGGCCTTACCCGGAGTCTGAGTTTTCTGAGACTGAGTTTTGCTAATGTCAGCAATAAATTTCTTCTTCTCAGTCTCCTTCTTTCCTTCAGTAGCTGTCCCCTTCAGTGGTCTAGAAGGTTTGGTGGGAGTCAGCTTCTCAGTACTCTTCTTCTTTCCTTTCCCCTTTTTGGCATCATCAAGTACAGCCGGGGTTGGGATGAGTACCTTCTTCGCTAACTTCTGATAAACAGTGGACAAGTCGTCCAGTCTGTTATGAACTTTCTCCAAGGCTAGATGCAGCTCGTTCCTCTCAGATATGAGTGCGTCCTTGTATGCTGCATGAGAGAGAACGGCTTCTGACTTCAGTTCAGCTAGTTTCTCACCGATCTTGTCCTCCACGACCAGTTGAATGAGGTCTAGTTTGTTCTCCGTGGCCTAGGCTTGCTCGGTGACTGACTCAGTATGAGCGGACAAGGCGTTCTGAAATTGTTCAAGGAGCTTGGCTTGTCCCTCTCGAATTGTCCTTAGGCGAGTCCGAAAGCTGCTTATTCTTCTTGGGCCAATGCTTCGATTATGAGAGCGGAGACATCATGGGCGGTTGATGTAGAGATCTTTGGATTTCGCCCCGAAGCTCGAGTTGGTGGCCAATGCAGACTTCTTCCACACCTTGTGGACTGCCTTCGCCAATTCCCGATTTTGAATTCATTGAGCAGTAAGAGCTTTGGCAACTGAACGGGATCTCTTGGTAGATGGGTTGGGCGCTGCCTCGTATGTCGACTCGAGCAGGAGCTGAGCAGGCTCTGCTGAGGACGAGACACAAGCCGAAGGCTTCTCGGGCCCTAAGGATGCCGAGTGGTGGTGCTTTGCTTCGGTATGGGTATCCTTGTCCTCGTGGATGTCCCTCATCGAGGCTTTCCGGGGCTCGAATCATCAGGGTGGGTCCTCGACCGGTCGTGGTCGAGACCCATCCGAGGGCGGCGAGCCAGCTGCTTGGCGTCGATCAGCAATAATTGCAAGCATGGCTGCCCTTAGATTCTCCATCGTGTTGAGATTCTCAGGCTCTGAATAGCCTATCTCCTCACGCAATCTCATTTCTTCCAAGTGTAGCTGCTGACAGGAGTAGTGTAGAACAAGGCGTTGAAGCTGAGGCCACTCCTGAAAGCGTAGGATCATATGGAGCCTTGCTGACTTGGCTAGGACGAGCAAATCTGAGTGGTCAGCAAGCTCTGGAATGAACTAGATGATCTCTCGGGAAGCTCTAGAGACGATAACGCTGCTTTGCTTCCATCCCGAGAGTCTCTTACGCGAGACGCAGAATCGACTCGATATCAACGAAATCGGTCTCGAGTCGGCGGGTGGACGGCTGGCGAGCGGAGGCACAGAGAGAGGGCTATCCAGACGTTGGACTTCTTCGCTTTGGGCTTCAGTAGCCTCTCCTTGTTCCTCTTGAACTTGTTCCTCAGTGGAGACGACTTTCTCCACTGACTTGGTCTCTCAGATGAGGAAGACTCATCTACCAACTGTAGTGGCTGAATAGGAGTCGGTTCAGTAGCCACTTCGATGGTTGTCTCCGGTTCGAGCGGTGTATCCAGGTATGGCCTTCCTCGGCCTCTTGGGCTGGTGCCTTAGGTGATTTAGCCGGAGGTGTCCTTTTCTTAGGAGTCGCCTGCTGAGGCTTAGATGGCTGAGCTTCTGCGGCCGGTCCTGAACCAATCTGTTGTAGGGCCGCGGACTTGTTGTGAAAACGGATTTTCTTCACATTAAAGTATTCCTTGCCGTCATAAGTGATCTGCTCAGCCTCGCAGAAATCCTCGATCATGACTGACAATTTCAGTCCGTAGAGAAGCTTTCCCTTTGCGGTCAGTGTTCGCGTAGCTTTGTCGAACTTAGTTGCCTGAGCCATAAATTCGCGAACAAAGAAATCAGTCCAATTGACTTTCACGCAGTCATAGATCGCCATCATCATGTGGATCTTCGGTCGGGAGACCTGATCGAAAGAGCCAGCCTGGCTCGTCAACAGCTGAGTGACGATGTACGCCAGTGCTCTGAACTGCGGTAGCATGGCATTCTTCGGAAATGCTGCTCTGAATGTTGTGGGCTTGCCAAAGAAAACGGAGAGGTATGTGTCGACAGCGTCGTCATTGTACCCCAAGGTGCTGAGACGGGAGGTTGAAGCTCTTCTTCGGCCGCTTGTTTAATGGACATCCGCCCGTATCCTCGATGCATTGTCGTCATGGTGTTAACGGCGAACCTCGCCAGAATATCTCCTCCAACTGAGTCGGAGTTCAGATATAGTTCCGCCACTTGTCGAGGAAGGAAGAAGGTCGGCTTCCTCGATAGAAACTCCTCAAGGCCGGAATTCCTCAGATAGGTGAAGATCTCGCCCATGTACTCGAGCTCGCACGCGTCGAACTCCATAACGGGTTCGTACCAAATACGGCCCTTACTGACGATTTCCTCTATCTTGTCGGGAGAACGACGGATATACCAGCCATAGTACTGTTACAAGAAGTGAATCGGACTGCTTTCTTGGATAGAACAGTGTTGTACAATACGATACTGAAAAATATAATAAATACATTAACAGATATAAGCATACCAATAGATAAAATTCGAGATAAGATTAGAGTGAAGTTGCAAGTAAGGATTGCGAATGCAGATCTCGGATTTTTCGGAATTTGAAAGTTATGAAGTATGCTAATGGCGGTTTTAAAGATATGATCGAATATATATATCAACTATGAAGATGAACGGTTTTCGATCGAAGGCTGAACTTAAACTTGCTTTATGATATGGACGGTTAAGATTAGAAGTTAAAAATAGGCAATGATCACAAAAGCCACCTAAGTCAAAGCCAGTTGTAAAATAGCCTAAGTAGTAACTTTGAAAAGACATGCATTAAATGCGTGCAGAGTTCAGCAAACTTATGTATGGAATGTCGTGCATTAAATGTGAGCCGTTAATAATAAAGACAAACCAAAAAATATTAATGTCATGCTGAATCTTTGTCATAAATGCAAAGTACTGTTGTATTAAATTACTACTGAGTAGAGATACGCAAACCTATCAGCTGCACATAGTAGTGAGCTGATACCTCGTGTAGATGGTTTTACGTCTCTACGTCTTGAATGTATCGATGCGAGAGTTAACCTTCCCCCTTTATGAAAATGTCTCTCTCCTGAAACCTCTTCTTGACCGGGGTCAGTAGGGTCCAACAGACCTAGCTCTACTGAAAGTTCTCTGAATCTGGATTCAGCTAGAGGCTTGGTCAGTATATCAGCCCGTTGCTTGTCAGTATGGATCTTCTCCATCCTGATATCCTTTTTCTCGACATGGTCACGAATGAAGTGATGTCTGATGTCCACGTGCTTGCATCTTGTGTGAAGTACAGGGTTCTGAGTGGTTGCAATAGCACTGGTACCGTCGCGAAAAATTGGCACTTCATTCGAATGACGTCATAGTCTCTCATTCTTTGTCTCGGCCCAAAGGATGCAGGCGCAACAACTTCCAGCAGCCATGTATTCGGCTTCGGTAGTCGACGTGGCCACCGAGTGCTTGTTTCTTTGAAAACCATGAGATCGGCTTTGCCGCCAAGGAACCGACATGTTCACGAAGTTGATTTTCGGTCTATTCTACATCCTCGCATAGTCGGCATCGAATAACCAGGTTAGTTCAATATTATCATCATTGGATACCACAAACCCATGTCGGTGTTCCTCGTAGATAGTGGAGAATCTTCTTTCTTTGAGTCCATATGACTCGCTTGGGATTCGCCCGAAATCGAGCACGAACACCTACAACATAAGTTATGTCGGGACGAGTAGCTGTTAGATATAATAAAGAACCAATTATAGCACGGTATTCAGTTTGGTCTCTCGATACTCCCTCTTTATCAAGATCTATCTTCATATTCGTGTTCATCGGGATCTTGATTGATTTGCCTGGATGTGCGGCCGAATCTTTTGATGAGGTCTCGAGTGTATTTGCCTTGGTTGATGAACGTTCCCTTTTCGATTGCTTGACTTGAAAACCAAGGAAGTAGTTCATTTCTCCCATCATCGACATCTCGAACTTATCCTTCATCATCTTTTCAAATTGCTGACACATGATGACATTCTTTGATCCGAATATAATGTCATCCACGTAGATCTGCACAAGTAATAAGTCTTCTTCCAGTCGAATGCTTTGAATAGAGTGCGGTCTACTGTGCCTTTACGAAAACCTTTACGAAGAAGAAACTCGGAGACGGGGTATCGTACCAAGCCCCGGGTGCTTGTTTTAACCCGTATAGAGCCTTTACGAGTCTATATACTTGATGTCCCTGCTGAAAGCCGGGCGGTTGTTCCACATAGACTTCTTCTTTCAGCACGCCATTCAGGAACGCAGACTTCACTCCAATCTTGCAACCGGAGCGAACGTCTCATCGAAATCTATCCCTTCGGCTTGACAGTAGCCTTTAGCCACGAGTCTTGCTTTGTTCCTTACTATAACGTTGTTTTCATCTCGCTTGTTTTTGAAGACCCATTTAGTTCCAATAACATGTTGATGCCGGGGTCTGTCTACAAGCTCCCATACTTCGTTTCTCGTGAACTGATTCAGCTCCTCCTGCATAGCAATGATCCGGTCGGCATCTTTCGGTGCATCCTCAATGGTGCCGAGGCTCTTCGATAGACAAGAAGCGGGGAAAATAATGCGCTTTCTCCTTGACAGAATCTGGATCTTATCTTGACATTTGTTGAAGGATCTCCAATGATTAAATCAGTAGTGTGAGCATCGAGCCACGATCTACGATGTTTCAACTCTTCATCTGAAACTTGTTCAACACAGATAGTAGGTGAGTTAGGCATTTCAGTTGTACTATTCTGAGATTGAAGTAATTCAAGAACAAGAGTATGGTCTACTTGAGTCACCGGGTTCGGGGGCATTCGGCTCGGGAACATTACTAGACGTTCCCCACCGAGGTGTTGCTCTCGGTAGTGTTGGTCTCGGTTACCTCAATGGTTTCTTCATCGACTCGAGTTACACGGGGATTGATTCTGTTCGGGAGAATCAATGCGCTCGCCTACTTGCTCAGTTGGTTGAGATTCGATAGATTTGTCTTCGGTTTCTTCGTCCGAATCATCATCCCAACATAGCCTGGATCTTTTTGATTTGTCTTTTAAGCTTAGATCGTGTAGGCGCTTCTTGATGTCCTCGGATTCGAGAATTTGAGTTATTGCTCCTGTCTTCGATAGCAAACTCGTTAAAAACAACATGAGGGCTTTCCTCCACGCAAAGAGTCCGATAGTTGAATACTCGAAAGCTTTGTTGACCCGAGAGTATCCTAAGAATACTCCACGATCCGACTTGCTATCAAAAGTCTTCATTGATCTTTCCCATTATTGTGGATAAAGCATGAACAACCAAAAATATGGAAATAAGATAGAGAAGGCTTCCTGCCGTTCCATAGTTCATATGGTGTCCGCTTATCTTTGCTTTGTCGGTAGAGATCTATTCCGAGTATAACATGCGTATCGGCGGCTTACGCCCGGAATTTGGTTGGGAGTCCCGAGTCTGCGAGTAGAGTCCTAGCTGCCTCTTTTAGAGTTCTCGTTCTTTCGTTCGGCAACTCCATTCTGCCGAGGTGTGCGTGCGGTGAAGTCTCATGCTCTATTCCTTACGCTTGCGAGAACTCCTTTACCATAGAATTAAGGAACTCGGTTCCTGCATGCCGAACGTATTTTTCTGATCTTGGTGTTCTTCTCGACACCGAGCTTTTTCGAAGCGTTGGTAACTCTGTTTTGACGTCGAGACTTGTTGGCAATGAATATGACCCATGTGTAGCGCGAGTAGTCATCTATGACCACTAATGCATATTTTTACGCCTCGATCGTCACCGGGGAGACTGGACCGAACAAATCCATATGTAGCAGTGAAGGATTCCATCCGTGGAAGGCGATGGACCCGGAGGATTTTGATTCCTTGTTTGCTTTCCCTTCGGACATGCTTCACACTGAGTGTCTTTGCTGAATACTTCATTCGGCAGTCCCCTTGCTAGAGTGTCTCTTGCAAGCTTGTTGAGCGTCTTAAAGTTGAGATGGCTGAGTCTTCTGTGCCATAGCCACCTCATGCGGTTGTTATTCTTCGCCAATAAGCAAGCTTCAGGTTCAGCTGAGTTCCAGTCAGCCACATATATGTTCTTTCTGCGCGAACCTGATAACATTGTTTTCCCTGTGGATTTATCAATAACATCACAGAAACCAGCGTCAAATATCACTCTATTTGAGTTAACACAAAATTGACTAACAGAGAGAAGATTATGCTGAAGTCCTTCAACATATGATACTCTTGGAACGTTGGCAGTTCCAATGCTGAGTGTTCCATATCCTCTGGTATACCCTTTTGCATTGTCTCCGAACTCAATTCTGGGTCCTTCTTCAGTGATATAATTCTCCAGTAGACTCCTTTGGTGTGTCATGTGTCTTGAGCATCCGCTGTCCACATACCATGGGTCTTTACGCACTCGCAAAAGGAGAATTATATTCGGGTACCCTTTATTTTTGATTTTGGGTCCTTAGATGTTAGTTTTAGTAACCCAAATTTGTCTAACAACCCTGGTGGTTTCAGACATTTTCTTTCCACTGGAGTCAACATATCTGACCACTGGACTGGTCACGGTGACTTCGAGGCTTCGAGGTTCGGGAGTCCCGATCTTACGGGTTGGTGGGATCGCGACCTTTGCCTTCGTGCGGCCTTTTTCTTCTTCGACCTTTGGAGCCTCTTCGGATTATAGGTTCATAATAATATGATCCATGCGAGCGAGGATGCGTCGGCTTCGGAGGTCCATACCGATCCGCCAAGTTTGATTTCTTTGGTTCCCCCTTGGCCGAACCGGGGTTTCTTGGCATTGATCTTCTTGTCAGAATGCTGATGTGTGGGATGAGGTGCTTTCATCTTCTGTTTGTTCTTTGCTAGGGGGTTCAATATATCTGCGTTGATAGTCTCCCCTCGAACAAATCTATCAGCAAGCCGTACTACTGAGTGTACTGGGGCGAGATGAGGAAGCTCCTGGGACCGAATCCAAGTCCTTCCTTGCGGTGCTTTGGCTTATTGCTTGCTAGCATAGCCTCCAATTTCTTCTCTGCGCCCATATACCTCTCAGTCATCAGGTTCCTCCAGACATCATCACTTTTCTTCAGTGTGTCATGCTCGGTCTGAAGTCCTGACAGTTCTTGCTTCATGAGACTCGGTTCGATATCTTTACGAGTCAAGTCATTGGTCAAGACCGAAATCCGATCTTCTTGATGCTTGAGACTTGGCCATCGGAGAGTTTATCTCCTCCCCGAGTCTCAACACAAGTCCTTCGGCCTCGGTAACAACCCGACTCTCCCGAGAAAGTCTCCGATTCTCCACTTTCGGGGTATCCAACTCCCCGAAGAGTCTTACTGAGCTGCGGACTCATCCGAATTTGTTCATCTAGTAGATCTTCATATGCGGTCGAGATGTCCAAATTCCCATCCGCACTGAAATAGTGTCGTGTGTGCGGTGTGAAGAGGAGTTAAGCTGGTTCATGAGAATTTACCTCATCCTCTTCGCCCGCCATCATGCACATTTCGGTTGATTCATCTCGCTTCATGCTCTAAGGCCATGAAAGTCGCTTCATCGTCGAGATGAATCCATAAAGGAGTCGATCTCTTCGAGTCGTCCGAGATTTCGCCCGGCTATGTAGGATTGTCTTTTACGGGCGAATTTCTCTCTCCTTGCCTTGCGTCTTTGCGCGTTCAAAGACTATCGAGCTCGGGACAATCATACTGATAATGTCCCGGCTTCTTGAAGTTGTAGCAAGTGATGACTTTTTCTTCTTTGGTTGCACTATCCCTTGAGGGTGCTGAGTCATCTTTCTTTCTGCATTCAGAAGATTGAGTATCAGGAGCGCGTTTAGGTGTATATTCTGACTTACCTTTTGTATCTCGGTATGCTTTGGTCAGTTTTCTACGCCTTTCTTTCTCCTTCTGATACTTCACTGCGAGCAGCGCGTACTTCTGAGCTAGACTTCCTCCTTATAGGTCAGTGAGTGAAGGCTCAGTCTTACTCGTCGTCTTGCTCGTAGCGGGAGATGATGTGCTTACTGTAGCTTTGAAAGCATGGTCAATCTTTGTATCAGCTTCAGCTCTCAGCTTTCTTTGAGGTCTGTCGAACTCATACTCCTCTACCTGTAATTCTGAAAAGATATGGTCAGGAGACACAGCATCTAAATCAGAATGTCGCAATAAAGTGGCAAAAGGTGTCCAGTGTCCGTCCGGCAGTGCCCTCAGAATCTTCAGATTCATCTCTCGGTTGCTGAATGTCTTTCCCAGCCCATTGATAGAATTCATCAGATTGGTATATCTGACGTTTAGATCTTCGATTTTGTCCCCGGGCATGAGAGACAAGCTTTCCAGCTTTTGGAGTTCCAGCGCTAATTTGTTGGCTTTAATCTTCTGAGTCCCTCGACTCAGTAGCGCAAGAGCATCCCAGAGTTCTTTAGCAGTCTTACATTCCTGAACCCTGCCAAGATAAGAATCACTAAGGGTGGTTAGTATAGCATTCCTGGCGACTCGATCTAGATTGTGAAGCTTCTTCTCTTCAGGAGTGAAGAGACTTCTGTCTTTGGGGATCTTCTTCCCAGTCACCATTCCTCCTCCTTGAGCTTGGTCCTAAGTCACGACACTATCAATCATAGGAACGATAGGTCCATCTTCAAGCACTTCAGTCATACTGTCATGGAGGGATGTCAGATGAGCTTCCATCCTGACTCGCCATACTCCGTAGTTCTCCACCGAGAACATAGGTACCATCCTTATACCTGACATATCAGCCATGAAGAATAATGATATGAATGTAGAG
This sequence comes from Lavandula angustifolia, assembly GCA_028984105.1. Lineage (NCBI taxonomy): Eukaryota > Viridiplantae > Streptophyta > Magnoliopsida > Lamiales > Lamiaceae > Lavandula > Lavandula angustifolia. Next base: position 24,369,657 of record CM054817.1, read on the forward strand.
TGATATGCAGTGTAAAATGCTTTCCCTCGGATCCGTTCGAATAGACCAGTCTCAAAGATAACAAGAGTTAAAGAACTCCTGCTCTGATACCAATTGTTGGTCCCGTGAGTGAGTTCAGGTGTAGAGGGGGGGGGGGGGGGGGAATACACCCGAATCCAAATTTCTCAACTTTCGAACACGAACAGTCCCTATTCGGGAAGGTGCCGTCATCGAAATAGTTCGGCAGACCGCATAACCGTTTCGAATCGTGTTAAAGGCTGAAAGAGTACTGACTCAGCTGAGATCTGCTAACTGACTAGGTCAGAATTCAGTATCGATCAGTGAGAGTTCAGTGTGCGGAATTGTGTAGGCCCAAATCAGTTTTAATGAGGAAAATGTTTTATGCAAGTCTCAGTTCAGTAGATAAGAAGTTCAGAATACTGAGACAGTTAAATCAATTTTAAATATGATGTTCAGTATGCACAGTAAAATCAATGAAACAGTAAGTAAATGACACAGATATTTTTAAAGTGGTTCGGATATCAACAATCCCACGTCCACTGTCCCGATAGATCAGGAGACTATTTATTATACTGAGTTAGTCTCAGTCAGCTTGTACACTGGACAAAGCCGTGGCTTGGAGATTATACTGAGCAAGTCCTAGTTTACAATTCTATCAAACTTTAAGTGTTTGACAAACTTCTCCAACAATGAAGGAGTCCTTATACAATAAGGATTGGGTTCAAATATGAACTCCTTCGTCTAAGCTATGGATATAACAAGTGAGCTTAGGGTTAGAGGGATAAGGAACGAGAATGTAGCTATCTAGAGCGACGAACAGCTGAGGGTTTAGCTATAGGTTCGTGTCAGTCGCTTGGATACTAGAAGCTCATGTCGGTTCAGCTTGGTTCCTTTTGAGCTGGATGTAGTCTTTCGCCGAAGATAACTCGGTTGATTCTTGCGGAAGACTTAGTCGTTAACTTCGCTCGTTTGAATGCTCTGTGCGTTTCTTGCTTCTATGTTTTTGGTTCTAGGTGAGCTTCAAATCTTGAATGATCCCTCTATTTATAGAGTGGAGAGAAGAATAGACCCGTTGGAGACGATCTTCTTCTTTTTCCCTCTTTTGTGGTAGCATACGGCTCTTTTGTGTAGTAGGTACAGTGTCCTTTACCTCCTTTTACGGAAATATGTTGACTGTAGCTTTAGTAGGTGAGACGACACGTGTATGCTTGTCATTTATCGAGGTGGATGTGGTGGTTGAGACAGAACAAACTTCGAGGCAACTGAAGTTGACTTCTCTCTTCCTCGTACTTGACAACACTGATAGCTTATCAAAAGATTTAGACAGTTCAGAAGACTGTCAGCCGATGCTGAGTCTGATTTTGTATTCAGTAGATAGACAGCTGAGAAAGGTCTACTGAAAATTCAGCTCTGAGTCCAGTGAACTACTCCCGCTGAGTTCAGTTCAACTGACTCTCTCGATATCTCGTCGCTTCTTGAGTCCAAGTATTCACCGAGTCTTCTACACCGGTGCCGAGGCCGATGAGCTGCCGAGCGCCTTGACCGGAGCGAGTGTCTACCGAGTGCGAAACCTCGAGACAAATACGAATACAAAGGAATGGTTCACCAATCAGATAGGGTTTTGGGATCTTCAAATCTTCTCAACAGTTCAGAGCACGAGGCTACTGAGCGTGATTCAGTATAGAAGATAGAATCATTTCCCACAAGTATGATCATGCTGAGGATTGAATCATCACCCAACAGGGCGGGTGGGTGCGACCGCCCCCCCGAATTTTTGTGCAATACTAAGAGTTATCTTTTATTTCTAGTAATTTTTATACTTGTTCCAATTAAATTTTCGAATTCGCCCCCCCGAAATTTTTAAATTTGTTATCCTAACTTTGAAAAAATTTTAAAAACGTATATTAAGTGTCACATATTTTAGTGGAGGTGTAGATTTTGAGTTTTGGATACCTAGTTTGGTAGAGTCAATTTATATAACTTGATGTAATTAATATACTATATTTTTTGTTTGATGCAATTAATATACTATGTTTGTGTTTTCTTTTTTTATGTACTTATTGATATAAAATTAAGAACATTTGAAGTATAAATAAACTATCATTTAAATACTTATTAATTCCTCAGTTAGATATTGTTATTCTTCATAATTTCCTCTAACTAAATTTAGAGTGATGTCAAAATAGGATTGTGTACTATATTTTTCGAATAAATATATAAAATATATATGAGTTATTCATGAAGGAAGAATTTAATCCTTAAATAAGCCATAAAACATAAGTATAATTAGATTTCAGTAGAAAAATGTGCTAATTTTTTTTTTCGGGGGCTCCGCCCCCGAACCCCCATACAAAAAAAACTCAATCCCCGATAAATTTCGCCCCCCCTAATCGAAAATCCTGGATCTGCCCCTGCATGTCAATGGTGACTTTTTGCGGAGCCAGTGGCTATGAGAAGAAAAAGCAAAATCTCAACGGAACCATGACGCTATAGGAATCCATTTCTTTCGTTACCCATAAAAAATCAGAGGCAAAATCAAGAGAAGTGGAATTAGAATATGCAATCAATGTCTCATTGGGATGACATAGCGGTGAAGGTGGGTGGCCCATGACCGATAGGTCATGGGTCAATTTCCACTGGACACGCTATGTGTGAGCCTGTCATCCTGTCACATTAAGGTGTTGGAAAAATCGAAATGATTATATATATATATATATATATATATATATAAATTAGTTAGTTATTATGGAAAGTTAATTCGCATTTATTGCTAATTTAGCTTGGGCAAAATTCAGCCCGTTGAATCGTTTTTTCGAGCCTCGATATATATCCGATTTATGAATTGAGATATATCACGTCGATCTACGTTTCGAGTAGATAATTATAGTGTGCTTAATTTCTCGATTCCGATTTTCGGTGAGTGAGAAATAGTGGCTCGAAGTTTGGGGGGACAAAACTAATATATTACCTAAAGTGGAGGAACTTACCTTATTCGGGTTTGGGAGAGTTATTACATTAATCAATGTCCCACATCGATTAATGAATAATGTTTTGTGTGGTATTTAAGTCTCTACCACATTGTAGGAGATAACAAAGTGACATGTGGTGGGCTTGGGCCACACATGCTCATGCGCGCGAGCCTTTTCGTCGACCGCCTCACACGCGGCGCGGCGCGCCGCTCCGTACCGCGCCCGTGCCCGGCCCGGCTCCGTGCCCGTGCCCGGCCCCGGCTACGCGCCCCGGCTCCGGCTCCGGTTCCGTGGACTTGGACTTGGATTTTGGATCTTGGATCTTGGATCTTGGCAATTGGCAATTGGTCCTTTGGGTGGTCCGTTGGGCTCGGCAGTCGGGCGGTGCAGTGGACCGACTGCACTGGATTGCTCTCCGTGGTGCTGTGCACCTGCCACACCCAAGCACTACTTTTGGATGGAACTCTCTGGAATGAGACTGCTCAGGTGCCTCCAGCATAGATGACTCCAACACCTTTCACTTGGGGAAGCAGCCTATAAATAGGCAGGTGTTCATTCCATTTCAACACACCAACACCTGTAACAACATTTGCATTCTTAGCTCACTTAGCTGCATCCTAGCTCTTATAATTGTCCAGCAGCCTGTCCTCGCCGGAAAGTCCAGTTCGCCGGAACTCGTAGATTTTGCAGTGCTGCAATCTTCGAGACGCTTGTCGTTTCATCTTTGGGGACAATACGCCTACAACCGAGAGCACTACCGGGGCGTATTTCGTCTTGCGGAGAGAGGACTCCTCGACTCGACGGTTTATTCCTTTTGATTTATTTTTCGGCTTATTGTATTGTTTTGTAATAGCAGCTTCTGTTACCAACATAAGGTGGTTTAACTCTTCTGTGTGGTTTGCATGCTATTGCACAGGAGCGAGGTTTACCCCCCTAAGCGCACCAAAGGTAGAGGCTGCGGGTTCCTCGTAAAAAAAAAAAAAAAAAAAAAAAAAGAATAGCAATCAATAGTATCAACAAATCGAAAAGTAATTGACACTTAATTTTTGTTTTTTTTTGGGGGGGAACTGCCGTAGAAACTTTCTTCATTTTCCCAGCAGCCACTCTGTAAGACCTTCAGCAGGTAGAGCAGGGGACTAAGAAGCTAACATAGAGGCGGCCAAGTGAACCTCGAGCAAATTCGATATTGGGGAGGGAAGATTGAATGTTGGCATTCGGTGGAAGAATGGGCCTCGAATATGGCTATGCACATCTAATTGTAGATGGAGTCGGTGGGAGATATGGAAGTGGAGAGGGAGGTCGGCAGAGTGGAGTGAATGAGACGTGGCACGACCGCAATTTAGATTGTAGGCCAAATTTCGCAAATACCATTGAATCAAGAAGGTTGGAGGACTTATTAATGGCTAGAGGTTGCTAAGGAATTTCGTAAATGCCATCCACGCAGGCAACAACAAATACAAAGGGTTGATGGCAAAACCGATGATATTTCTTGAAGGAGGGTTACTCTGGGCGTTGATAATCTTTTTTATGATGCAATAACTCAATAATTTTTATGATATTTCTTAGGGTGTTTGCAAAACTCAATTTGAGTTGCCGTTGTAGAAAATTTAATTTATAAGTATAGGTTGATTAAAAATGGTCATACTCATTAAAATTAAAATTTATGAACACATAGATTAAGTGGGTATTAGCAATAAATTATAAATTTTAAATTATAATTTAATTTAAAAATAAGTTAATTTTAGAGTGTTTGGCTAGCTTAAAAGTATGAAAATTCTCTAAAATTAAGTTGAAAAAAGGGAGAAATTGGTGAAGTTGGATTGAACCAACTTCTCCTCCTTAATAAGCGCATATGTAATTATTGATAAGTTACGATTTAACATTTTAGTTATAAATATCAAAATAAGATATAATAGTGTAAAAATTGCAAACACTATTTTTAAAACCTTTTCTACGTTTTTGCAAGCACCCATCAAATTATCTAATAATTCACTTTTATCAACTTCTCCTTCGAACTTTAAAAAAGATTGAGTTATTGCAAACACCCTAAGAAAGTGGACGTAAAGTGAAAAATTAGTTGGTCCAAAATGTTTAGTTGTATATATTCATTTCCTTAACTTAATTAGATGTTAATGAAAAAAGATTCTCTTTTCATATTTATCCTATATTGCCTAATCACTTATCCTATATATTAAGAAATAACGACCTAAATTATCCTAGATTTATGTCCTAGAAAACTAATCCAAGCAAATAAATTGTTGTCCACATTACTGCCGCCAATCCATTCCCAAATTGCTAAATTATACTGAATTACTTAGAAGACAAATTGTTGCTGCAAAATCATAAATTTGAGCCAAATTCATCGCACAAGTCTCGATAACAAAAATTTAAATTCTATTTAGAGCTAAAAAACAAAAGTCTATTTAAACTTACAACACAAAGAAGTATCCAAATAGCTCTCTCTACATACTACACAAATAAAAGAAATTTTCCGGAGGAAAAGTGAAGAAATGGTGAGGAGGGAGATCTAACAACGAGGGAAAGAAACGCCCTGGTGCAGTTTCTACTCGTCAACTCCAAAAATAGGAAGCCCTTCAAGGGTAAGATGCTCAAGGCAAGCTGGAAATAGGAGTGTTGCAATCACACTGTAGTCGCCTTTGGGTTGCAAAAAAAAATTATCAACAAGAGGGTGAAACAATTCACTTAACAAGCACAAAACCAAACCATCTACGCAGTAAAAGAGTCATTATCGACATAGAGTTGTATAGTCATTATCGACATAGAGCTGATACAAAGTATACAGCTAGCCAAAAGATCAACCATTCGAAGACTTGCAAAAGACATAAACCAAAGTAAAAGCACAGTGTGGAGATGGATTAATAGTGGACTGATCAAAGCTCATACAAGTACAATAAAGCCCGATCTTACATCACCAAACCAATTGCTAAGGTTTAAGTTTTCTCTCGAATCCTTAGAATTTGATAGGATTCTTAATACTCTAAAATTCAAAAGCATGAACAATATAGTACACATCAATGAGAAATGGTAATACATAACTAGGGCTACACACAGATTCTATTTGACTCCAGGTGAGGCAGAACCACATAGTACATGCCAAAATAAGAAGTTTATTACAAATGTTATGTTCATGTGTGCAATGTGCCGACCAATATTTAGTGCATACAGTTCAATTTTGTTTGATGGAAAAATTGGAATTTTTTTCATTTACAAAACAAGTTGCAGCAGTAAGAAAATCCAAAAACAGAGCAGCTGACACATTGGAAATAAAGCCAATTCAAAGCATCACTAAAGAAGTGATAAAAGAGTGCTTGATCACAAAGGTATGAAATAGCTTTTGGTAAGTAATTGAAATAAGCAGAATGTTCGCAGAGCAGTAGAAGAATGCACATAATACATCTGTTTTTGTAACCATGCAGATCATTCTAGCAATTAAAGAAAAATGGCCAGATAATGCAAGCAAGCTCATATTCATCCAACAAGACAATGCAAAACCACACATCAAAGACACAAACTCAGAGTTTAGAGCAGTTGCCAGCTCAAATGGTTTTGATATAAGAATAGTCCATCAACCACCAAATTCACCAGATACAAATGTGAATAATCTAGGGTGGTTCAGGTCTATCCAATCAATACTAGTAGAATTAGCAAGTTAAAATGTTGATATGTTATTTTCAACTGTACGTGGTTAATTCTTTTCAAGATTTGTCACCTAGCCAATCAATTAGTTTCAGCTGCTAGTTTCAGCTATGACTCTAAACAAGGTATTCCTTAATCTACAAAGCAGCATGGTTGAGATAATGAAGGTAAAGTGACACAATACTTACAAAATCCCAGATTTGAAGAAGGATCAACTATTAAGTCAAGAGGCGCTTCCAATTGACTTGGGAGTGTTGGGTTATGAGTCAGTGATTTGTCTTAACAACCACTTAGAGGATACTTTGTATTATTTTATCAGTAATTCTTGTAATAAGACCTATCTGTTTATCGGTAATGGGGGAAATCATAGTGTTTCATTACTATGGAATTGAAGATCCCAAAACTGTCTTGTATCCTTTGTGTAGTGTCGATAGGACTAGATGATGTAATAGGCTTGACGGATTATATTTTTCATTATCATTTTTGTCTAAGTCCTGTACGGGGTAAATGTTGGATTGATCTTCAGAAGGAAGTTACTTTCCAGAACCCCACGTCATCAGTGTAAGAGCTTGTGTTCTCAAGTCACCAGCTGACCTCGCTCAGTAGAAGACATCTCATCAGCTGACATACATCAGTAGCAGAACATTGTATTCAAGCTCAGTACCTTCAAGAGTCATCAGCTGATCCCGCTCAGAAGAAGTTTTGCTATCAACAGACTCAGACGAAGAAGACAGAGATCTTATCAGGTGTACTGTATCCGACAGGAAACGACCCCAGTCTAACTTCATTCGAAAGTCAGCAGAAGATCATACGAGGATGAGTGAGAATCAACTCCGATGAAGACCGATATCTGACAAATCTCACCTACCACAAACCTCGACCAATGAGAAGCAGTCTAAGCTCTACCTACTCTGACCAACTAAAGCTGCTCTCATGCACAGTAATCAACCACTCTACTGCAACATTTCGAACTTATGACCGTTTTCCTTGGACGTTTGTGACACGTTGCTTCGTCCTCTCCAACGGACAAATGACTGGCTCACAACAATAAATAGAGATTCATTTTCGAGCTCCACGAACTGGATATCAAAGGGACTACACGCTCAAGCTTTCGAAACACTCTAGCGCCGTTCACGAAGATCCATCGAAGAACTTACCTTATTAGAATATTTCTAGTTCTTCTCTCTAGAGTTATTTCTTTAGATCTCTCTTCTCTATCTAAGCTCCATCGTTCATATCCATAGCTTAGAACCTTCGAAGGAGTTCACATTTCGTGACTGTTCTTATTGTAAGGACTCCTTCACTGTTGGAGAAAATCCCTTCCCCTTCAAACTAAGGTTTGGATTGTAAAGTCGCTAAGGACTATAACTTAGAAGGATCTGTCTAGTGCACAGATACCTTGCTGAGGCTTGCTTAGATAAATCAACAAGACCTCCTGTTTAGCAGGACCGTGGACGTAGGATCTTGCGTATCCGAACCACGTTAAAAATCGCTTGTGTCATTTACTATTTTATTGCACTGCATTCAAAATCATCTTACAACTCATACTTTGCATAAAACGTATTTGAGAAGTGCATTAGCCAAAATTATTTAACTTGTGAAAAACACATTCTCAAACTAAGACGAAGTCTTCGGGCCCTACACACTTATCCGCACTAAGTCTTCAATTGAGAATCAAATACTGACAAAAGTCAGTAGGAGAAACTCAGCAGTTGATGCACTCTGACCAGCGATCAGAAGATTACTATCTGGAGCTGTTCATCAGTCGCAACCTACAGGTCAGCTGTCCTTTGCGTTTGAGAAAAAGAACTTGTACTCAGGTGTATTCACCCCCCCCCCTCTACACCTGACACTCGTCTCCGGACCAACAATTGGTATCAGAGCAAGTTAGATTCGAGTTAAGTAGAAGTTTAAGAAATTACCGTAGTCATAGAGCTAGAGTGAAAAACAGAGACAGTTTTTGAAAAGAGACAAAAACTGAATGCTTGAAGATTGCTCTAAGTGCGATAATGGCGAAAAATAGATAGAATTAGAGGAAATCGAGTGATTTTATAAGATATGAAGATCAATTAGTTTTAATCGCACGGTTGGGATAAAAACTTGCTTTTTAATGATGGCTGTGATATGATGTTATAAACGAAATGATTATATTAGCCGCCTATAACCTAGACCCACGTAAGATATGCGCAGATAAAGTAAGGTGAGAAGACATGCATTAAATGCGTTGCAGGCAACATTAAAGGCTAAGCTTTTTAAATGAAAACGGTTTCTACTGACTTTAACCTTAAAAACATAATGGCGGGAAATAAATGCTCATTAAACTACTGAGTGCAAACGACTGATATAATAAATGCGAGCATGCTTCTGAGAATATTTAGTATTTAAACTACGCAAACCTCTTCAACTGAACTTTTACGATCAGCTGGTTACCGTAATGACTCAGGAGGATCTTTGTAGTGCTGATGATCACGTTCCCCCTTACTGTGTACTGTATAATTCACCCGACTGAATCAAAGTACTGAGTCTTCTGACCTGTCGTACTGACTCCTCTTACTGACATGAGTCAGTGGGATCCAGTAGACCTAGCTCAACTGATAATTCTCTGAATCTGTTCTCATCTAGTGGTTTGGTCAGTATGTCTGCCCTTTGTTTGTCAGTATGGGTCTTTTCCATCCTGATATCCTTCTTCTCGACATGGTCTCTGATGAAGTGGTGTCGAATGTCCACGTGCTTGCATCTCGTATGAAGAACTGGGTTCTGAGTTATAGCAATTGCACTGGTGGAGTCGCAGTAGATGGGCACCTCATCTTGAGTAATTCCATAGTCTTGCAGTTGTTGTCGAAGCCAAAGGATCTGGGCACAACAACTTCCAGCAGCCATATACTCAGCTTCAGTAGTGGACGTTGCTACTGAGTGTTGTTTCTTTGAAAACCATGATATCAGCTTGCTGCTTAGGAACTGACATGTTCCAGAAGTTGACTTTAGATCTATCCTGCATCCTGCATAATCAACATCAGAATAACTTGTTAGTATAAGGTTATCATCAGCTGGATACCATAACCCTGCATTAGGTGTTCCCTTCAGATATCGCAGAATCTTCTTTGCTGAGTCCAGATGACTTCGCTTAGGATTCGCCTGAAATCTTGCACATACACCTACATCATAAGTTATGTCAGGTCTGCTTGCTGTTAGATATAATAAAGAACCAATAATAGCTCTATAATCAGTAGAATTAACAGAAGCACCCTCTTTGTCTAGATCGATTTTAAAATTTGTGTTCATGGGGATCTTGACTGGCTTGCTTGAGTCGCAGCCGAATCTTTTCAGGAGATCTCGAGTGTATTTAGCTTGGTTGATGAATATTCCTTCAGTTGATTGCTTCACTTGGAATCCAAGGAAATAGTTCATTTCCCCCATCATGGACATCTAGAACTTCTCCTTCATCATCTTCTCGAATTGTTGACATATAGTCACGTTTCTGCAATCGAAAAGATGTCGTCCACGTAGATTTGCACCAGTAGGATGTCATCTCCTGACTTGATGTTGAACAGGGTGCGATCTACTGTCCCCTTCTGAAAACCTTTCTGAAGCAGAAAGTTTGATAGGTATCGTACCAAGCCCTGGGTGCTTGTTTTAACCCATACAGAGCTTTCGGAAGTCTGTACACCTGATGTCCCTGCTGAAAGCCTGGCGGTTGTTCCACATAGTCTTCTTCCTTCAGTACGCCGTTCAGAAATGCTGACTTTACATCCATTTGATATACTTTAAATTTTTGATGCATTGCATAGGCTAGGAACAGACGAATAGCTTCCAATCTGGCGACTGAAGCGAAAGTTTCATCAAAGTCTATCCCTTCTGCTTGACAGTATCCCTTGGCAACAAGTCGAGCTTTGTTTCTGATAATGACGTTGTTTTCATCTCGCTTGTTTTTGAAGACCCACTTAGTGCCGATCACGTGCTGATGTCTAGGCCTGTCAACAAGCTCCCAAACTTTGTTTCGAACGAACTGGTTCAGCTCTTCTTGCATGTCAATGATCCAGTCAGCATCGTTGAGAGCATCCTCTATTGTCTGAGGTTCTCCAGTAGACAAGAAGCAGGAGTAGAGAGAACTTTCTCCTTGGCTTAATCTGGATCTTGTCCTTACTGTTGTTGATGGATCTCCTATGATAAGATCAGAAGAGTGAGCGTCAAGCCACGAACGTCTGAGTTTGGCTTCTTCTTCTGAGATTACTTCTACACAGTCAATAGGAGTGTTAGGCATTTCAGTAGTGCTATTCTGTGACTGAAGCAATTCAGTAAGAATGTTAGGATCTACTGAGTTTCCAGGTTCAGGGGCATTTAGCTCAGGAACATTAGTCGTTCCCCCTGAGTTTATATTCTCAGTAGAGGTCTCAGTTACCACTGGGGCTTCCTCATCGACCGTTGTTACCTGGTGTTGATTCTGTTCGGTAGAATCAACCAGGTTAGCTACAGTGCCTGTGGGATGGGTCTGGATTTCCTCATCGTCCGACTCATCATCCCAACAATGCTGGATCTTTTCGGCTTTATCGTTTAGTGTGAGATTCTGTAGCTTGCTACTGACATCTTCAATATTTGTCTTTTTCGATTTCCTGTTCTCAGTAACAAACTCATCAAAGACAACATGAGGGCTTTCCTCCATGCAAAGAGTCCGATAGTTAAAGACTCTGAAGGCTTTACTGACTCAAGAGTATCCTAAGAATACTCCTTGATCAGATTTGCTATCAAAAACCTTCAACTGATCTTTCCCATTATTGTGAATAAAGCAAGGGCAGCCAAAAATATGGAAATGAGAAATAGAAGGAATTCTCCCTTTCCACAGTTCGTAAGGTGTCTTCATGTGTTGCTGTGTAAGCAGTGAGCGATTCTAAGTGTAACAGGCGGTGTCAGTAGCATCAGGCCAGAACTTTATGGGTAGTTCAGAGTCTGCTAGGAGCGTTCTTGCTGCTTCTTTGAGTGTTCTGTTTTTACGTTTAGCAAGTCCGTTCTGCTGAGGGTAAAACTCCCAGCGAGAAAGGCGAGTCACCACCTCCACCTCCTACATCAGGTGACGCCCCTCTTTCCTCGAAGCCCAGCTGAGAGCAACAACTCGCAGCCTTAGAGCAGAGGTTCGGAACCTTATCATATCAGATCAAATCTATAGGTTCCGTGTCCTCAAAGTCTGTCAACCGGGTGATAAGGAAGCAAGGAGACAAAAATCGTCTCCTAGCTAAGGACGTCCACCTGAAGTGGGCGCAATACACAAAGTCTCAGACGGAGACAATTGACAGACTGGCCAGTGATATCAAAAAGGTCTCGGAAACTCCAATTCCAAACATTCAGGAGATTGTCCAAACCGCGCTCGCCGTTCAGAAGGCGGACCTGGTTGCTCAAAGTCAGCATCTGCTCGAAGCTCAGTAGAAATCTTTTTCTGAGCAGCTAACTAAGAGCTTAGCCACTATCCAATAGACAATGGATGAGCGGAACAAGATGGCCACCTCCAGCGTGCAGAAAGCCTTGGAAAATTAGGCGGCGGCCCTAAAGCTCATCCAAGCAGAGATGACTGCCTCCCTCGACGCATCACTCCTAAAGCAGAGGCAAGAAACAGCAGCCCAGATTCGACAGATCCGCAAGGATCAAGAGGCTGACTGGGAGCACTATTGTGATGCGGTCAGAGACTTCGACACCACCACCTTGTCAAATTAGAGAAGGAAGTGGTAGCAATCCGTACTCTTCCGACCCTGGCTGCTGATGATGCCAAAAAGGGGGAAGATAGGGAAGAGAGGACGGAGACAGCTAAGATGAGTGTAGAGGCTGAATCTGGGAGGCTACGCAGCAAGGGCTGAATCTCCGAAGAGGAGATACTAGAGCTGCGACCCTTAGGGAGAAGAAGAGGTTGGAAGACTTGGCAAAGATTATAGAGCTTACTGACAAAATTGCCAAGGAACCAATCCTCGACTGGAAGAAACAGGTGCCCAGGAGTTCCAAGTTCTTCAGGCGAGGAGCCCCAAAAGCTGCTTATCTGAAGAAATCTCCACACCGCCATGTTGACAAGTGGATTCCCTGGAACCTGAATGAGGAATGGGAAGAGTTGAAGATTGATTTCATTAAGGCATACTACTTATGGCAGTGCTATCCTACTGAGGTACCGACGACTGATCTCTTCAACGAATTCATTCATCAATACGATGCCAACCTCAGAGCACAAATTCAGCTGATTTTATTCAAGGAGAAGCTGCCACTCGTTGCCCCTACCTACAGACAGTTGACTCCGCCCATGACCTCTCGAGGAGTCTTATGTACGAAAGAGATTGAAGATGAGGTCGACGCTGCTGCACGCCACCATGATCTTGATCCTTTGCAGCCGAGTGATCTCAAGGATATCCAAACCTTCCGTGCCAGAATCTACAGATCTTATGGTTTGGATCCTGCTGCTGCCAAGTCTGCTGATTTCAAGAGAAAGATTAAGAAGTACAGGCGATAGCAGTAGTTCTCTCTCTCTGTATAGAAGATAGGACTGGTTGTAATCATTTCTTATATATATCAGTACCTTTCGTCTAGCCAGACAACTACTCATTGTCTTACGGCTCTATTTATTTTACTTTATCATGACTGATCACTGAAGTGATCTGACACACACACACATAACCGCTTTTCTCTGATATGCCTATCTTTCAGCTGCTGACTGCCTTGTTTTATTTGCTCAGTTTTACTGAAGTCTTTTTTTTGGTCAGTAGTTTGAGACTTAAGTCTTAGAATCTATAGTGGTTTTAGCATCATCAGTTAGGGGGAAATTATTGGGTTATGAGTCAGTCGTTTGTCTTAACAACCACTTAGAGGATACTTTGCATTATTTTATCAGTAGTTCTTGTAATAGGACCTATCTGTTTATCGGTAATGGGGGAAATCATAGTGTTTCATTACTATGGAATTGAAGATCCCAAAACTGTCTTGTATCCTTTGTGTAGTGTCGATATGTCTAGATGATGTAATAGGCTAGACGGATTATATTTTTCATTATCATTTTTGTCTAAGTCCTGTACCGGGTAAATGTTGGATTGATCTTCAGAAGAAAGTTACTTTCCAGAACCCCACGTCATCAGTGTAAGAGCTTGTGTTCTCAAGTCATCAGCTGACCTCGCTCAGTAGAAGACATCTCATCAGCTGACATACATCAGTAGCAGAACATTATATTCAAGCTCAGTACCTTCAAGAGTCATCAGCTGATCCCGCTCAGTAGAAGTTTTGCTATCAGCAGACTCAAACAAAGAAGACAGAGATCTTATCAGGTCTACTGTATCCGACTGGAAACGACCCGAGTCTAACTTCATTCGAAAGTCAGGAGAAGATCATACGAGGATGAGTGAGAGTCAACTCCGATGAAGACCGATATCTGACAAATCTCACCTACCACAAACCTCGACCAATGAGAAGCAGTCTAAGCTCTACCTACTCTGACCAACTAAAGCTGCTCTCATGCACAGTAATCAACCACTCTGCTGCAACATTTCGAACTTATGACCATTTTCCTTGGACATTTGTGACACGTGGCTTCGTCCTCTCCAACGGACAAATGACTGGGTCACAACTATAAATAGAGAAGCATTTCCGAGCTCCACGAACGGGATATTAAAGGGACTACACGCTCAAGCTTTCGAAACATTCTAGCGCCGTTCACGAAGATCCAGCGAAGAACTTGCCTTATTAGAATATTTCTAGTTCTTCTCTCTAGAGTTATTTCTTTAGATCCCTCTTCTCTATCTAAGCTCCATCGTTCATATCCATAGCTTAGAACCTTCGAAGGAGTTCACATTTCGTGACTGTTCTTATTGTAAGGATTCCTTCACTGTTGGAGAAAATCCCTTCCCCTTCAAACTTAGGTTTGGATTGTAAAGTCGCTAAGGACTATAACTTAGAAGGGTCTGTCCAGTGCACAGATACCTTGCTGAGGCTTGCTCAGATAAATCAACAAGACCTCCTGTTCAGCAGGACCGTGGACGTAGGATCTTGCCTATCCGAACCACGTTAAAATCGCTTGTGTCATTTACTGTTTTATTGCACTGCATTCAAAATCATCTTACAACTCATACTTTGCATAAAACGTATTTGAGAAGTGCACTAGCCAAAATTATTTAACTTGTGAAAAACACGTTTTCAAACTGAGACGAAGTCTTCGGGCCCTACACACTTATCCGCACTAAGTCTTCGATTGAGAATCAAATACTGACAAAATTCAATTGGAGAAACTCAGTAGTTGACGCACTCTGACCCGCGATCAGAAGGTTACTATCTGGCACTGTTCATCAGTCGCAACCTACAGCTCAACTGTCCTTCGCGTTTGAGAAAAAGAACTTGTACTCAGGTGTATTCACCCCCCCCCCTCTACACCTGACACTCGTCTCCGGACCAACAGGGAGTGTCCAATAACTTGGTAGAGAATGGGCTCATAGAAGACTTCTCAAATATCAGAAGTAGACTTGGATTGATGTGAAGCATGCAGCAGGTAATGTAAATGTAGTTTGGTTTTATTTTGTAGTAAGATGCATATATATAGGATATACTAGACGATATTTTTTGGAAGTACGATGCATATATATATAGAATAGAATAGACCATATTTTTTGGTAGTAAGATGCATATGTATAGCACACAACAGAACATATTGTATCTTTTGTTCAAAGCTTACAAACTAGTAGTACTCCCTTTTTCCTTCCAATTTACAGCACAGACATATAACTTAAGAGGTTAATTCAATTTAGAACTAAGAACAGTGAATATTCTCAATAAATTAAGCTTCATTTACACAGGTTAAGCTATGAATACTAAAGAGAACAGACATAAGTGTAGATTACCTACTATGTGAAGTATGTACAGACACAATCCGCTCAAGCTTAATCCTTTTCTTTACAAACAGTTATAGATTGCTTCAAGAAAACAGTAACCTCAATCAAGCAAAATTAGCAAGCACAAATCTCATCAACCAAGCACCATAATCATCATAGATTCGCACAAAAGAAAACCAATATGAGCAAGTTTTTATCATTTTTGCCACTAATATAATCCATAGCTAGCATAGTATCCAATTAATTCAATTCAGTCACTAATTCAAAAGCATGCTAATTTAATCTCAACATTGAAAATAGAGCTTAATTTATTAAGGATAATTCTATGTTCTTAGCTCTAAATTAAATTAACCTCTTAAGTTGTCTGTCTTTGTTGTAAATTGGAAGGAAAAATGTAGTGCTTACTAGTTTGTAAGCTTAGAACAAAAGATGCAATATGTACTATAGTGTACTATCACTACTGGAAAATAATCGTTTAGTAAGGAAGATTTGGTTGGTAATAATAGACCTTCTGCGGCGAAATCACCTTTTGCGAGGAAATATCGTTTCTAGCTAGTGCCCCGTCGGGATTGATCATTCCTCGCTAATACTAAAAATCAACAACGAGGAGAACTTTTCCTCACCAATGTATGTTGTGAAAGTACCAAAACACCCTTTTCTAATTTATTCCTACTGTGTTAAAAGTCTTATATACCCTTTCTCGTCATTGGTGAGTTATCCTTGCTAATACGTATTTACTGTACCCATTTTTTCTTTTAATTTAAATAGATAAACTCATTGGTGGGGATGCTTTTCCTTGCAAAAACGCGCACTTTGCCAAGAATATGTTCTCGTTCCTCACTAAAAGTCAACACATTTTGAAGAAAGATTTCTCACTATGAGAGTATCCCTTTTAGATAAATTGGTTATATTATTCCAATATTCTTTAAATGATTTAGCTAGGGATGAATTGATTCTTGCATAGTATTATGAAAAACAAAAATATGTACAATCCCAATTACAATACGTAAAATCCCAATTACAATAACTAACAATTAATAAGAAAAAATATGAAACATGGACCTACTACTTAAACATCTATAAGATAATATCCAAAGTCTGAAAAAAAATTCCTCTGCAATCTTCATTTGTCACGAACAAACTCCATCTCTTCCTCCACAATCTTCCATTATAACAGTTCTACAAAGCAAGCCCCAAATTTAATCAATATATTAGGACAAAGAAAAATGAGATTAATCAACAACAGCAAAATAAAATTCACATTCCCACTCTATCTCCAGACAATTCACATTACAAGATAAGAACGTGTAAATCCATGAGTAAATTAATACAACAAAAAGGGAAGTAGGTGAATGTTACATGATACGACCAATTTCTTACTAGCACAACAATAAGCTTAGTGTCGGAACTCCAAATTGCCTGCAAATTCTTCCCTTTCTCTGAATTTAAATCACGTCTCTCTTATACTTCGCCAATCTCACTCTATGCTGCAAACAACAAACAATGAGAGGGGAACTTGAGAAAATGAGAATGGTGGAGAAGAAGGCAAAGAAAAGTGAGAAGCGGAGGTGAAAATAGGGGAGAAAATATGTTAGATGAATTTGTGAAGATGTGAATTAGTATATAAGAGATTGGATAAGTTGTATATATAATAGTGGCAGTACACTTAATTGGTGGCTTCCCAAAAAATTGAAAATCCCTCCTAAAACTTTCAATTGAAATTTGAATTTTGGTTAAATATTTGAAAATTAGAATTAAATGAGAGTGACGGGAGATCACATAACTAATTTATTACTTTCAATTAATAGTTCTAGACATCATTACTTGATTCATACTGTAAAATGTGACCCAAAATCAGCAAAATAACTTTGTGAACTAATAAACTTTTTAGAGAAAGGGCTTTTTCTAAATTGGATTCATACTGTAAAATGTGTATAAATCAATACACATTAGAGAAATCAATACATAACACACATATGACAGATAGCTAATCGGCAAGAAATTGTTCTTCGGCGAGAAGAAAGCAGCGGGAATTGGAGAATTGGGGATGAATGGGTTTGACTTGAATGGGATAATAAAAAAAGGTAGATATACCCAAAAAATAAAAAATATCCGGTTTATGTTTTCTTAAGATATGGCGAGGAAGGAACATAATTTCTCGCCTTAATTGTAAATTCTTAGAAGTTTTTTGTTTAAGCCTTTTATTTCGGCGAGAAAATCTTAGGACCTCCTCGTTGAAAATTAGTCAGAATTTTTATTATTTTTGGGGATTAAAACATCAATGAAAAACAAGGACAAGAAGGACTATTTTCCGCCCTGAAAACTATTTATTTATCTACTTTTTCGATAAATTAGTAATAGCAAGGAAAATCTTGCGAGGAATAGTTAATTTTCTCACTAATAGTTAAGCACATATCGTTTCTAGCTAAACATAATCTTTAGCGACAAAATAAGTGTCCTCGCAAGATTTTTTCCTTACTAAACGAACATTTTCTAGTAGTGTGCATATGCATCATACTACCAAGTCCTCCTCTCTAAGTTGAAGACGCGCGCGCCTCCTTCATAACCAACTCCTCCACCTTCAGAACAAAATCAACAATGGATTCTCCGCTCCATTGCAAATGGAGGTATCTAAATTCTGGCAACGACTATTGCCTCCATCCTTGTTGCCTACGTAGGCAAACTTTCGAAATGTAAGTTGGATTCATTTTTAGTTTAAGTTAATTTTAATTATGGTCATACTAATTGCACATCTCTCTTGTATGTAGCTAGTGTAGCTTTAGTTGCTGGACCAACCGCCTTGACCAACATTGGCTTCGGCTTTGTCGATGTAATCAACCTTCCATTTGATTTATTTTTAATTTTGATTATACTAATAATTTTTTTTCATTAGATGTATCACAAACGCCAGACAGAAGGGGTGGGTGAGCTCCAAAAAACCACTTGGCTCAACATCATCCTCTCCCTGCTGACCAGGTTTGTGTTAGGGTTTGTGCCTGTGGTGGTTCTTGGTTTGTTCTATAGTCTCTTGCGGTTTTCTGTGCTAGTGCGTTGAAGGAACACATCGACGCATATGCTGCTGCTGCGGGTGACGTCAATATTTCGCAGGGTATCGACAAAACTTCTTTGTTATGTAACTAGATTGTGTGTTTGGTGGTCATTAAAATTAACTTTCTGGTTGTTATAGGCTTTGTTACTCTATTTTAATTCCTATATTTTAATTCCTAGACTAGTACTTAACTCCCTGTTTAATTCAGACTATGTAATTGTGTTTAATTTTCTAGATTATTTATATTTATATTTTATGTACTTTTCTTTTATTCTTTTTGTTCTTTGCTTCTCTTTTCTGTTTAATTCAGACACTTTTATTTTTGAATTTTAGCACTAAAATGTCCATTTCCGAACCATTGTACCTTCATTACCAATAGAGACGAAATCTTTTGCAAGATTTGAAGATTCTATTTCAAGACGCCATGGACCATGCTAAGTTCGATCGAGACGTATCCATATGGGGCGTGCCATTGATGAAAGACAACATCGTTATGCTCAAATTCCTGTAAGCCTGCGACTTCAAATTGGAGAATTCGTTCACAATGCTGAAGAAAACGCTCAAATAGAGAAAATAATTTAGGGTGGATGAGTTGTTGGAGGATGATTTCGGCAACGTTGTTGTGCACGACCGGGGTAGGGAGGGTCAGCGGGTATGTTACAGTTTGTAAGGGAAGTTTGAGAACGAGTACATAGACAGGTTTTTGAGGGGGAGGGTTCAGTTGTTGAGAGGAGTATTGAGGAGTTTGGATTTTAGTCCAAGTGGGATAAATAGTATATTTCATGTTACTGATTTGAAGAAGTCAACCCTCGAGATCTGAAATGCCATGAGGCGAGAGCCTCCTTCAAGACTACTATCCTGAATCCGTTGTAAAGCTGTTATTCATCAACGTCCCTGGTGGTAAGCATCTTTTTATAAGACGAAGGAACTGTTGGAATTTTGTATACTGGAAGCAAATTTTATGCTTGTATACAATGTGTTTTTTCTTTCCACTGTTTTATTCTCCTATCTGATCTATATATATTTGCACATGTAGTCCATTATCTTGTATAAAAGTAAGATTGTGTAGTGTGTCGGGTATCACAGAAGACAACACAATTGGTTGAACTGACAAGATATAAACAGTAATCACAGCTGACACAACTTAAGAATAAGTTGTCGGTTTAAGCTGCAGTTTAGATAAGAAGTAGTTTGTCTTGACTTCTTGTCTATAATGATACACTGAAGGTGGTGTATTGCAGCATTTTCATATTCTTTTGCTCAATTTTCACATTTTTTTGTTTCATCTTCTCGTTGTGTATTTCTTGTAACATATCGCATCTGACTGGATCTCTGACCTACATGTTTTTTGGCTTTAGCTTTGGCTTTAGCCTTCTGCCGTCTCATAGGACGTGTTCGAGTTGTGTTTTCGACTTCTTACGAGCACTACTAGCCATTGCTTCAGGGTTCTATTTTTCTGCCAATGACATTATATATCTTCCATACATGTAGGTACTTGAACTCTTTGTTCGACTGCTGACTGCGCCACTTAGTTTGTACAACCTCTAAGATGTCTTCGTTGCTTTGCCCACTTGCCCTATGATTATAGAAATTATTATACCATTGCGAAAACAAATTTACAACTTCGGGTAGTCGGTCAGCAGTACCGACCGGCTTATGATCATTGTAATATGCCGCCACTTTTCCCCAAACTACTTTCATTTTTTGTTGATTTCCAACTCTTGCATCGGTGCTCATGGTGCACTGTCTCCTCATTATGTGACCAAAACGTCATACCCTTTTTAGGGGGTGGAATAATTTCTTGGACATGATCATCTTCATCTTCATCGACAAGGCTAGTATGTTCTAGCCCCGCTTGTGAAGAATATTGTGGAAATTGAGAACCCAGAGATTGAAATGGTACTTATTGCGAACCAAAAAAAGAGCTTCCGGAATTCGGTGGCATTCCATATTATGAAAATTGATGATATTGTGGTGGAAATTGAGAATGTGGTGCAAGTGGTAGAAATTGAGAAAATTGTGGATATTGAGAAACTTTTGATAGTATTGAGGGTTGGGACTATGGGACGAGTGAGATTTTAGAGAATCCGAATTTTGATAACTGGAATTTTTGGCCATTTCTAGAGAAGGAATATTGAGCTGTTAAATTTTTTGGGATGCAAAAATTAGAAAATGTGTGATATGAAGTTTTGATTCAACCAAGTATATATATAAAATTTTGTGACCGTTATAATTATAAAGTTACAAAAGTAACTGTTGTGCTTGTTGGGCATGAGATCAGTATGATAAGATTTGAAGATCATAAAACCCCTAGCTGAATGATGAGTCTTATATAATGTAATAACTTAGTTGAGTTCAGCTTGTTAGGAACTCAGTAAGCTAGCTAGAGTTCAGTAGCTGATAGGTTCAGTAGAATATCTGTCGTTCAGCCAGAAGAACTCAACATCAGGAACTTAGTTGGGAATTTGTAACCAAGTGAATCTGCAAAGGAATTCGAGCCACACACTGAACATCTCAGATGAATGTTAGTAGAGGACGATTCAGTAAAAGGTCCGAGGAATCAGAGAAAGTCAACTCAACATGCTCTTGGAGTTTGAACAAACATCACTTACTCTCTAATCTCGACAAATGATAAGCCGCCATCATTCTACTTGCTCTGCCATAAAGCTGCTTCATAGACTAAAAAAAGAGAAAATCTCTATAGTATCATTCAAATTAATATAGCCGTTTTCCTTGTATTATTCGACACGTGTCTAGACTCCTGTTAGGAGATGATTCAGTCTTCTCACAATCAGTTGAGAACTAACTCAGTAGCCCTGTACTCCGAACACTTACTGAAGATTTGAAGATCCCAAAACCCTATCTTGACTGATGAACCATTCAGTTGTAACCTCTTTTGGTTGGTCTCTGAGGTTTCAGACTCAGTAGACACTCTGCATCTGGTTCAGGCGCTCAGTAGATTACCTGCCTCAGTACCAGAAGTAGAAGACTCAGTGATACTAGACTCAGCAGGAGCAGAATACTGAGAGAAGTCAGTAGAACTGCACTCAGCAGGAGTAGTTCACTGAACTCAGAGCTGATCTTCAGTAGTTCACCGGCTCAGTAGGAGCATGCTACTGAATCAGAGATCAGACTCAGCAACGGCCAAACAGTCTTCTGATTGTCAGATTCTCTAAAAGTCAATTCAGCAGAGTCAATACGAGGAAGAGAGAAGTCAACTTCAGATCTCCTTGAAGTATGTTCTGTCTCAACCACTTTTCTGAACCTCGACCAATGACAAGCAACCACCTGTCCTATATCTGTTAAAGCTGCAAGTCAACAACTTTCCAGAAATGGAGGGAAAGGACACTGCAACCATACTTTGAAAGAACCGTTAGCTACCCAAAAGAGAGAGACAAAGGATCGTCGTCTCCAATGGATCTATCATAATCTCTGCTCTATAAATAGAGGGATAAAATCAAATTGAAGCTTACCAACCTTCGCACACGAGAAACCTAGAAACCAAGAACACACAAAGCATTCAAAGAGCAACTCATAAACGCTTAAGTCTTCCGCAAGAAGTTAGAAGAGTCAATCTCCGGCGAAAGACTACATATCTGCTCATAGGGAACCGAGCTGAATTAGAATCATACAACCTTTAGTATCCAAGCGACTGAACAGGAACCCAAAGCTTATACTTAGCCGTTCGTCGCTGTAGAAGCCACTTTCTTGTTCCCTATCCCTCTAACCTAAGCTCAACCGTTTATATCTATAGCTTAGACGAAGGAGTTCACTTCCTAACTGCTCCTTATTGTAAAGGACTCCTTCATTGTTGGAGAGTTTTTCAAACACTTATTTTGATACCTTGTAAACTGAGACTTGCTCAGTATAAATCTCAAGACCAGTGTTTGTCCAGTGTATAAACCGACTGAGACTATCTCAGTATAATACATAGCCTCCTGATCTTTCGGGACATTGGACGTAGGATTGTTGGATCCGAACCACTTTAAAAACGCTGTGTTATGTGTTCTTTATTTTACTGTTGCATTGATTTACTGTGCATACTGAAAATATCTCACAAATCATTCAACTGAGTTTCAACAAGCTTAATCGACTGCACTAATCTATTGAAACTCTTTTGATAAAATATTTTCATAACTCAACTGAATTTGGGCCTACACATTTCTGCACTACTGAACTCTATCTGAACGGTCCTGAATTCTGACTCTAGTCAGCTAGCAGGCCTCAGTAGAGTCAGTCACTCTGCCATGCGATTCAGAACAACTTATCTGGTCTGCTGAAATTCTTCAGTACGACACTCTCCTGAAAAGGACTGTTCGCGTTTTAAGTTGAGAAATCGGTTTTCAGGTGTATTCACCCCCCCCTCTACACCTGAACGTACTCTCGGGGACCAACAATTGGTATCAGAGTAGGAGTTCTCTAAGACTCTTATTATTCTGAAATTGGTCTACTTGAACGGATCCGGAAAACGTTTTCAATGCATATCATTCTTCATTCATATCATTATCTATCATGTCTGATATGTCAGGAATCTGGATGGTACCCATGTTCTCAGTAGAGAACTATGGTGTATGGCGGGTCAGAATGGAGGCACATCTGACCTCTCTCCAAGACAGCATGACAGAGGTTCTGGAGGACGGACCTATCGTTCCAATGGTCGATAGCGTCGTAGCTCAGGATCCAGCACAAGGAGGAGGTATGGTGACCGAGAAGAAGATCCCCAAAGACAGAAGTCTCTTCACCCCTGAGGAGAAGAAGCTTCACAACTTAGACCGCATCGCCAGAAACGCCATACTGACCACTCTGAGCGATTCCTATCTCGGAAGAGTTCAGGACTGCAAGTCCGCTAAAAAACTCTGGGATGCTCTAGCGCTGCTGAGTCGGGGGACTCAGAAGATCAAAGCGAACAAACTCGCGCTGGAACTTCAGAAGCTGGAGAGATTGTCTCTCATGCCTGGTGACTCCATTGAAGATCTCAACGTCAGATTTACGGATCTGATGAACTCTATCAACGGGCTGGGAAAGACATTCTCCAACCGAGAGATGAATCTCAAAATTTTTAGGGCACTGCCAGACTGTCACTGGACTCCCTTTGCTACTTTATTACGTCATTCTGATTTAGATATTGTTACTTCTGACCATATCTTTTCAGAACTTAAAGCGGAGGAGTTCGAGTTTGGCTTACCTCAAAGGAAGCAAAGAGCTGAAGCTGACACTCAAGTCGACCATGCCTTTAAAGCATCAGTCAGCACAGCAGCTCTGGCATTTAGCAAGGCTGAACCTTCACTCACTGACATACAAGAAGGAAATCTAGCCAAGAAGTACGCGCTGCTTGCCGTGAAGTATCAGAAGGAGAAGGAGAGGCGCAGGAAGTTCTCAAGAGTCGTCAGAGACTCTAAGGGTAAGACTGAATATACTCCCAAGCGCACTCCTGACTCACATACTTCTGAATGCAGGAAACAGGATGACTCAGCTCAGTCGAAAGACAGTGAAAGCAAAGAAGAAAGAGTCACAACCTGCTATAACTGCAAGAAGCCAGGACATTATCGATATGATCGTCACGAGCTCGATCGTCTTGAAAGAGCAGCACGCAAAGCAAGATGGGAGAAGTTCATCAAGAAGCAACAAGCATATATTGCTGGTGAACTCTCAGACGACTCAGATGAAGTCGATTCCTTCATGGATTCATCAGATGATGAAGCAGCTTTCATGGCCATAGAGCTTGAAGCTGAAGAAGACGCTGAAAAGTGTCTCATGGCAGGAGAAGAGGATGAGGTAAACTCTCACACACCATTTAATTCCTCTTCACACTGCACACACGACATGATTTCAGGTGCAGATGAGAATCTGGACGTCGCGATTGCATACGAAGAACTACTCGACGAGCAGATTCAGATGAGTCTGCAGCTTAGTAAGACTCTTCAGGAGTTGGATACCCTGAAAGTGGAGAATCAGAGACTTTCTCAGGAGAGTCAGGTTGTTACTGAGTCAGAAGGACTTGTGTTGAGACTCGGGGAGGAGATTAACTCTCTGATGGCCAAGTCTCAGCATCAAGAAGATCAGATCTCAGTACTGACCAATGACTTAACTCAGAAGGATACAGAACTGAGTCTACTGAAGTAAGAGTTGTCAGGACTTCAGACCGAGCATGAATTGTTGAAGAAAAATGATGATGTCTGGAGAAACCTGATGACAGAGCGGTACATGGGCGCTGAAAAGAAGCTTGAAGCTATGCTAGCAAGCAACAAGCCCAAGCATTGTAAGGAGGGACTTGGATTCAGTCATGGAGCCTCCTCATTTTCCCCCGTACGCTCAGAAAACCGGCTAGCTGATAGATTTGTTCAAGGGGAGACCATCAATGCAGAGATACTGAACCCCCTAGCCAAGAACAAACAGAAGATGAAGGCACCTCATCCCAGTTATCAGCACTCTGACAAGAAGATCAGCAACAAATCACCCCAGTTCAGTCAAGGGGGAACCAGTAAAGCAAAATGGACTGATCAGTATGGACCTCCGCAGCTGACGCATCCTGCTCAGTATGGGTCATACTATTATAATCCTATAGTCAGGAGAGGATCCAAAAGTCTGAAGAAGAAGAAGAAAGCCGTACAGAAGGCAAAGGTCAGCAGTCCACCCACTCAGAAGATCAGGACTCCTGAACCTGAAAAGCCTCAGAAGTCAGCATTGACCAGTCTAGTGGTAAAATATGTTGACAAGAGTGGAAAGAAACTGTCTGAGACCACCAGAGTCATAAGACAGATTTGGGTTTCCAAAACTAACATCTAAGGACCCAAAATCAAAAAGAAAGGGTACCTAAATATAATTCTGTTTTGCAGGTGCACAAGGACCCTTGGTATGTGGACAGCGGATGCTCAAGACACATGACATACCAAAAGGACCTACTGAAGAATTATACTACTGAAGAAGGACCCCGAATCGAGTTTGGAGACAACGCAAAAGGCTATACCAGAGGTTACGGAACACTCAGCATTGGAAAAACAACAGTTCCAAGAGTATCATATGTTGAAGGACTTCAGCATAATCTTCTCTCTGTTAGTCAATTTTGTGATAACTCGAATAGAGTGATTTTTGACGCTGGTTTCTGTGATGTCATTGATAAATCTACAGGGAAAACAGTGTTATCAGGTTCGCGCAAAAAGAATATCTATGTAGCTGACTGGAACTCAGCTTAACCTGAAGCTTGTTTGTTGGCGAAGAATGACAACAGAACGGGATGGCTTTGGCACAGAAGACTCAGTCATCTCAACTTCAAGACGCTCAACAAATTAGCTAGAAACACTCTAGCAAGAGGACTGCCGAATCAAGTATTCAGCAAAGACACTCAGTGTAAAGCATGTCTGAAGAGAAAGCAAACAAGGAATCAAAATCCACCTGTTCCATCTCCTTCCACTAATGGAATCCTTAAGCTGCTACATATGGATTTGTTCGGTCCAGTCTCTCTAGTGACGATCAGAGGCAAGAAGTATGCTTTAGTGGTCATTGATGACTACTCGCGCTACACATGGGTCATATTTATTGCCAACAAGTCTGACGTCAAAACAGAGTTACCAAGGCTTCTGAAAAGGCTCAGTGTCGAGAAGAACACCAAGATCATCAAGATACGTTCAGACAGAGGAACTGAGTTCCTGAATTTTATGGTGGAGGAGTTCGGCAAAGCAGAAGGCATAGAGCATAAGACGTCTGCCGCGCGCATGCCTCAACAAAACGGGGTTGCTAAGAGGAATAATCGAACACTCAAAGAAGCAGCAAGAACCCTGCTCGCAGACTCAGGACTCCCAACCAAATTCTGGGCAGAAGCTACTGATACTGCATGTTATACTCAGAATAGATCTCTACTGACAAAGCAGCATAAGAAGACACCATATGAACTATGGAACGATAGGAAGCCTTCTTTATCTTATTTCCATATTTTTGGGTGTTCGTGCTTTATCCACAATAATGGGAAAGATCAGCTGAAGACTTTTAATAGCAAGTCAGATCAGGGAGTGTTCTTAGGATACTCCCGGGTCAGCAAAGCTTTCAGAGTCTCTAACTATCAGACCCTTTGCGTGGAGGAAAGCCCTCATGTTGTTTTTAATGAGTTTGCTACTGAAGACAGGAGCAGAAACTCTAAACCTGAATCTGAGGACATCAATAAGCAGCTATAGGATCTGACCTTAAAAGATAAAGTTGAAAAGATCCAGCTATGTTGGGATGATGATTCAGATGAAGAAACTGAAGATAAGTCTACTACATCTCAGCCAGCAGCAGAAGTAGCTGAACAGATTGACTCTACTGAACAGAGTTAATCCCAGGTAACTCAGGTCGATGAAGAAACCCAAGTGGTAACTGAGACCTCTACTGAGGATAATAATTCAGGGGGAACTAATGATGAACCTGAGCTAAATGCCCCTGAACCTGGTGACTAAGTAGATCACACTCTTGTAACTGAATTGCTTCAATCTCATAATAGTACAACTGAAATGCCTAATTCACCTACTATCTGTGTTGAACAAATTTCAGATGAAGAGTTGAAACATCGTAGATCGTGGCTGGACGCTTACACTTCTGATTTGATTATTGGAGATCCTTCAACAAGCATAAAGACAAGATCCAGATTCTGTCAGGGAGAAAGCGCCTTATATTCCCTCTTCTTGTCTTCTGAAGAACCTCAGTCAAACCCCGACATCAACATGTGATCGGAACCAAATGGGTCTTCAAGAACAAGCGAGATGAAAACAACGTCATAGTAAGGAACAAAGCAAGGCTCGTGGCAAAAGGCTACTGTCAAGCTGAAGGGATAGATTTCGACGAAACGTTCGCTCCAGTTGCAAGATTGGAGGTAATCAGAATATTCCTAGCCTACGCAACACATCAAAGATTCAGAGTCTATCAAATGGATGTGAAGTCTGCTTTCCTGAACGGAGTACTGAAAGAAGAAGTCTATGTAGAATAGCCTCCTGGCTTTCAGCAGGGACATCAGGTTTATAGACTCAGAAAGGCTCTATATGGGTTAAAACAAGCACCCAGGGCTTGGTATGATACCCTGTCTGAGTTTCTTCTTCAGAAAGGTTTTCAAAAGGGCACAGTAGACCGTACATTATTCAGCATTCGACTGGAAGATGACATTTTACTTGTGCAGATCTACGTAGATGACATCATCTTCGGTTCGAAGAACGTCATCATGTGTCAGTAGTTTGAGAAAATGATGAAGGACAAGTTCGAGATGTCAATGATGGGAGAGATGAACTATTTCCTCGGCTTTCAAGTCAAACAATCTGAGAAGGGAACATTCATCAATCAAGGCAAATACACTCGAGACCTCATCAAGAAATTCGGTTGCACATCCGGCAAACCAATCAAGATCCCGATGAACACGAACATGAAAATTGATCTTGATAAAGAGGGAGTATCACTAGACCAAACTAAATTTCGTGTTGTTATTGGTTCTTTATTATACTTAACAGCTACTCGTCCTGACGTAACTTATGTTGTAGGTGTTTGCGCTCGATTTCAGGCGAATCCGAAGTAGAGTCACATGGACTCAGCAAAGAAGATTCTTCGCTATCTTAGAGGAACACCTGACATGGGTTTATGGTATCCAGCTGATGATAATATTGAACTAACTGGTTATTCTCATGCTGACTATGCAGGATGTAGAATTGACTGAAAGTCAACTTCTGGAACGTGTCAGTTCCTTGGCAGTAAGCTGATCTCATGGTTTTCAAAGAAACAACACTCAGTAGCGACGTCAACTACTGAAGCTGAATACATGGCTGCCGGAAGTTGATGTGCCCAAATCCTTTGGCTGAGACAGCAGCTACGTGACTATGACGTCATTCAGAATGAAGTGCTGATCTTCTGCGACAGTACCAGTGCAATTGCAATCACTCAAAATCCTGTACTTCATACGAGATGCATGCACGTGGACATCAGACACCACTTCATTCGTGACCATGTCGAAAAGAAGGATATCAGGATGGAAAAGATCCATACTGACCATCAAAGGGCTGATATACTGACCAAGCCTCTAGCTGAAGCCAGATTCAGAGAACTTTCAGTAGAGTTAGGTCTGTTGGACCCTACTGACTCCAGTCAGTAAGTGGATTCAGGAGAGGAGCATTCAGTAAGGGGGAATGTTCACTCTCGATCGAGTAAAATCGATGCGTAGAGACTCAGCAACCATCTACACGAGGTATCAGCTGACTACGATGGTCAGCTGACAGGTTTGCGTATCTCTACTCAGTAGCCAATAGAACAACTCTGTGTATTTATGACTCAGATTCAGCATCGTATTCAATGCCTTAGAAAATATCATTTAATATTAACGGTTTACATTTAATACACGACATTCTATGTAAAAGCATGCTGAACTCTGCAACGCATTAAATGCATGTCTTATCAAGTTACTTCTTTGGTTATATACAACTGTGTTTTGACTTAGGCGGCTAATATAATCATTACCTATTTTATAAAATCTAATCCTAGCCGTCCATCTCAAAAAGCGCATTCAAACTGAACCGTAGATAATTAACTGTTTATCTTCCTTAAGATATATATATATATATATATATATATATATATATATATTCGTTCAAATGTTTGGAACCGCCGTTTCTACTCTGCAAACATCTATCGAACCCTATATTTTCTGAGATATCTTCCACTCTTTTACAAAACTTATCTTTCAAAAGTCCTCAGAAAATTATTTGGTATATTTCAATGATCATTCAGTATATTATACGTTTATTTCTCTTGTAATTTATTGGATACTGATATATACTGTGTTTGCAGATTACATATATGACAGGAAACGTTGTGTATGCTCCGGCTGATATGCAAGAGATCCTTGAGAAGGATCGGGTCTGGTGCGAATCAGTTATGGAGTTCGATGCATGCGACCTGGATTACATGGAGGAGATCTTCTACGCCCTTCGGGAGACCGGGCTTGAAGGTTTCCTGACGAGGAAGCCGATGTTCTTCCTCCCGCGCCAGATTGTTGAGTTCTACCTGAACTCAGACTTAGTAGATGGAGACATCCGATGCCGCTTTGTTGTTCATTCAGTAGGCGACCCCTCGCATATTGATATTGAAGTCAAGCAGATGTCCATCCGAGAAGCACTCCAGAGAAGCTTCAATCTACCCAACGAAGGTTTCACCACTGTAGCATACAAGGACGATCTTATGGATGAATACCTGTTAGAGTTTTGTGGGAAGCCGACGACCTTCAGAGCTGCATTTCCTAAGAATGCAATGCTCCCATAATACAGAGCCTTGGCCTACGTCGTGACTCAGCTTCTCAGGCCGGCTCCTTCGATCAAGTATCTAGGCCCAAGATCCAGCTAATGATGGCCATACATGACAGAGCTAAGATTAACTGGACTGAATTCTTTCTCAAAGAATTCATGACGCATTCAGCCAAGTTCGACAAGATATCCAGACGGCTGAGCGTCAAAGGAAAGCTTCTGTATGGTCTGAAGCTTTCCGTGATGATCGAAGATTTCTGCGGATCAGACAAGATTACCTTCGCTGACAAGCAGTATTTCAACACGAAGAAGGTCCGATTTCAGAACATGGCAGTGGCCCTTCAGCAGATCGGTTCAGGGCCCACTGATCCTAAGACCGGGAATCAGAAGACCCCCACACCAACCGAGAAGAGGTCCCCTCCGAAATCTACTCCTAAAACGCTGACCAAGAAGCTGAAGAAAGTCAGTGAGGTCGTGCCGGAGGCAGAGCCTGAGGCAGTGGTTTCTGAGCCTCCTCTGTAGTTGAGGGGTGAACCTGAGTCGTCCAAGAAAACACCATCGGTGGAGAAGGCAGTCTCCACTGAGCGTGGTGAAACCGTGGACCAAGGGGTCCAAGCTGAAGATGTTGAGACTCTGGAAAGCCCCATGGATGTTCCACCACTCAGGAGCAGACCATCTGTTGAGAAGCAACCGTCTCCGATAGAGGTAGAAGACTCGGAGACAGCCTCAGAATCAGAATCTGTCAGGATGGAGGCCTCAGCTCTCAAATCACGAGCCTCCCGAGAGATAGCTGAATGGATCCCAGAGATCGCCATCCACAATGATTTGGTATTATTAGCAAGGTAGGCGAGGCTCCACATGCTGATCCGGTTCCAGGAGTGGTACAACCTGAAACGTCTTATTATTCACCACTCCTGTGAACAACTTCATGAAGAGGAGGTAATAATTAGGGGGGAAGATTGGCTACTCAGAGCCATCCGACCTCAGTACACTAGAAGATCTGAGGGATACAATGCTCGCAATGCTGAACGACAGACAACCAGTCTCAGCATCTGCACCCTCAGATGGGTCTGACCCTGATGGTCAGGACCCACCCAGTGATTCAGGCCCTGAGAAGCCTGATGAGGGTTCTCAACTGGACAAGGATGCTCCTACATCCACTGCTGAACCGCCACTCAGCATCCTTGGTCCAGGGCAGTTGGCGGCTGGTACTTCGAAGGCAGCTGAACCCTCTCAGCTCCTTCTAGAATCTGCTTTCGAAGTAGCGCCCAACCCGAAGAGCCGACGATCAAAGTCAGTGGCCAGGGCACTGAGGAGTCAAGGTACTCAGAACCGACTCCTCGCTCGCGCCGTCCACAAGACGTGGAGGCAGACCACTCAGGCCCACAGCGCCGAGATTCAGGGGCTAAGGACATCCATCCAGAATTCGCTTGCCCCTGACTTCTCCACCATCCTATCTGAAGTGCTAGCTACCCAGCGGGCTGACTTTGATGAACAACTGAAGACGATTCAGGCTGGCCAAGCTCAACTGCTAAAAGACTATAAGGCCGCCCAAACAGCGCATACTGAATCTGTCTCCTCCATCTCTCAAGCCGCAGACCTCAGACTCCAAAATATTCAGAAGGCGATCAAAGAGAGAGTGGAGAACCAGCTGAAAGAGATCCAGACAGCAGTCGATGCCTCCCATAAGAAATACAGTGCTCAGCTCACTGAGGAGAGGAATGAGCTGCATGAGAAGCTGACTAAGCTGCACAATACCTTAGACGATCTTGCAGAAGCTTATAAAAGTCTGGACAGAAAGGTATCAGTTCCTCCCCCCCGGAGCCGATTTGCTGATGCCAAAAAGGGGGAAGGAGAAAGAGAAGAAAAAACCAAGAAACTGGTACTGAAAGCACCGAAGAGAGCAAGGTCAGTGGCAGGGGCAACTCAGACTCAGGTATCTGCCCCCACTGGACCCACTCAGACTGGCGAGGCCCAGGGTGTCTCAACAGCAGGCGATGTAGTGTCTGCTGAGACTGGCCCAAGCGGCTCAAGACCCAAGGAGGTAGCTACTCAGGCAACCCAAACACCCTCTGACATTATCAAATAGGTTGCTGAGTACGCTGATGTGTCAGAAGAGGAGGAAGTTCATCTACCTCCCCCAATTAGCGGGAAAGGCAAGAAAGTCATGACGCTTCCTACGCCTCCCTCCAAGAAGAAAGGACCCAGGAGGTATATTACTCCGGAGGAGGAAGCTCAGATAGCTGCTGACGAGAAGTTAGCAAGGGAAATAGCTGAAGCTAAAGCTGCCAACAAGCCTAAAAAGAAGCCTGCTAAAGGCAAGACAAAGGCTCCAGTAGGAGGTAAGAAGACTGGATCCAGGTTGCCTCCTAGAACGCTGAAACTGAGTGATGAGGCTGACAAAGAGAAGGAGAAGGAGCAGCAGCAGCAACAGCAACAACAGACTACTGGACAACAAGGAACTTCTAAGGAAAAATCATCTACACCTGCTGAGTCAGAAGAAGAGCCTCACAGACCCTCCTATGTTGCCTCTAAGGAACAGGAACAAGAAATGCAAGAAATATGGGCTCAGATGGAGAGGTACATGTACAGAGGAGAAGAAGCTAGACAGATTGAAGCAGCCAGAGAAAGGTTCAGGCTAGCAGACCTTGAAGCTCTAAGGCTAAAAGCTGAACAAGAAGCAAGTCATAGGATTCCTGAGAAAGCTGGCATTCCATACCGATACAGAAGATTCGGGAAGCCTACTGATCTCAAGATCCATAGATGGATAAGAGTAGATGAGTGGATGCCGTGGGAAGTAACTCAGCGATGGGAGACGCTGAAAGCTGAATTCATAAAGCGGAATTATTTCTGGAGGTTCTGGGCTGAAAAGCACAAGTCTGTAGCCTTTGCTGAATGGCTCATGAGGGCAGACATAGAGATGTTCGCCAGAGTCCAGAAGGCTGTCAAAGACAAAGTAGATGTCAGAGTACCAAGTCCAAGAATCATGCCGCCCCCACTAAGACTAGACGGCTCTGTTCATTATGGAGTGATTGAGAAGGAAGTCAAGGATGCTGCTGAAGCCAAGTTCTTAGATGAAGAAGATCCAGCTGACTTCACTGAGATACTAAAGCTGAGGAAGGTCACCTACCGGATGTATGGACTGCCTCTTCCTGAAACCCAATCAAAGGACTTCAAAGATAGGATTAAGCGGTTCAGATGACTATTAGCTTCTGTATTTCTTTGTATCTTCCTTCTGTTATTGGCTCTCACAAAATAGCCTTGTTTGTTTATGCTTAACACTCAGAATCACTCAAGTGATTACTGACTCACACACTCACTGTTCTTATACTTTGTCAGTTTTGCTTAGCTAGATTCTAATAGATTGCTTAGTATTCGGGGGAATATGTTGTTAGAAAGGGAGAAAATGCTGATTAGATTCTGTATAGGTCTTGATATTTCTGTCCTGATTCCCTCAATAGTCTAGGACTTGAAGAACAACTCCACTGATCCTACTTGTAATATTTGTAAGGGGCTCTATTTCTGATAAGTCATAGTGTTAGGTTTTGGCATCATCAAATAGGGGGAAAATGTTGGGAGATGATTCAGTCTTCTCACAATCAGTTGAGAACTAACTCAGTAGCCCTATACTCTGAACACTTACTAAAGATTTGAAGATCCCAAAACCTTATCTTGACTGATGAACTATTCAGTTGTAACCTGTTTTGGTTTGTCTTTGAGGTTTCAGACTCAGTAGACACTCTGCATCTGGTTCAGGCGCTCAGTAGATTACCTACCTCAGTACCAGAAGTAGAAGACTTAGTGATACTGGACTCAACAGGAGCAGTATACTGAGAGAAGTCAGTAGAACTGAACTCAGCATGAGTAGTTTACTGAACTCAGAGCTGATCTTCAGTAGTTCACCGACTCAGTAGGAGCATGCTACTGAATAAGAGATCAGACTCAGCAATGGCCAGACAGTCTTCTGATTGTCAGAATCTCTAAAAGTCAAATCAACAGAGTCAATACGAGGAAGAGAGAAGTCAACTTCAGATCTCCTTGAAGCCTATTTTGTCTCAACCACTTTTCTAAACCTCGACCAATGACAAGCAGCCACCTGTCCTATATCTGTTAAAGCTGCAAGTCAACAACTTTCCAGAGATTGAGGGAAAGGACACTGCAACCATACTTTGAAAGAGCCGTTAGCTACCCAAAAGAGAGAGACAAAGGATCGTCGTCTCCAACGGATCTATCCTAATCTCTGCTATATAAATAGAGGGATAAAATCAAATTGAAGCTCACCAACCTTCGCACACGAGAAACCTAGAAACCAAGAACACACAGAGCATTCAAAGAGCAACTCATAAACGCTTAAGTCTTCCGCAAGAAGTTAGAAGATTCAATCTCCAGCGAAAGACTACATATCTGCTCATAGGGAACCGAGCTGAATTAGAATCACACAGCCTCTAGTATCCAAGCGACTGAACACGAACCCAAAGCTTATACTTAGCCGTTCGTCGCTCTAGAAGCAACTTTCTTGTTCCCTATCCCTCTAACCTAAGCTCAACCGTTTATATCTATAGCATAGACGAAGGAGTTCACTTCCGAACTGATCCTTATTGTAAAGGACTCCTTCACTGTTGGAGAGTTTTACAAACACTTAGTTTGATACCTTGTAAATTGAGACTTGCTCAGTATAAATCTCAAGACCAATGTTTGTCCAGTGTACAAACCGATTGAGACTATCTCAGTATAATACATAGCCTCCTGATCTTTCGGGACAATGGACGTAGGATTGTTGGATCCGAACCACTTTAAAAACGTTGTGTTCTGTGTTCTTTATTTTACTGTTGCATTGATTTACTGTGCATACTGAAAATATCTCACAAATCATTCAACTGAGTTTCAGTAAGCTTAATCGACTGCACTAATCTACTGAAACTGTTTTGATAAAACGTTTTCATAACTCAACTGAATTTGGGCCTACACATTTCCGCATTACTGAACTCTATCTGAACGGTACTGAATTCTGACTCTAGTCATCTAGCAGGCCTCAGTAGAGTCAGTCACTCTGCCACGCGATTCAGAACAGCTTATCTGGTCTGCTGAACTTGTTCAGTACGACACTCTCCTGAAAAGGGCTGTTCGCATTTTAAGTTGAGAAATCATTTTTCAGGTGTATTCACCCCCCCCCCTCTACACCTGAACGTACTCTCGGGACCAACAACTCCCTCCAACGGATCTATTCATGAGTTGAAGAGTATAAATAGAGAAGAGTTTTCATGCAGAGAAGAGAACAATAGGGAACTAAAGCATTCAAAGCTCTTATAAACTCTAGCAAACTCAAAGTCGAACCCAACAAAGAACTTGCTTACAGAGAGATCATCTTAGTTCTTCACTTTAGAGATTCACTAGTTCCCCTTCTATACCCTAGGCGAACTTATTGTAATATCATAAGCTTAGAAAAACTTGAAGGAGTTCAGCTTTCTGAACTGTTCTTACTTTAAGAACTCCGTCATAGTTGGAGAATATCAAAGCTTGTGTTTGAATCTTGTAAAGTCACTAAGACTATAACTAGAGTATCTGTTCAGTGCACAGATCGACTGAGACTTACTCAGTATAAGCAATCAAGAACTTCTGCTTTGTTTAGGACAGTGGACGTAGGATCTTGCGTTTCCGAACCACTTTAAAATTGCTTGTATTGATTTACTGTTGCATTGATTACTGTTCATACTGCATAAAACTGACTTTAAATCAATCAACATAAAACAGGTTTTCAAACTGAGACGAATATATTTTAGGCCTGCACTTCCACATACCATATCTTATACTGAACATTGTTTACTAACATAAGTCAGTAGACAAGACTCAGTAGACAGATACTCTGCCAACGTGATCTAGAAAGCTAATTTGGCAAAATGACTAGTTCAGTAGCAACACTTAGTAGCACTGACTTTCGCGTTTGAGTTTAAATCTGCACTCAGGTGTATTCACTCCCCCTCTACACCTGAAGGCTCGTCTCTGGACCAACAGTGCTATAACCATTAATTTTGTCATCAAATGATGTTGGCTATTACCCTTTTTTTGTTTCATTAAATGCAAAAACATCAAATATATAGCAATAATGTTTAGGGAATCCGAAATACATCAATTAGGTCATGACTTGTGTATTAATTATCATCTTCACATGTGGAACGGAATGTACATGCATTAATTACATAATGTAAATGCACTTAACAAGATTTCATTTTTGGGGAGAAACAATTATTGCATGTGGAACGTTGAGCCCATTCTGCACGTAATTCTAGGGTGCATGCAATGCACACGCCAATGTAGGCCAACTTGCGTGCACGCGCCACGCGCCATTGAGACTCAAAAATTAAAAAAGTCAGCTCCTTGTTGAAGGAGTCACCCTCCTCAAACCTTTCCAACGTTGAATATCCTCAAACCCAACTTTCAAAATTTTTTCAAACTTGTGGTTGGAGTCACCCTAAGAAGTTGGCATTGGAGGATCCCTAACAGATTTATTGACAATATCCTTATTCCGTATTTATGATTGATGAATTCCAGATTCCCGATTTGGTAAATCGAAGGAAGAAAACAGAGCACACCATGATTGATTGTATTCACAAGAAAGGTGGAAGAAGAATTTTCTTTGAACTGTTGTATTGAATTTCTGAATAGATAGATCAACTGTTATGAGCTTTGGTATTTATACATTAAATATGACGTGAGAATTAAGCTGACCAAGCTAGAAAATAT
Source organism: Lavandula angustifolia (assembly GCA_028984105.1). Taxonomy (NCBI): domain Eukaryota; kingdom Viridiplantae; phylum Streptophyta; class Magnoliopsida; order Lamiales; family Lamiaceae; genus Lavandula; species Lavandula angustifolia. The sequence goes on from CM054817.1 coordinate 24,406,159, forward strand.
CCACAACCGCCACTGCGAACCCTAACCATTAGGCATGCACACGCGTGATTCACCATCTCCTTCTTGTACACGTGGGGTTTTATCCGAGGTATAGAATCTGTTTTATTATCATAACAATCATCTCTATTTCTTATCGTGTTTAAATTATTCATGTCATTTCAGCACATATTTTTGTATTAAAATATTATTTTACCCTCCAATTTACAAATATTACACTTGATTTGCACAATGTTGAACTAGACATAACACAGACCCAATATGACTTTAACATGATAACTAGGCATCAAAGAATCATGCAAGCAACCTATAATCAAGTGTACAGTGTGTGTGTGTGTGTTTGGTTTCTTCTTTGGAGTTTCGAGCAAGAATGCAATGCAAGCATAAGGACAAGCCTGAGACAAGAAAGGTTGCACTAATAATGCAGACTATACAAGTAGAAGAGATGGAGTCAAGGAACTGTTAATCGTCCCAACGATCTCCACGACGTCTCAAGGCGCATAAGATGCAGCTTCTCGATGAAAGGTTCCAGAACTTGAGCTTCATCTTCAGGGGCAAAGGCCATGCAGATGCTCAGCTCATGAACAGCAGCCCCATATTCTCTGTAGCAAGCGTATACACGTTGTAAAGTTCGTAGCAGTGACTAGTGAACCCAAACCGTAAAGCTCAAGCAGCTAAGCGGACAAATCATTACCTGTTATAGTAGAGCATCATGCCGTAGTCCCTCCTCAAAGCCCAAGCATGCGGCTCAAGGATCAGTAATCTCTCCAAAGCCATCATAGCAAGCCTGAAAAATAACATATTATACAGGATACATGATTATACTGAAGCCATTCTGTGCGATGGGGGAGTATTTGATATACATCAAATGCTATCTTATGGACTAAACTCCTCATATATGATTCAGAATCAAGATTATATATATATATATATATATATATATATATATATATATATATATATTTGGAGATAAAATGAGTTGGGATTCACAAGTTCCTGCAAATGTTGCAAAGAATAGCTACCTGAGCTCCTGAGGACGCAACAAAGGCATGCTCGAACCACCTCTCTCGTTGGAGTTATGGACACACCTAAGCGGAGAAGTCAGCATCAAACCATGATTGGTTCTTGAAGCGCGTTTCCAGTAAAGCCTCTGCAATGTGCGCTACAAGTTTTATCCCAGATTGTTGAAAAGAAGAATCTTCAAGAAGTTGGATGAATGATTCTCACTCAAGAGTTAGCTTACTGTTAAATTGGCCAAAGCAATCCCAGTGATATCTCGGTTGGTAGCAACTTCCAGCCCTAAGAGCGAGTTGCTATTCACATCCGAGGCCCTAGACCGTGGATCGTCCACACACTTCCCATTGACAACCCCAAACAAGCTGTGCCCGGAATTCACTTTGAATAACTCCTGTCATAAAGCAATAAGGTGGAGTTCAGATACAATGCTGTATCCCTGCGATTAATGACACAGCTTGTTAGTTTGAAGATCAACATACCTCAGGGTTTCGTGTCGAGGGCCATATAAAGAAATCTTCCCCAGCACGAGATCCCACGATGGTAAGATTGAGTCTTTGACAAACTTCAATGTAGATCACGCTAAGCAAGATTGCTAATGAGCATTGTCGCTATATCAGTATTTTGTGAGACTTAAAGCAAATGAAGATGCTCAAATGTAGATTAGTGAAGAAGATGTACCACTGGCTCTGCCAGAGCATAAAGCTGAGGGCAGGTAAGAACACTTTGAGTCTACTAGGACTGATAGCCTTTTAAATCCTCTATACTCAAAGAGGACTTTGTTCACTGCATCCAAAACTTCTACCAAATCGCACCCGATATCTCTATGGACCAACTCTGCCTTAACTTCGTTAGCTATCGTATCCAGCTTCAGCCAACCACCCGTTTATAGTCTTCCCAGCCATTGGAATAGACTCTACAGAATCCCACCCTTGCAAATCAGGGGAAGATGATGCATCTTTCCTCTCATTACAGATTGAAAGAGCATCCATCTCTCGGTTGAAAGCAAAAAATGCTTCATCTTCAGCGGCAACATAAAGTAGTGCCTGCAAAATGGTTTTCAAACAATGCGATCAAGCTATAGAGGTAGCTGCAATAGGAAATATCAAGAGAGACAGTGTTTCTTTTATGCTGCATTAGACATGCCAAGAGTTGGTTGGCTCCTTCAAATGTTGTGACTAATCAGAACAATCCCAATGCTTGAAAAGCAATAAATCAAATATATATTTTGACAAATTGTTAATCGGGACAATGCAGTACATAATAGTATGACGTGATCGAAGCAATAGGGGCAGCTGCAATAGGCAATATTAAGAAAGACTGACATAGTTTCTTTTATGCTGCATTAGGCGTACCAAGGATTGGTTGATCAAAACACTCCACAACTCGAGAAGCAAGAAATCACAATGCGTTAAATATTTACGACAAAGTTGTTAATCAGGACAATGCAGAACAAGATAGCCTTGTTTCCTTGTAAGGAATCAAGAAAGGTAATCTCACACTTACGTAGCACTATAAAAGCGTTAATATTTTACCTTTGCAAGTGAGATATCTTTGTCCTTGGACTGGAAAGATATCTCCTTGGTAAATTTATCTCTAGCAGATTCAAGGGCCTATAGATGAAAATAATAAGAATCATCATTCACATATTCGGTTTTCAACTAATTAACACACTCACTCTAAATGATAGACATGTTTCTTGAAATGATGTGCTGATGAACAGAGATGAGTCTTAACAAACATGGCCAAAATCAGTTCGAACTTCCTCATGGAAATTGGCTCTTGATGAAGTAGGATAATCTACTGTAGCAGAAGAAGCCAGAGGTGAGATATTGTACACCCTCATCTTCTTGATGTAGTTCCTCTTCCCTCTCCCACAACCAATCCAATATCCACTATGACAACCATCAAAATCATACCTGATGATCGGAAAGAGAAAAGGGATATTTGGGCTTGCCAACTAGAACTACCACAAATGCATCTTCAAGCCATTTACTATAATCTATAGAGTTCAATGAACTGTTAATGGCATAAATTCATATATATCAAATCTCATTCAACACATTTACCAATTGCATGGAATTGCAAATCAAATTTCACATATACACACACAATAGTGAAATCCTTGAGTGAGAAATTCATCACCTGCAACAAGTTGGTGAAGTGTTAATAGCCAGAGGCAAAGTTGTGGAGGATGCAAAAATCCCAGTAGTCACCATGTTGGTCATCTGCTAATTGCTAAATCCAGGCAGTGAAACACAGCGCACTTTCTTGAAAAAAGAAGTACAAAAAAACTTCGCAATCCTCCAAATATGGATGAGAAATTTTAAGAAAAAAAGGAAAAGAAGGGCTGCTGATATTGGGCAAATCAAGAAGAAAATGCAGAAAACTGAAATTGGTAGAATGAGCTGTTTGTTTCTTTGTACAATTCAAGAATCAAGCTTTCTCTCCTTCAGAGAAAAGATTAAATAGTGGCAAGAATTAATGGAGGGGTAGTAAGACACCATCTTGAGCATTGCATTGCAACTCCCAAAGGACAAGAGAGAGGACAAAGCTTAGCTGCAAGTAGTACATGAATTGTAGAGGAAGGTGACACTACTAAAAGATCCATAATATTGGAACTTCTAAACTCCAACATCAGCATATAATTTAACCCAAACCCAACTCCACTTTTCAGTTTTCAATCTCTCTCTCTCTGACTAGATGCCTCGGCCCATACTACAAATTTCTGGTTGATACAGTGCGGAGAGTAAATGATTTCAAGGGAAGGGGCTCTGCTCTGAGTTTTATCTTTGAATTTACTTCCAAGAAACGCCAAAATATGAGTATAGGTTGGAAATTGGAATCTAGTAGTACAAGACGGTGTTTGTTCATAAAAAAGACACGATTTTGTTCGTGGGTCTGTCTTTGATGCGGTAATCTATAATAGGATCGTAATTCAATTTCTAGCTTAAAATCTAATATCATTAATAGAATTAGAAAAAAGTTTCAACCTCAAGCTAATATAAGTCGAGTGGCGAGTACATATATCTAATATCGGTTTTGAATTACCATCAGTCAAAAAGAAATATCATTTTAATTTGGAGATGAAGTATTGTGCATTATGTCGCATATGCTATATAATCTAATTTTCACTTTTAACTTGATTTAATTTGATTTGATTTAGGTTATAAAAAAAATTAAATTTAAAGTCTCCCCTCCCTCCCACACCCGCCTCCCTCCCATTGCCCCATCTCTCTGTCATTAGCTTACCACTCTCTCTCTTTCTCCACATCCCTCTCTCTCCTACTGTCCTCTTTCTCTCTCTCTCTCTTTCTCCACTCCATTCTCTCTCTCCCACCGTCCTCTATGGTCTTCTCTCCGCCTTCGTCCTCTCTTGCCTCTCTCTCTCTTCTCCGTCTTCGCCTCCGTCGCCATCACTCCTCGCGTCTCTACCTCTGTTGTTCCGGCGGCCGGATTCACCTCCGTGCAATCCTTCATATCCTTCTCTGCTCTTTTGCCTCCTCCGCCTCTCTGCCTCCACTCTTCAGATTTGTGATGTGGATAATCTAAAATAGCGTGAATTTATGACTCCCTTTCTAAGATTTCTGGTTAGTTTCGATTTTGTTGCTATGGTTTCTGAGATTTCTGAGATTTACAGCTTGAGTTGTACGTAATTTCTCTTGAGTGGTTGGAAATATGAGTTTTTTGACGTTAATCGAGATTTATTCGAATTGCAAATGTTGAATCATACGTAATTTCTGTTGAATGGTTGGAAATATGAGTATTGAGATCCTTGAGTTTGCTATGTGCTTATTGGTTTATTGAAGTGTCATTTCTTGTAACATAAAATGTCTTTCGTTGTGAACAATTGTGTCATTTGTTTAAAACAACTCATATTTAAAAAAATGACAATGTTATTTAAAAAATGACAATTCTTCGTGAATAAATGACACATTTATTTATTGCAAAATACTTTTAGTAACATTTTTGGCTATTATGTTGATCATATTTTATTGACTAAATCATTGAACAATGGTTTAATATGATTATTGGATTAAAGTGACATGTTCCTTAATTATAATTGACACTTTACTTTACTGTGAATGACACTTTTGTCCGTTGCAATCGACACACTATGAGAATGTGACACACTCCTTCGAGGCAATTGACACTTTTGTTTATTACGATTGATATTTTGGGTAACATTTTCCGGTTATTATGTTTTATATTTTATTGTGTGATTATTTGATTAAAGTGACACGTTCCTTAGTTATAATTGACACTTTACTTCACTATGATTGATACTTAGAGATAAATGACACTTTTGCTCGTTGCAATAAATCTCCAACTTCCATTTATCAAAAGCCTACACAACATAGGCTGAACCACTACTTATTCATCTAAAGCTTGGCTCTCTCTCTCTCTCTCTCTCTCTCTCTCTCCCCGCATAACTAATGTTAACTAATTATTCCCCCGTTCCACAAATAATGTCACTCTTTCCTTTTCGGAATATCCCACAAATAATGTCTCTTTTACGAAAATAGCAAATTATTACATGTTGTTCCAGAGACATGCTTCAGGTGGGGGGAGGGGGGAATACATCTGAATACAAATTCAAACTCAGAACGCAAAAGTCAGCTTTAGCTGAAGGTTGCTACTGAACTTTGTTAGTTGGCCAGATATGCTTTCTCGATCGCGTGGGCAAAGATTCTCCTACTGAGTGCAGTCCTACTGACTTATGTCAGTGAACAGTAGTTCAGTACAAGAGTTGTGTTTGAAAGTGTAGGCCCTTAAAATATGCGTCTCAGTTGAAACTCGTTTTTATGCTAGTTTGATTAAAACTCATTTGGATGTTGAATGGACAGTTAAATCAATGCAACAGTTAAAATTAGCACATCAATTTTTAAAGTGGTTCGGACACACAGGGTCCTACATCCACTGTCCTGAACTAAGCAGGAGTTCTTGTATTAATTATACTGAGCAAGCCTCAGTTGATCTATTCACAGGACATATCCTAACTTGTTTGCTTATACTGAGCAAGCCTCAGTCAATCTGTACGCATCATAGATATCTACTTATAGTCGTAATGACTGTACAGATCTTAACCTTTTAAGGTTAGATTTTCTCCAACTAAGAATGGGTTCTTACAATAAGAACAGTTCAATAAAATGAACTCATTCGAGGTTCTAAGCTATTGAGTATTACAATAAGCACGCTTAGATAGAGAAAGGGAACAATAATTCTCTAGAGAGAAGAACTAAAAATATCTAAGTCTAAGAGCAAGTTCTTCGCTTGAATGTCACTCGTAAGTTCGCTAGAGTGTTTGAGCTTTGATCGCTTTGGTTCCCGGTGTCTTTCTGCATGAAGACTCTTCTCTATTTATAGTTTTCGATTTGTGAATAGATTCGTTGGAGGGAGTCTAGACATGTGTCGAATAAGATAAGAAAACGACTACAAATAATTTGAACGTTGAGTAGAGGCACTGTAGAGATTTTCTCTTTTTCCGGCTAGGAGCAGTTTTATAGCAGAGCAGGTAAGGCGCTGTCGGCTCCTTATTAGTCGAGGTATATGAGAGTTGGTGAGGCTCATTCAAACTCAAACTACGATGAGTTGACTTCTTCTGAATCCTCGGACCTTCACCTGATTGTCCTCCTATTAATATTAGTCCGAACAATTCAGTCGCTGGCTCGATTTCCTTTTCAGATTCAGTTGGTCGATGACTGACCAACTGACTTCCTCGATACTGAGTTCTTCAGCTGGGTGCAGAATCTTCTACTGAATCCACATCTACTGAACTCTAGCCTACTGAGTTCCTTACAACTGAACTCATCTAAGCTATTACAATATCGAAGGTCCATCATTCAGCTAGGGGTTTTGGGATATTCAAATCTTATCATGCAACCACCGAATTGGAATAAGTCTTTCAAGATCATGTGTGATGCCTCTGATTGTGCAGTTGGAGCAGTGTTGGGAAAAAAATCTTGAAAGGAGAGTCATGTGATCTACGATGCGTCAAAGACACTTAATCTGGCTCAATGCAACTATTCCACCACGGAGAAGGAGTTGTTGGCAATCGTTTTTGCCTTTGATAAATATCATTCTTATTTACTCAGCTCGAATATCATTATGTGCACTGATCATGCCGCCATCAAGCACCTTCTTACTAAAAGGAATCAAAGTCAAGACTTATCCGATGGATTCTACTTCTGCAAGAGCTCGATCGGGAAGTGAAGGACAAGAAAGTAGCTAAAAATCACATGATGGGTCATTTGAGCCGATTGAATCAAGAAGAAGATGGACAACCGATCAAGGAGACCTTTCCAGAAAAATAGCTCAACGATGTTCCAGAAACTGTCTCTAGCTTGACCAAGCTGATGCCCGCGCAGTGTTTTTCAATTGGACTGACACATCTCATATTCCCCCTTAATTAATCGGTAGCCGCCATGGTGGGCATCAAAACAACAACTTCTCTAGATTAGATACATCCTATGTTGTTGGACAATCAATAGATTTAACACCTAATCAATATTAAGAACTAATAGAACCCAATTTATAAGTCTACTCGTATGGCGAACATCTAATAGTCTCCTACCGAATTAATGTTATTGTTGAGCAATAATTGTGCTACTTATCTAGCCTTATTCCACGAGAAACGATGAAAGTACTAAATTATCTACGAATTAAATTAACCTAAGGAGATACAACCTAGATTACTAACCCGATTCCATAAACCAAGATTAATCTGAAATTTCAGAGGTTAATTATTAGGCCCTAAAGTCGCACATAATCAATTAAGTGTGTGTTTCACATCTCGCCGGACCACAAGAAATTTAGCTACGCGTAATGGTCCGACTGGCTAACCGGACGATATTCTCCAAGAACTAAAACTAAAAACGGAAATTGTAAAAGTGTTTGTTACTTCCAAGGCTTCGAATAGGATGATGCAAAAGGTGAAAAATGTTGTAAAGATGAATAAAAGATGTCCCAAATTCGCCCCTCCTTAGCTTTATATGTTGCGCTTTTTTTCCTTGTAAAATTAGGGTTGTCTTAAATCATGGGAAAAATATGGTTGGATAGAGACCTCCAAATCTTTCCTTATCTTCTTCTTTCCTTATCCTCTAAGACTCCCTATTCAGGCCTCTTTGAATTTTCGTCCAAATTGATTTCAAAAACGCGCCAATAAGCCTTCAAGAAAGCTGCCACCTCATATACTCGTCATGTGCCAAGTCACCCCGAAATCTGTACAAAACAGTTCAGAATACGGTTCAACTGTCCATGTAGGTGCCAAAAACAGACATAATTTGAATAATACGAAATAGACTCATAAGTAGCCTATTATAATTTGTTGTTAATGAGCTCCCTTGAATGAACTATGCAAGTTAGAGCGGAGGTAATTAACCCCACTGACCAAATCCAATTATTTTTTAAATCAAATTATGAACTAGCATATGTAAGTAGTTTTTAGTTTATATTTATGATGTCTCATGATATTATTATTTGCGAGTTTACCTTAGTAATATTGTTTGTGATCAGTTGTTTAGTGAGATTAAACTCTTGGTGTTGAATTAAGAAGCGACTAACAAAACAATAAAGAAAAAGGAGTGTCAACCTGACTCGAAAACTGGCTTTGGCACTGATGATAGACCATTATTTGAAAAGTGAAAATTAAATGATAAATCACATTACATACATAATGATGAATTAATACAAACAAGCAAAGGAGAAAAAAAGTATATCATGATGGGGGCAAAAAAGTGGTTAATTTAAATTGTAAAATTATATATGCTGGTACGGATACAAAGAAATCCTCGAAATGAATAATCGTACTGTGGCAACCACCAAAAAGTTAAGAAAATGATTCGCCTTCGTCACAGCATCTATGCCATCTTTGCTTTTTAAGTCTTCGGCTTGAAGTCTTTTGCACTGCTACATGTTTAAATCCCCCCCCCCTCTTTCTCTCTCTCTCTATCTCTCTCTCTTAGTCGTCGATTTCAACAGCCAATGATCCGTCTCATTCTTCAGCGCGGATGATCTTTGCCTGCAATCCATTTGCTGATGATCATATGTCGGTGTTTGCATCTGTAGGTTGATCGAAAGCTGGCTGATCAGGTAAATACTCCTTTCTTTCTCGCTCCTGCCGATCCGATGAGAAATTCACAGATAATTTTATCAATGATTGATTTAACCTCTTAAACTCCATACAATAATCAAAGTTGTTATAATATCTAGGTTATAAAATTTATTACTATTTTTATATTGAGAATTTGCATATAAAATCTTTAAACATGGATCGAATTAAAGCGATAATTGTACTCTGTCACTCTATAATAGTGTGATTAGTTTAAGTTTTTGGAAGATATATCAGAGATCAACTATTTAATTCCGGAAGGAATTTTGTACGGACAGATTTGCATAGTCCACGGTAGTCAACTTTATTTATTTTTGGTTATTATATTTTTTTTATTATATTGCTAACTGTCCAAGATGTACTGCTCACTTTTAATGTTGTATTATAAACCACATTTATATAACTGCTAAATTCATAATTCTAAAATTATTCTACATGAATATAATCAATTCATACATTAATGATATACTATTAAAATATTAATCTTGTTAATTGGAGTGAATTTCTAAACTAGATTCTTCCAAAAAAGTTATTTTCCAAACTAGTATGACAAAGTAGTCTTCTTTATGCAATATAGGAAGCCACATTGAACTATTCTATTTATGTTTTATTTTATTTTATAATCTTGTTATTAATATTTCATATTTAGAATCTTGAGATTTATAAACAAGCATTAAACATTTATGTAATATATTTAGTGGTCTCACAAGTAGAACCACTACCCATCACGAAATTAATATTTTTTTTTATTAAAACCAATATATAAAATATTATTGAAATATTGGTGGAGTTTAATTAAGTTTCGGAAAAGCAATAATTCAATGAGAATTTGGAATTCCAATGATAATTTTTTTTACATATTGATTCTTAAAATAAATAAATAATTATCTAGATTATTACTTTTAAAATTAATTTAATAAAGGATAATCTACAATTATAAAAATATATGAGAGGTCTTGTGGTACATGAAGAGTAATAAAATTTAAGAAAAGAAAAAGAAAAATGTTATTCTTAAAAAAAAAATTAGAAAAAATATTATCCAATAAAAAATAAAGTGAATATTAAATTTGATTTGGTTGCCTATGTAGCATAAAGTAGATTAGTTTAATAACTAGTACTTCCTCCGTCCATTAGTAGTGTCCCATTTTTTTTTTGAGTTGTTCCATTAGTAGTGTTTCATTTTTAAAAAAGTAGAAAAATATGTGGACAATAATCAACCACGCAAAAAATCAAATAATACTCACCACAAAACACTATTATCTTAATAACCGTGCCGAAAAGAAATATGAAACTACTAATGGAATGGAGAGAGTGTTTTTCTAAGGAGACAAGTTTGAGAAATATATATATATATTGGAGGAGTCTAATTGGAATTCACTCTATCAATCGATGCACTTTTAAAATTAGTATATTATTTATAGGCCTCGTTTGGAAGAGCTTAAAAAAACTTATTCTAGATAATAAGTCATTTTGCGTGTATTTGGGAGAGCTTATCGAAACAACTTATTCTACTCTATAAGTTACTTTTGACTTATTTTTATAAGTTAATATTATAACTTATGGATAACTTATAAGGAGCTTATGCAGAGATCCACTCTAACAGCTACAGTTTCTTACACTAGAGTTTTTACTTTTTTCATATTGTATAAGTTATTATTAATGTGTACATCCAAACGCAAACAACTTATTAAATTTAAGTCCGTTTGCCATAAAGACTTATTTAAGTTGTTTTCCCAAACGGGCCTTAATAATTAAACAACTTATTGGAATATTACATTTAATTTATTAAATTAAATATAGTCTAATTTTTTTAATTTTCATGAACTGATTGGATCCAGCAATTTGAATCAATTCAAATTATACGTTTCTGATTTAAGTTTGTTGGCCTTTTATGTTGGTAAAGAGTATTAACGGTCCGTTTTGAGAGAAATGATTTACAACTCATTTATGCTTATGGTAAAAAAATGAGTTTTTATGCAATGTTGGGGGAGATCTTGTTAGTAATAAAAGTTTGGGAAGTCTATTTTGGAAAAAGTTTCTTGAGAGATTTTGATAGTAATACAATTTTCAAAATAGACTTTTACATTCAATTAAAAGTTTTTTGATATTATTTTTATTCTTTTTTAGTGCATCAATTCAATTGTCTTGCATTAAAAAAAAAATCAACCACAATTTATTTCGATATGTAAAATTCTTGGTCCAGAGATGATCCTTCGGGGGGATAGACATGAGTGCAAATTTCAACTCAAACGCGAAAGTCAATATCTACTGAATTGTGCTACTGAACAAGTCAGTTGACAAAAAAAGTTTTCTCGATTACGTGGGCAGAGGGTATCTGTCTACTGAGTCCTATCTACTTACTTCAGTCAGTGAACAGTATTTCAATATAGGATAAAGTGCGGAAGTGTAGGCCCAAAGTAATTTTCGTCTCAGTTTGAAAACACGTTTTATGCTGAGTGATTTTTAAAGATCAGATGTATGCACAATCAGTTTTTAAAGTGGTTCGAATACGGTAGATCCTATGTCCACTGTCCTGAACAAAACAGACGTTCTTGATTACTTATACCGAGCAAGTTTCAGTCGATCTGTATGCTGGACAGATACTCTAGTTATAATCTTAGTGACTTTACAGTTTTAAACACGAGGTTTGCTTTTCTCCAACTAACAATGAGTTCTTACAATAAGAACAGTTCACTAAGCTGAACTCCTTCGAATTTTCTAAGCTTAAGATATTACAAGAATCGCTTAGAATAGAGAATGTGATAAATAGATCTCTAGAGTGAAGAACTAATTATAAATCTCTCAGTATGAGTTCTTCGCCGTGTAAGCTTTTTAGTCGCTAGAGTGTTTGAATACTTTGAATGCTTTTGGTTTCCGGTTGTGTCTTCTCTGCATGAAGACTCTTCTCTATTTATAATGCCGACTCATGGATAGATCCATTGGAAGAGGTGTAGACACGTGTCGAAAACGACACGAAAACGACCATCTTCAACTTTGAATGTCACTGTAGGGATTTCATCTTTTTCAGTCTAGGGAGCAACTTTGTGTCAAAGCAAGTACAATGCTGACAACTCTCATTTGTCGAGGTCAAAGAGTTGGTGAGGTTTGTTCAAACTCCAATGCGGATACTGAGTTGACTTCCTCATATTCTTCGGACGCTTTAACTGAGTTGTCTTCTACTGACATTCTTCTGAGATATTCAGTACTTGACTCGATTTTCTTTACTGATTCAGTGGATTCTGAAACACCCAACTGAATTCCTCAGTGGTGAGTTCTTCCAGCTGACAAAAGATATTTTACTGAACCTATCAACTACTGAACTCTAGCTAGCCTACTGAGTCCCTAACATGCTGAATTCAACTAAGCTATTACATTATTAGGTTTATCATTCAGCTAGGGGTTTTGAGATCTTCAAATCTCATCATACTGAATCTCATACCCAACAAAAACATCTTAAAATATAAATAATTTTTGTGATAATAAATTTAATTAGCACATTATTGTTGAACATCCAAGCAAGCAAGCTAAATTAAACCGTCAATTGTCAGTGTCTAAAATTTAGTTTTTTGGAAATATGTTTTTTGTATATGAGGATCAATATATAAAATACAAAACATAATTTTTTTTTGTTGATATTACTGATTTTTGAGATTTTTAGTTGTAAACTCAATTTATTAATTTTATTTTGATTACATTAATGAAAAAAATTATTAGTTGTTCTTTCCCTATTTAAAAACGTAAAAGATAATATAAATTATAAATAAATAAAATGCTTAATATCCACATAGATACTTATGTGGCATAGGGAGAATTAGTTTAGCATATAGTTTTATAAGGAGGATTATTTGAAAAATAATTTTTAAAGAAGATTAGTTTGAGAAATAAGTTTTCTGTGAAGTCTATTTTGGAAATTGACTCCAATTTTCACATTACAATTTTAAGTCATGTATTTAAAAATGTACTCAAACGCTTTGATTAAATTTAAGTGGTTATATGATAAATATTTATGCTATAAATGTTGTTTCTTTCGATGAATTATTGTTTTATTGTATACCATTAAATAAATTTCCTTGGGATTGCATAACAGTTAAGGTGGTTAGTCTGTGACTGGAAGGTCATGAGTTCAAAATTCACTAAAACCGCTATGTGTGAGTATGTCACCTATGGTTAGCTTAGGACGGTTGAGCGGGATTTATCTAGTGTACACTTCGGTATCATCCAAAAAAATATCATGTGCAACAATTTTCTTTTAGAACATTAAACATACAGCACGAAGCTTCCCTTCCGTTGGCTACTTGGCTTACCGTTGGGAGACTAAACGAATCAACTTGAAAAATTAATTTCAGTTGCGAATTCGAGTTAACGTAGACCCCAACAGAGAGTAAAAGTTAATTTTGTCTTGTCATCAGTTTCACCTCGTTGGTTTCCATGAGTTGTGGTGAAGATCAAGAAAGAAATGGGAATTATCCACAGCAGCATCAGATTCCTGGTCTCTAAACTAAAAGATGAAGAATTAGGTGATGAAAGCCCAATTCCTCAAGATTTGCAGGATGATTACATCTCTTGTGGAGATGATTCTGCTGAAAGATTACCTAAACTGTTTGTCTTGAGGATTTCAATCTACAAACTCTTAAAGGGCCTGCTTCGGAAAGCTGCAGGTTCCATCTTATGTCTTGCAAAGCCGGCTACAAACGCAGAAGATCCGCTGCTTCCTGTATCGAGCATAAGAAGCGAACCTATACTTGAAGCCCCTCCTATTTCTTCACCTACTACAACATTTGATGATCATGAAGAGTCGGTCGACGTTGATTGTGTTACATGGAGCTCACTCAGTTCAGAGAACTTAATAGAAGAAGATGAAGAGGAAGAAGTGAATACAAGGACAAGGAATATCGTTATTGTGGTGGAGGACGAGAGGTGGATTAAGCACTACAGCAGTCGCCATAGAATACTGTTGGTGGGTGAGGGTGATTTCTCCTTCTCTGCTTGTCTGGCCGTCGCATTTCAACGGGCTTCCAACATCATTGCAACATCTCTAGATTCCCAAGGTACAGGCTTGCGATATAGTTAGGTATAAAAGAACGCATTTGCCATTAAGGCGTGTTCTGGTCCTTTTTTCATTTTTTTCGGTCTGCTACTCTTATTAGCAAGTGGGGGCTTTCTTCATCAAAGAATGGTCGTAGATGTTTTCATAACGATGATACACATATATAATTACTTTATTTGTTGACTTTGTCAGCATTTCTGAGGAATAACTATGGGAACGCATTAAGCAACATTAATGAACTAAGGAGCAGGGGGAGCATCGTGATGCATGGGATAAATGCGACTACAATGGCGAACCATGAATTGCTCGGACAACTCAGATTTGATCGTATAATTTACAACTTCCCCTATGTTGGATTAGATGTCAAGAACGAGGCGCGCCAAGTTCAACTTGGGAAACACCAGACACTTGTAAGGCTGTTTCTGGAGAATGCAAGAGAGATGATAAGCGAAAAGGGTGAGATTCACATAACCCACAAGACCAATGGTTTCCACGGCGAGTGGAAGCTGGTCTCTCTTGCTCGTGGGTGCGGCCTCAGGCTCATAGAGGCTATCAGATTCAATCATCTCGACTATCCAGGCTACAACACCAAGTGTGGCTTTGGGGGTAATAAAAACTTCTGCTGCTACCCAAGCCAAACCTACAAATTCGGAATATAAAGGATTGCATGTGCATGCGTGTGTAGAATGTTTATGTATTTGGACTTTTTATGTAATGGTTTAACTGATCAGACAAGCTTGATCTTTTGCTGCCTATGCTTTTGAGGCTATTCTGCCAATTTAAGTTAATGTTGCATGTAATGTTTATGTGGTTCCGCCGTCCTATTTTCTCTCTTTAACTTTACTTCAATTAAGGCGTACTTCCAGATGCCATATCTATCTTTTTTCATTATCATTTTTTATATTGTATATATCACTACAATTAGCGAGAAACCGGATCCTTCCTCGCCATTTTTTCCCCGCTATTGAAAATGAAAAAAAAAATCAGGTATTGGACCATTTCTCGCCATATCTTCCTCGGTATTAGAAGACAAAAAAATAAACAAAATTCAGAATATTTTTCGGTGAGGAATTAGAACCTTGTCAAGTTTCCTCGCTATTACAAAATGAAAAAAATATAAAAAAGAACTAGAATTTGTTTTAGCAGGGACTCGAACCCTTCCTTACCATGTAAAAATCAAAATTAAAATTCATAATATTTTTCAGTGAGGAATCAAACTCTTTTTTGCCATGTTTTCTTGGCTATTAGAAAATGAAAAAAAATAAAAATTCGTAATATTTTTCTGCAAGAATTCATTCCCTTCCTCGACATGTTTTTCTCACTATTCGAAAACGAAAATTATAAATCAAAATTCAGAATATTTTTTAGCGAGGAATCGAACCATTATTTACCATGTCAAAATTATATAAATAATCACACACACACATATATATATATATAGCTTAATTAGTTTTATATATTTTATATATGTAGAGCTAACATATATACATACACGTACATTAACAAACATAACTTCACACACATACACATACATTTGAGATAAATAAGGAAAAGAGACAAATATTAATTTGGCTTCATTTCGTCGTTAAAAACATACAACAAATTCAAATTTTTCATCAAACTTTTGGAGGGATATTTCAATTTTTCAAACTCCCCCCATTATATTTACTTACATTACTATATAGGCCACATTTTTTCACTCCTCAAAACAAAAATTGTTTCTCTATTTGTTTCATTCTTTTGTTCTCTCTTCTTCTCTGAGTTCTCACTCCTCATTTTTTTCAAGTTCAAAACTCTTACGTTTTTGTTTATCATGATTTTTTCTTCTTTAAAAAAATTTGTGTACTATGATTCGTCTCCCATTTCTATCATACATGTCTAATTTTTTGCACAATTCCTAAATAGGTGTATATCTACCGGTGATTACACTCCATTGGGCGAAAACTCTCAACTATCAACAAAATCTCATTTAATTAAAGATTTTTGGAATTGCAACGACTTTAAGTGGAAAGGTTTATTTATTCTATGCAAATTTATGTATTTTGTTCTTCTTCTTGAGTTTGCTTGATCTTTACCCTAACATATTTATATAATTTGTTGGTTTGAACTTCATAATTGCATAATGTAATTGCCTTGTAATGGGAGATTCAGTAAACTTGCTCTTTTGGTCAATGAGACTGGAGAAACACGCACTACGATTTCTTATTGGAGGCTGAAGAAGAAGAAATAATATATGAAGATTGTGCCCCAACCACTACGGTTTCTTATTGGAGTGATGATTGATGTATTGCACCAAATAATCATGCAAAATCATAGAATTAAATCAGTATAGTTCACAGGTATCGAACACAGGGAACGAACGACTAGACACTTTATTTTCCTACTTATCTATGGTTTTGGTTAGCAACCACGCAAGATTTGACTTTTAATCTAAACTAAGAAATTGTAAAACTGAAAGAAATTATAAAAGCTGAAAACGGAAAATAAACTGAATGAACTGGGCAATTGAAAGGCAGGTCCAGCAGAATATTCACACACACGTAATTCCAATCCTCGGCACTTAATATGAATTAATCTCAAGAATCTACTAGTTATATACCACCGTAAGTTAAATTGCGTGATCCTCACTCCCACTTACTTAGTCGGTAACCGCTATGTTGGGCATCGAAACGACTACTTCCCTAATCTAGCTACAACTTATGTTGTTGGGCAATCAATAGATTTAATAGCTAGACAACTTTATCGAACTAAGGGAGCCTAGTATATGAGCTTACTCGTATGTTGGGCATCTAATAGTCTCCTATCGGTTTAATCCAATTACTCTTACGAATAATTTTGCTACTTACCTAGCCTTGTTCCACGAGAAATGATGGAAGTACTAAGATAGCTACAGACTGCATAACCCAGGGTGATCAAGCCTAAATTACTAGCTAGGTTAATTAATTCAGAATTATCCCGAAACCCTTTTGATTAATTATGAGCACATAAGCCTCATGTAATATTCACGTGTGCATTCATATTCTGCCGGACCCTAAAAAGTTTAGCTACTCATGCTGACGCTTCGGTTGGGCAGCTAGGACAGTTTACAGAACATAAACATAAACACGAATAACCCTAGATCTAGCATGAACGAAATTTAAATTAATTAAGGCACGAAATAACAGAATAGTTAAACCTATGAAATTAAACTAGAACTTGAATTAAAATAGCAAATGATGTTCAAATGTAAATATTAAGATCCTACGAAAATGATTAACGACGAGAATAAATTAAAACTAGAATTCAACTACGAATTAAAAAGCATAAATAACGGAAATGAAAAGGATGTTTCTTCTTCAACTATGATCTACGAAATCGGTCGGAAGTGGTTCGGTGGTTGTCAGCGGTCTTCGGTTGGGTGCGGCGGTGATGGTTCGGCGGCGGTCGGCGGATCGGAAGGGAGTAACGGCGTGATCAAGGGCTTCGAATTGTTATAGATGGTGTCAAGGTTCGTCTCTGATTCTCGCCCCCTTCAAGTCTTTATATACTCCTTTTCTTCCTCTCCAAGTTAGGTCAAATCTTTAATAAGGGAAGAGATTTGGATAAATAAGGAAATAAGATCTTCCCTTAACTACCACAAAATATCTTCTTGATTCTTTCCTTCTCCACAAATCCGCGCCCACGTCATCAATTCCGTGCCTTTTCTTCATCAAAATTCGCCAAATAATATCCTCGTCATCATGCCACGTCAGCACCTAAAACCTGGATTTTTCGCCACTGCGACTGCACCGATTGGCCAATTGACGCACTTTTCGGCCTGAAATTACTAAGTACGAAAACGACTCATCAAATATCCCTACACTTGATTTATACTCGCCCTCGAGTATAAGGAGAGAAAAAGATAAGTACTTAGTTATTTCGGCCAATCCCCAAGACTCAAAACAAAAGTAAAAGACTCAAGGAAAACAAAGACACGACAAAACAAGGACACAAAGACACGAACAAAACTAAGACACGAAATAAACACACGGACTCAAATAAAAAATAGAAAAATGACGACATGAAGCAGCACCAATCAATCCAAAATTCTCAACACCAATTAACTAGCCAAACAAATCAAATCATGCAAACATGATCCCATCAAGCAAGTAGACGATGCAAATTTCGAAACTAAGCACACATATATCAACTTGGTCAAAATCTAAACAATGCGGATCTCCTCAAGGTTCGCTCATCACTCAACTAATCTAGGTCCGGTTCAACCCACTCAAGAAAACAAATCCACGCAATCACGATAAGAGATCGTCACAATAGCAATATCAAGGAGGTCTTTCTCATCAGGTTGTAATGGGGCTTAGAAGTTAGACAATTTGATGTTGGTGAGGGTCCTAGGGGTACTAAGCTCCATCAAAAATTACAATTCAATGTTATGCATGCCAAACTCACTTACTTGTGCAATCAATACAAAAATTCGAAACATCCCACCACTTAACAATTTCGAACAAATGCTACAATTATTTAATGTACCCATTTTTTTTCTTTTTTTTTTCGCCACATCTCTTTTTTTTCTGAATATTTCATATGTATTTTTCGTGGCATAAATTTTTTTCTTCTTTTTCCACATTCTGGGTACAGACTGTCTCAACTGGGCAATCAAGCCACTTAAAATCCGCTTTCTTCTTTCGCAGCTTATACATTTAACTTTCGGCCTATACAAATCTTTTTGCAACACCTCTTACTTTGGTAGGTGGAGGACATATGTAACAATCCTCTAAACAACAACTATCATGCACAATAAAGTTTATAAGATATGCAATAACATGGGTCAAGAGAAAGTTTAAAAGGCCTTGGCAAAATTTTTACTAACTCATATCAAAGAATCGGTTAAGGCTCAACTTGGCTCACTAAGGGATAATTTAGGGTCGGAAAATTTTTGTCGCGACCGTTTGGCTAAAAATCCCTAGTGCCTCCTATCATTTATCACAAGTGACTCAAACTTATTGCGATTTTACGGGTAAACACTCTCAAAAGAAATAGTAGGAAGTGTCCGACTTTAAGGCTCAAATCTAATATAAGTGAGTGGTTATAAAATTCGATCCAACAAAGTTTATTTTTCGTCATCCCAAATTACATACACATATGTGCCTAGATCTAATTTTCACAAAGTCTACAAGCAAGCATATTGAAACACAAAAGCACAAATAAGACATGCTTGAGCATAGAAAACGGCGTATAAAAAATCAAAAATTTTGGTATGCTTCGACACAAAATGCCCCCCTCCTTACACTTAAAACTTGCTCGCCCTCGAGCAAGAAGAAAAGACAAAACAAAGAGAGAAGACATGACAAAATAAACACATAAAACGCCCTCCTTACACTTGAACCCTTTCAAGTGTAAGAACATACTAACACAAAAGACAAAATAAACACAAAAGAAAATTAATAACCCCTCCTTACACTTGAACTCTTTCAAGTGTAAGGACACAAAAGACTCACAAAAACTGACTCAAAACAGAAAACAAAAACGAAAAACAAAAACTGGGGAGAAAAGTTACTTGGTGCCTCGCTTGGGCAAGCGAGGCAGTCGACTCATCACGGTACGGCGAAGGCGGTCAACACGGCGTCCCAAGGAATTTAGGTCAGTGCGCAACAACTCCACATAATCTCCACCTACACTCGAAGATGCACTCGAGACACGAGGTCCCGGTGGATAAAACTTGATGTCCCGGTTAGGCAGTTCATACACTAAGCGAGAATGTCTCAACAAAGACATATCAAACAAAGTGGGAGGGGGCACTTGACTTAAATATTGAGCATCATAGATCACAAAATTTCATTCAATGAACGTAGCAAGTAAGTGGCACAATGTGAGGTGTCGTGCGGTGTGATTAGCTATGATGAACATGTTCTTGGCAATCCAAAATCCTAGGTTTACCGGTCGGCCGGCATGTATGCACCATAAGAAATATAACTCATTAGCCGTTACCTTGTCAAAAGCCGTACTCTTTCCGGTGAGATTGTGGACTAGGTATTGATGACAAAGGCGGAGAGCGGGATCCTCGATGTAGCACACATACGAACCCGAGGATTGAAAATCCTCCGGGTCGCTCGGCGCTAAGAGCCTCCATGCATTGATCGATCCTATGTATTGAGGATCCTTGTTTGGCAAGCAATGTGAACCTATCTCATACCTCAACTCAATAAAATGGTCAAAAGTGGTGATGCCTAAACGCGAACTCCATTCGGCCAAAGAGAGGTGGTAATTGTTACCAAACAATCGAAAGGCTATGCATGGCTCATATAAATCTTTATCATGCTCAAAATGGAAAGTATTGAAAAACTCTTTAGCCAATTCTTTGTAGCAAATATAATGACGAGATTCTAGCAAGCAAGACCAACCAATTCGACCAAAGTAGGTAAAGAAGGGAATGATGTTACCCGTTCGGCGAAGGAACTCGCGGTCGATGAGGCGTCCGCTCCGGTACTACTTTCCTTCGCGCTCCATGTTCCGGTCGTCCATGTACTCGATCTCGGAACAAGAGAGGGCGACGACGGCTTCGGGCGTGTCCAAGTGAATTATGGTGCGGTTACCATATTCATTTTCTTACGGGAAGGCGGATGTGGAGTCGGAATCGACTAGAGAAAGACCACTCAAGTTGAAGTCACCTTCGTAGTTACCGTCATGGTCATCGGACACGTAGTCCGAGTCTTGGTCGTCGCTCGGCAAGTCACCACGTATACTCTCCATCCAATTCACGTCAACGTAATATAGCGACGGCGGTGCCGATTGAGATACTCGGGCTTCATCCACAAAGGGAAACCACTCGTACACCGTTTGTGGAGAACGAGGCGGTTGAGAGGACGAGGCTTCGCCGGGATGTCGGACGTAAGACCGACGGGCGCGAGATCGGCGAGGCGGAGACGGCGACGACGTAGGCTCGGGAGACTCCTCGGGTGTGGATTCCGTGAGATCCGCCTTGGCGGTTGGATCGGCTCTTGAATTCGAACTCCCGTAGCACTACGTAACCGTCTCCTTGGCGGTTTCGGAGGAGAAGAAGATTCTGTGATGAAGTTTGAAAATTGATCTTGCGGATCTTCTTCCGGCTCCGGTTCGTACGTGAATGCCGGCGGTGGTGAGACTTTGGCATCGTCGAAGGGAACTTGATGGAAGGGCATAATGGCTTGGGCGGCGACAACAGCGGCGGCGCTGTGTCTCCGGGTCTGCTTTGTACGCGGCGAACCATTGGGCAGCGGCTCGGAGTCCAGACTTCTTCTTCGGCGGCATAGTGTCTCGGTTGCACAACTGATCGGGTTGTGGTGGTGGAACTTGAAGAACTTGTAGAGAGAAGGAGGAGGGCGGCGGCTTAGAGAGAGAAAGAGGGTTGAATAGTGTCAAGTGGGTAGGGTTTCATGATCTCTCCCCTTTTATAGTACAAAATTTTTCACTTTAACCCCTCCACTTGCACAATTGATAGAATGACCCCCATCTTTATGCAATTAAGTCCTCCAATCTTTATAAACTTCAATTGGCCCCAACAAAGCTTCCTTCGTTCAATTTAACCCTTCAAAAACTTTGGAAACATCAATTGGGTCCTCTATAACTTCCGGAATTGCAATTTGGTCCCCTAAACTTCTTCTCTTCTTTATTCACCACAACAATTTATTTCTCCTTACACTTAAGTCCTTTTTCTTCCTTAGCCAAAATCTGAAAAATAAGAAGAAAAACACCAAGCATAACATCGGGAAAAACAAATAAAAATACGAAAAATAAAATAAAAAAATTGAAATAGCAAACGCGGGTTGCCTCCCGGTAGCGTCTCTCTTTAGAGTCTTCGGCTAGACCTCCTCTTCAAAGAGTCAAACGTAAGAGGGAATGTACAAGCCTTGCTCGTCCACATCTTCCATCATAGCGGCTGCATGGTAGATTTTAAGGCGATGGCCATTGACGGTGAAAGCTTCGTCCGAATCGAGTTTCTGTATGACCACTGCTCCGCTTGGCCAAGCGGAGCGCACTCTGAACGGACCAATCCATCTGGACCTAAGCTTTCCCGGCATGATTCGTAGGCGTGATTGATACAGCAAGACAAGTTGCCCCGGCTCAAATTTCTTCAAACGAATGGCCTTATCATGCCATGCCTTAGTACGATCCTTGTATCGCATTGCCGCGTCATAGGACTCCATTCGAATTTCCTCCAGCTCTTGAAGTTGATATTTTTGTTCCTTAGCACATTCGGCTGGGTCCATGTTGATTTTATTTACAGCCCACCAAGCTTTGTGCTCCAGTTGCACAGGCAGATGACATAGCTTACAAAAAATCAATCTATACGGAGACAATCCGAGAGGAGTTTTATAAGCTGTCCGATAAGCCCATAAGGCGTCATCCAGCCTCGTACTCCAATCCTTCCTTGATGGATTGACAGTCTTCTCCAATATAGCCTTGATTTCTCTATTATTTCTCTATTAGACACTTCAGCTTGACCATTCGATTGAGGATGGTAAGCGGTAGAGACTCGGTGAGCTACTCCATACTTCTTCATTAATGATTCTATGGTGCGGTTGCAAAAGTGTGAGCCTTGGTCGCTTATTATGGCTTTGGGCACTCCAAATCTGCAAAAAATGTTAGTACGGAGAAATCCTGCAACCACTTTAGAATCATTAGTTTTGGTGGCTTTCGCCTCGACCCACTTAGAAACATAATCTACGGCAAGTAAAATATACATGTTTCCATATGAGTGAGGAAACAGACCCATGAAATCCATACCCCATACATTGAAAATTTCGCAAAATCTTAAAGGCTTTTGGGGCATTTCATCTCTCATGGATATATTTCCAGCCATTTGACAACGCGTACAAGACTTACAGTAATTGTAGGCGTCGAGGTGTAGGCGTGGCCAAAAGAATCCCGCATCCAACACCTTCCTTGCGGTTCTTTTTGGACCAAAATGTCCACCATAAGCAGAAGAGTGGCAGTGGAATAAGACGTCTTTTTGTTCATCTTCGGGTATGCGTCTACGAATCACTTGATCGACTCCCATTTTCCAAAGAACTGGAGAGTCCCAAAAGTATTGCTTGCACTCGCTTTTCAACTTAGCATTTTGAGCATGAGTAAACTCGGGTGGAAGCTGCTTAGATGTCAAGTAATTCACAATATTAGCAAACCAAGGTAAATTAGAAGTCTTACCTACAGTCTGCAACTGTTCTGACTCGATGGTGTCTCGGTTGGCCAACTGAAACACTTTCTGAACTTGCATCGCAAAACACTGTTCCGACAGCAGCTGGGCAAGGCTGGAAACAGTCTCTGGAACAGCATATAAGTGTTCTTCTGGAAATGTCTCGTTGATTGGCTCTCCATCATCTTCTTGATTTAATCGGCTTAAGTGGTCCGCCACATAATTTTCAGCTCCTTTCTTGTCCTTCACCCCCCAATCGAATTCTTGTAGAAGAAGAATCTATCGGATAAGTCGTGGCTTTGATTCCTTCTTTGCTAGGAGATGCTTGACGGCGGCGTGATCGGTATAGACGATTATCTTTGAGCCGAGTAAATAAGAACGAAATTTATCAAAAGCACACACTATTGCCAACAGCTCCTTCTCCGTGGTGGAATAGTTGCATTGAGCCAGATTCAATGTCTTAGATGCATAGTAAATCACATGGCTCTCCTTTCTGGATTTATGTCCCAGCACTGCTCCGATTGCCCAATCGGAGGCATCGCATATAATTTCAAAAGGCTTGTTCCAATCCGGTGGTTGCATCACCGGAGCTGTTGTGAGCTTGTCTTTCAGGAGAGTAAAGGCCTCCTTACACTTGTCATCAAAATCGAAGTCGGTCTCCTTTTGTAATAGCCTTGTCAATGGTTGAGCTATCTTCGCGAAATCCTTGATAAAACGTCGGTAAAAACCGACGTGCCCTAGAAAACTGCGAACTTCTTTCGGCGTAGTAGGGTACGACAACTTTGCTATGGACTCGACCTTGGCCTTGTCGACTTTGATTCCTCTTCTAGAAACAATGTGACCGAGCACAATCCCCTCGGTCACCATGAAATGGCATTTTTCATAATTTAACACCAAATTCTTTTCTACGCACCGGGCTAGGACCTTGTCTAGATTCTTCAGGCACGCAGTGTAAGAGTCACCGTAAATGATGAAGTCGTCCATGAAGACTTCTATGCAATTCTCGATAAGGTCCGAGAATATACTCATCATACACCTTTGAAAGGGGCCCGGCGCGTTACATAACCCAAACGGCATTCGGCGGTAGGCGAACGTTCCATATGGACATGTGAACGTCGTCTTGTCTTGGTCCTCATCTCGAACATGGATTTGGAAATAGCCGCTATATCCGCCTAGAAAACTGAAATAGACTTGCCCCGCAAGTCTCGCGAGCATTTGATCGATGAAAGAAAGCGGGAAATGATCCTTGCGTGTAGCCGAATTCAGCTTCCGATAATCGATGCACATGCGCCATCCCGTCAGTAAGCGTACTAGAACCAATTTGTTCTTCTCATTTTCCACCACTTGGAATCCGGACTTCTTCGGTACGATGTGAACGGGACTCACCCATTTGCTGTCCGATATGGGGTAAATTATACCCATAGACAACAGCTTCAGAACATCCTTTAATACGACCTCCCGCATATTTGGATTGAGCTTCCTTTGTTGATCGCGGAAAGGCTTGCTATCAGGCTCCATCAAGATAGAGTGCTCGCATACGTCGGGACTTATACCAGTAATGTCGGCTAAAGTCCATCTGATAGCCTTCTTATGCTTCCTCAGAACTTCGAGCAATGCCGCTTCTTGATTGTCATCAAGCTCGTTGTTGATGATGACGGGTAGCGTCTCATTCTCTCCCAGATATGCATACTTCAGATGTGTAGGGAGCTGCTTAAGTTCCAGTTTCGGAGCTTTGACGATCGACGGCAACAGTTTCTCAGAAGTGTCTCGGTTGGGCAACTGAGACACATTGCTGAGAGTTTCCAGCTTTGGGGCTGCGTACAAAGCTAGGATGCTTTCTCTGATCTCCTCATCCCTCATATCTTTGACATCTTCCTCGGTCAGCCCTTGGGTCAAGGTAACTTCCATTTTGTCGTGTATCACATACGTCTCAAGATATTCTTGGACAATAACATCAATGGAGTCAGTAGAAAAAGCATTCTCATTTTCATGATCGTAGGGTTTCTTAAGTGCTTCAGTTATCATATGAACATAAGTTTCATTATGATATGCCACACTTATCGAACCCTCATCCACATTAATTATAGCCTTTACAGTCTTTAAAAATGGCCTACCCAATAACACTCCCGTAGTTCCTTCAACTTGCCTATCATTTGTGTCAATTACATAGAAATCAGCCGGATAGACAAAGTTGTTGATTCTGACTAAAATGTTTTCAAGTAAACCAATCGGAGCAATGCATGACCTATCCGCTAATTGAATAATCACCTTAGTGGATATTAACTCAGCTCCTACCAATTGATTATATACAGATAAAGGCATAACATTTATAGATGCTCCTAGATCACACATGGCTTGTTTAATCATGACATCACCCATCAGACAGGGTAGTGTGAACATACCTGGGTCGGCACATTTAGCAGGAAGCATCTTCTGTATAATTGCCGATACTGTGTGATCGAACAAGACTTTCCCGGACTTGGGAACAAGACTCCGATTGGCTAGTCGGGACAACCTCCTCTTCTTGTTCTGGTTCAGCATCTTCAGCATGCTGTTCTTCTGGACGGTAGGGTTGTGCAGGCTGTTCTGCGGCCTTCTTCTTTTCTGCCAGCTTTTCTGGGTGTCTCGGTTGCACAATCGGGCCAAACAGTTCTTTTCCTCCACGCAGTGTAATCTGATTGCAGTTATGGGCATTTGGATTTTACTGGGTTTGAGCTGGAAGCTGCCCTTGAGAATTCTTCGTCTCCTGCATGGTAGAATTCAGCTTACTCATCTGCTTGGCCAATTGATCCATCGTAGCTTGCTGATCCTTCTTCGTTTGATTCATCTCTCGTTGAGTTTGGATCATCTCCTTCTACATTTGTTGTTGAAATGCAGTAGTGTGCTTCTGTGAAGAAACCATTTCAGCCAAAAGTTTTTTCCGATGGATTCTAGTGCTCCGGTTGGGTAACTGGAGCACTCTGCTGCTGAAACTGCCTTTCATGCGGAGGCCTATACGCCTGCTGATAGCTGTTCTGATTAGGAGCCTGGTATGGCTGCTGATAACTCTGTTGCTGTTGGTATGGCTGCAGAAATTGTTGTTGAGGCAGATTCCTCGGTTGAAATTGTTCTTTCGGTTGCCTCCATCGAAGGTTTGGATGAACTCCTTGCTGTCCACTCTAATTTCCAACTGCGTTTACTTCTTCTCCCGGACATTGTAGTGATATATGTCCTTTTTCTCCACATGCTCCACATGCGTGATCGACATTTGATCGGCTTGGGGCAGGAGCGTTCTGCTTGAGTATCAAGTCGAGCTTGTCTTGCAATAGGCTAAATTTTGCCTCCACCTTACTATCGATCTCATCCATGTAGTCGGAATGAGACCAATTTATAGCTCTCCTTGTTGGTCTCGGCCCTTTGTATTGCGAGGTAGACTCCGCAAGCCCTTCGATTATATTTCTTGCATATTCGTAGAGGCTTGTATGAAAATTCCCTCTCAGACCGATATCAACCATGGCTTTTGCTTCATCTGTCATCCCTTGATAGAAAATTTGTAGTAGCTCCACATCCGAGTAGCCATGGTTTGGACAACTATCGACACGTCGTCCAAATCTCTCCCAGTATGCGCCGAAGGTCTCGTCGATTTCTTGAGCGATCGCGGAAATCTGCTTCTTTAATGCATTTGTCTTTGACTGCGGGAAGTATTTCTTCAAGAAAACCATACGCATCTGGGCCCACGTCGTGATCGTGTTCGGCTTAAGACTTGAGAACCACGCTTGTGCTCCGTCTTGGAGAGTGAATGGAAAGACCTTGAGCTTGAAAGCGTCCAAGTTGCCCTGCCGGTGCAGATTACACACTTGGTTGAACGACGCCAAAAAGGAATTTGGATTCTCGTTCGTCCTTCCATAAAATTTCGGTATGGCAGCGACCATGTTCAGCTTGACATCAATTTGTTCTGTAGTAGTGATTTGGATTGGACCGGGTAGGTCCGCTCCCATGTCAAGCGATCATGTATTCATCCTCAAGGGTTGTGGATTGTGTACTTCGTCCTCCATCTCTTCCTCCTCTGATTCTGAGCTTGTTACTGGAGTATTTTGTCTTGTTCTGTCGAATAAAACAATCTTTGGTTCTGAGTCGCTAATCGGATCACCGAGGTTTGTTCTGTCTCCTGGTTGGGCAGTTGAGACGTTTGCTGCCTTGGACAGATTTTGTTGCTTTTGCAGCTTCGTCTCCTTCCTATTCCTCTTTGCTGCTTTCTCGATCTCAAGATCAAATATCAGATTAGGTTTGGAAGACCTGCTCATGCAACATAAAAAAGCACAAAAAAAAAGATTAGTAGAAAAATTAAAGAAAACTAGTTAACACCGTTCCCCGGCAACGGCGCCAATTTGGTGATCGTTGTATTGAACCAAATAATCCTGCAAAATCAGAGAATTAAATCAGTATAGTTCACAGGTATCGAACACAGGGAATGGACGATTAAACACTTTATTTTCCTACTTATCTATGGTTTTGGTTAGCAACCACGCAATATTTGGGTTTTAATCTAAACTAAGAAATTGTAAAACTGAAAGAAATTATAAAAGCTGAAAACGGAAAATAAACTGAATGAACTGGGCAACTGAAAGGCAGGTCCAGCAGAATATTCACACACACGTAATGTCAATCCTTGGCACTTAATATGAATTAATCTCAAGAATCTACTAGTTATAGACCACCGTAAGTTAAACTGCGTGATCCTCACTCCCACTTACTTAGTCGGTAACCGTCATGTTGGGCATCGAAACGACTACTTCCCTAACCTAGCTACAACTTATGTTGTTGGGCAATCAATAGATTTAATAGCTAGACAGCTTTATCGAACTAAGGGAGCCTAGTATAGGAGCTTACTCGTATGTTGGGCATCTAATAGTCTCCTATCGGTTTAATCCAATTACTCTTACGAATAATTTTGCTACTTACCTAGCCTTGTTCCACGAGAAATGATGGAAGTACTAAGATAGCTACAGACTGCGTAACCTAGGGTGATCAAGCCTAAATTACTAGCCAGGTTAATTAATTCAGAATTATCCCGAAACCCTTTTGATTAATTATGAGCACATAAGCCTCATGTATTGTTCACGTGTGCATTCACATTCTGTCGGACCCTAAAAAGTTTAGCTACTCATGCTGACGCTTCGGTTGGGCAGCTGAGACAGTTTACAGAACATAAACATAAACACGAATAACCCTAGATCTAGCATGAACGAAATTTAAATTAACTAAGGCACGAAATAACAGAATATTTAAACCTACGAAATTAAACTAGAACTTGAATTAAAATAGCAAATGATGTTCAAATGTAAATATTAAGATCCTACGAAAACGATTAACGACGAAAGTAAATTAAAACTAGAATTCAACTACGAATTAAAAAGCATAAATAACGGAAATGAAAAGGATGTTTCTTCTTCAACTATGATCTACGGAATCGGTCGGAAGTGGTTCGGTGGTTGTCGGCGGTCTTCGGTTGGCTACGGCGGTGATGGTTCGGCGGCGGTCGGCGGTCGGCGGATCGGAAGGGAGTCACGGCGTGATCAAGGGCTTCGAATTGTTATAGATGGTGTCAAGGTTCGTCTCTGATTCTCGCCCCCTTCAAGTCTTTATATACTCCTTTTCTTCCTCTCCAAGTTAGGTCAAATCTTTAATAAGGGAAGAGATTTGGATAAATAAGGAAATAAGATCTTCCCTTAACTACCACAAAATATCTTCTTGATTCTTTCCTTCTCCACAAATCAGCGCCCACGTCATCAATTCCGTGCCTTTTCTTCATCAAAATTCGCCAAATAATATCCTCGTCATCATGCCACGTCAACACCTAAAACCTGCATTTTTCGGCACTGCGACTGCACCGATTGGCCAATTGACGCACTTTTCGGCATGAAATTACTAAGTACGAAAACGACTCATCATGGAGGATGATGTATTTTATTACCGTTGACTTCTATTTTTATTCCCTAATATATTTATTTATTTTGAGTTTTGTTTTTTAATGATTGCAAGGTGTAGAATTGTTAAAGTTGGAGATTGAAGAGAAAGAGATGTAGATCGTTGAAGTGAGCAAAAATGAAGAAATAATTACAAATTTTTTTCTTGACGTCGCATGAATATTGATTGATTTTTCTTGTTTAATTGTTACTTTTTATATTGTACATGTAAATGTTACTAATTATTATAATTAAAATTGTATTTTTTTTACCATTTTGCAATAAACAAACTTGGTTAATTGTATAAGCCAATTCACCAAACATACTAATGAATTATATATCTTAAATTGCAATAAAAAAATTCTTACTAATAAGCCCATTGAATATGTATGCACATTTTGCGAGGAATAATTTCTTGGTAATGATTCTAGCTGGCGAGGAAATTATACATCGCCAATGAATTTATTTATTAATAAAAAAAGGATATATTACTAAAGTTAATATATCTTTCGCGAGAATAACTACTTATTTGCAAGGAGAGGTATTTTGGTATTTTCACGTTGGTGAGGAAAGTATATTCTTGCTATTGATTTAAATATCAGCGAGTAAGACCTATCCCGACAGGGCACTGGCTAGAAACGATTTCTCCGTGCAAAAGAGTATTTCGTCGCAGAAGGTATATTTTTAGCAACAAAATCTCCCTCGCTAATAGTATGTTTTCCAGTATTGTCATACATACTCATCCCAACATTACATACAATCAATTACTCTTTTATAAAGGTCCCACCACATTTACTCACAACCAACCACTCTCTTTAAATCTTGTGCCGGAAAGATAAGGAACATTACTTGTGGGACAGAGGGAGTAGTAATTAGTAGGTTGGTTTACCAAAAAGGCAACCAAAATGGAACCCCCCTATAATACTTAGTATTAATTAATTAATGGTACAACTTTACTATACTTACGTACTATAGCCATGCATACGGCATACCTAATCTCAACCGTCTCTCTCTCTCTCTATCTCAGTAACCAACCTCCTTTCTACATGGCAGGAGAGCCTTCTCCGGTGATCCCCCTTCTTCTGGTGGTGGCGCTGGGCCTCCTCCTCCGCGGCAACTCCTTCCCCGGAAACCTCAACCTCCCCCTAGTCTCCGACGCCGAGCAGGCCATCTTCACGTGCATTCTCTTCATCCCCTTTCTTCTCTTCCTCGCCATATACTCCGCCAGCCACACCGTCGTCCTCCCTCTTCTCATAATCCTCGTCACTTACACAGTGACGAAGATCCTCCTTGGCCCCCTCATGCTCATACTGGTCGTCTTCTTAGCCGCCGCTTACTTGCCAGCGTT
Source organism: Lavandula angustifolia (assembly GCA_028984105.1). Taxonomy (NCBI): domain Eukaryota; kingdom Viridiplantae; phylum Streptophyta; class Magnoliopsida; order Lamiales; family Lamiaceae; genus Lavandula; species Lavandula angustifolia. Next base: position 24,436,768 of record CM054817.1, read on the forward strand.
CAGGTACGACGGCGAAGATCTCGGGTGGGGGTGTTTGCTGCTCGTCGGATTTCTTGCAGTGGATTCTGTCGGAGGAGGGCCGCCAGTCAGGGGCGTTGCTCGTGGCGGTTATCGTCCTCATCTGTTATAGCCTTCGGTCATAATTAGGGTTTTCATGGTCTGTACATACTTCTCTTAGTTCGATCTCGAGAGTAATATTATTGTTACATCTCCGATTCTCCATCGTTGACTTCAATAACGTGAAACTAACACTTTTAAGGAGTGAATTGTAAACGAAAGAAAATCTGTTAGTAAACGTGTTTTGTTTTATTAAGTTACAACTTATAATGTATTGTAACATCAGTCATTTGTGATGTTAATACTGCACTGTTTTCTCGGATTATAAAAAAACCCTTAAAACGCAGCATTATAATTTTAACGTGCATTACAAAAAACACAGTATTGTTGTATTAGCATCTGTAAATATAATACATGTATATTAAAATTAAAGTGTATCATTCTTAATTCTCAAGGTAAGGGGTGTTCCCATCAAATCGGCTCCAGCTAGATAATTATGTATAGATTTATTTATTTATGTAGCTGTGGTAGATTATTGTAATTTTGTAACAAGGCATTATAAGTGTGTTAGCGGTTAGTTGGCTACGAATTTAGGGTGGATCTGTCATTCCTAGCTTGAAGTGTGTTTCTAGGGTTCTCTCTTTATAACATATAGGACGGCTCGTAACTTAAAATCAATAAGAATCTACAATTGCATTTAATATTTTATATACAGTCAAATTTCAGATATAATACATACATTAATGATGTATTTCTTTCATACTCATTTCATGAGAACGTGATTCATAATGGATGATTTAGTGAAGCAACCGGTCGTTGCCCATCCTTTCATGAAACACTTCTACATCATGCATGGTTTTTTTTTTTTAAAACGAGATAACCTCTAGCCGCTATTCGAGATTCGTATTGAATATATTTTTTTCCTTGATTGAAAGAGTGAGATTGTTGATGATAGATTTCCTGAATTATAGGATTACACATCTTTATTAATCTATAGGATTTAATGATGAATCTAAATTCGTACTATTCAAATTTCGTTGTTTTGGCGCCATTTTTGGTGATTGGATTACTTTTCTGTGCTGTTTTGAAGATTCCCGAGCTTATGTGCCGATGATTTGATGATGTGGCGGCATGCACAAAATTAGGGAATTAAAGGGCTAATTTTGGCCAATTTTACATATAAGGAAGGAATGGATAAGGAAGGTTGCAAGATGGAAAGATATCAAAAAAATCTTTTCATACTTGTTAGATAAGATTCCTAATTCTACGAGGATTGAGAAGGAAAACCCTATATATATATATATATATCATGCATGCACGCCGCGGGAGGACACACGTGATCATATCATAAAATTTCATTCTTCATCATCATCGCCGAACAGCCGAAGGGAGACTCCAGCACGATTCTTACCAGCCAACCACCGTGAGAAACCGAACACCGCCGAAAACTATCATCGTAGTTCCGCAGCCGAGAAGCCGAAGACCACCGTTCGCCGTCCAGTTTCGAAAGCGGAGATCATCCACCGTCCGCCGTTCCGAAGCCGAGAGGAATTCCAAGTTATCTTCAGCCGTTGATTTCTACCCTTTGGTTTTTAGGTGTATGGTGATCGCTGTATTGCACCAAATAATCCTGCAAAACTCGAGAATTATATCAATATAGTTCACAGGGTATCGAACACAGGGAACGGAGGACTAGACATATTATTTTTCTACTTATCTTGGGTTTGGTTAGCAACCACGCAACTTTTGGGTTTTTATCTAAACTAAGAACTTGTAAAAAAACTGCAAGAAATGTAAAAACTGAAATCTGAAATAAAACTGTTTTAACTAGACAGGTAAGAGATGGGTCCAGCAGAATATTCACAAACACGTATTTCCAATCATCGGCACATAGAATGAATTAATCTCATGATTCAACTAGTTATAGATTACCGTAACTTAAACTGCGTAATCCTCACTCCCACTTACTTAGTCGGTAACCGCCATGTTGGGCATCGAAACGGCTACTTCCCTAATTTAGCTACAACCTACGTTGTTGGGCAATCAATAGATTTAATAGCTAAACAGCTTTATCGAACTAAGGGAGCCTAGTATAGGAGCCTACTCGTATGTTGGGCATCTAATAGTCTCCTACCGGTTTAATCCAATTATTCTAATGAATAACTTTGCTACTTACCTAGCCTTGTTCCACGAGAAACGATGGAAGTACTAAGTTAGCTACAAACTACGCAACTTATGGTGATCAAGCCTAAATTACTAGTCAGATTAAATAAACCAGAATTAACCCAAAACCCTTCAATTAATTATTAGAACCTAAGCCTCATGTACTGTTCACGTGTGCGTTTTACATCCTACCGGACCACTAAAAATTTAGCTACTCATGAAACTGTCCTGATTGCACAGATAAGACACTTTGCAAAACAGAACATGCATCATTTGTAACCCTAACCCTAGCATGCACGAAAACTAATATAAAGTAAAGATACGAATTAAAACAGAGAAATAAACATGTACTGAACTGAAAACTAAACAAGAACTGAATTAAAACACGAATTGAAATAGGATCAAGAGTACCGATAGTCTTCGATCTCTCAAAACGAACGAAAATTAAAGAAACGAACTAAGCTAACGTGCGAATATTAAAAACTAAAATTCGAAAGTGTTTGTTTCATCAACTTAAACTAAGGAACTGCTTGAAACGGGAATGGTAAATGAGTTCTTCTCCTCGGCTTTGGTGGAAATCGGCGATGGCGGCGGTGTGGTGTTGCTTCGGCGGCGGCGCGATGTCTTCGGAAATGGTTGATCGGAAAGGATTTAGGTGTCGAGGTTTATGAGGAGGTCGAGAGCGTGTAGAAGTGTGTCCGATCTGAATTTCGTGCCTCTTCATCCTTATATAATGATCCTCGATCAATCTAGGGTTTCTTGTTGGATAAGGAAAGGATCTTGAGTGATATGGAAATATCTAATCCTTCCTTATCCATCTTCTTTCCTTTCTTCCCTCTTTCCTTTCTTTTCTTCTTCTTTCCTTCTTTTCTTTCTCGGTCAAAACCGCACAAAATCTCGCCATTCCAGCTGGAAAACGCGTTGCCACATCTTCTCCACGTGTCGTGCCAAATCAGCCTATTTTCTGCATAATTGCCAATAAAAGCGTCTCGCCTGCACAGTTAGGAGACTTTTCGGACATAAATAATTAGGTACGAAATCGACTCATCAAATCTCCTTACACTTGAACTATACTCACCCTCGAGTATAAGAAGAACAAAAGATAAGTACCTAATTATTTTTTGTCTTCCCCAAGACCCAAGACACAAAATAAAAGACTCAAGACTCGAACAAGAACAAAAACAAGACTCGACACGAACGGAAGAAAGAAAATAACAACGGACTCACAAAACGAAGACAAGAAGCTATACCAATCAATTTGAAAATCTCTGCACCAATTCACTAGCCAAGCAATGTCAAACCATGCAATCATAATCTCATCCAACAAGTAGACAATGAAAATTTTGAAACTAAGCACACATATATCAACTTGGTCAAAATCTAAACAATGTGGATCTCCTCAAGTTTCACTCAATACTCAACTAATCTAGGTCCGGTTTAAGCCACTCAAAGGAAAACAATCCACGCAATCACGATAAGAGATCATCACAATAGCAATATCAAGGAGGTCTTTCTCATTCGGTTGTAATGGGGCTTAGGACTTAGACAAATTGATGTTGGTAAGGGTCCTAGGGGTACTAAGCTCCATTAAAATTCAGATTAAATGTTATGCATGTAAAACTCCTGTTCAGTCAAGTCACCGGTCAAACTCTCACCACTTAAGAAAATTCACTTCAATGCTACAACAGCAATACTTATGCACCCATGCTCTTTCTTTTCTACCACGTTTCATATTCAGATTTTTTTTTTCGTGGCACATACTTTCTTTTTAGCAAACTGGGCACAAATTGTCTCAACTGTACAGACAGGACACTTTCAATTCTGCTTATATAGAGCAGTTTTTACACTTAGACTTTTTATCCAATCTGTTTTCTGCAGCATGTCTAAACTGGGCAGGTAAGAGACATATGTAATACACTTCAAATTTTAACTATCATGCACAAAAGAGTTCGTAAAACATGCAATAACATGGGTCAAGAGAAAGTTTAAAAAGGCCTTGGCTAAAATTTTACTAACTCAAATCAAAGAAACGGTCAAGGCTCAAATTGGTTCACTAAGGGATAGTGAAGGGTCGGAAGTATTTTGTCGCGGCCGTGTGGCTAAAAATCCATAGTGCCTCCTATCATTTCTCACAAGTGATTCAAACATATTGCGATTTTGCGGATAACACTCTCAAAAGAATAGTAGGAAGTGTCCTACTTTAAGGCTCAAATCTAATTTAAATGAGTGGTTATTAAATTCCGATCCAACAAAGTTTATTTTTCGTCATCCCAAATTACATGCATATACGTGCCTAGATCTACTCTTCATAAAGTCCACAACCAAGCATATTGAAAATAAAAGCACAAATAAGACAAGCTTGATCATAGAAAACGACACTTCAAAAATCAAAAAATTTGGCATGCTTCGACACAAAATACCCCCCTCCTTACACTTAAAACTTGCTCGCCCTCGAGCAAGAGAGAAAAGACAAAACAAAGAGAGAAGGCATGACAAAATAAACACAAAAACACCCTCCTTACACTTGGTCCCTACCAAGTGTGAGAACAAACAAAAACTAAAGACAAAAGACAAAATAAACAAGAAAAAGAAACACCCCCTCCTTACACTTGATCCCTATCAAGTGTAAGAACATGAAAAACACACAAGAACAGACTCAAAAACATAAAACAAAAACAAAAACACAAAAAACGAAAATAACATTGGGGAAGAAAAGTCACCGGTCGCCTCGCCTGGGCAGGCGAGCCAGTCTGTTCATAACTGTGCGGCGGAGGCGGTCTACTCGGCGTCCAAGGGAATCCAGATCAGTCCTTAGAGTCTGCACTGTATCCTGACCTGCAGAAGTAAAGGCACTCGAGACACGAGGTCCCGGTGGAGGAAACTGGATCTTTCGGTTAGGCAGTTGGTACAGTAGGCGAATATGCCTCAACAAGTTCCAATCAAACAAAGATGGTGGATCCACCTTAGTCAAATAACCAGCATCATGTATGACAAAGTTGCGTTCAATGAACGTGGCAAGAATATGGCATAGAGTCATGTGACGCACGGTATGACTAGCAATTGTGAACATGTTTTTAGCAATCCACCAACCTAAGTTAATGAGACGCCTAGTAGTCATGCACCATAGAATATACAATTCATTGGCAGTCACCTTTTCAAAAGAAGTACTCTTTCCGGTTAAGGTGTGGGCTATGTATTGGTGGCATATACGAAGGGCGGGATCTTCTAGGAAACTTACATGAGAACCGGACATGGCAAACTCATCCGGGTCGCTTGGGGTGAGAAGCCTCCACGCGGCCCGTGACCAATGTAATTCGGGTCCTTGTTCTGCAAACCATGAAATCCCATCTCAAAGTGACCAAGATAATAATCATCAAAAGAACATATACCTAGTCTAGCATTCCACTCGGCCACAGACATATGATAAGTCCCTCCAAACAACCGAAACTCAATACAAGGTGTCACCAAATCTTTATCACCCTCAAAATGAAAAGTATTAAAGAACTCACTTGCAACCTCTTTATAACACGGGTAGTGATGTGATTCAAGCAACCAAGACCATCCAACATTCCGAAAATATGTAAAGAAGGGTTCGATGATACCTGTCGAGCGAAGAAACGTGCGATCAAGGAGTCGGCCACTTTGGAAGTCTTTGCCTTCGCGCTCTTGTAAACGCAAATTCATGTACTCAATCTCGAATTGAGAGAGAGCATGCACGGCTGCCGGCGAATCGAGATTGATCACCACCCGGTTTCCATACTCCGCGGCTCGTGGATGTGCCGAAGTTGAATCGGAGTCGGCGAGGGACAGGTAGTTTAAGTTGAAATCATCTTCAAAATTCCCATCATGATCATCGGACCTATAATCCGAGTCTTCTTCCTCTTAGCTCGGCAACTCCCCTCTTAAGCTTTCGCACCAATTAATGCCCTCATAATAGTTGAGTGGCGGTGGTGGATGTTGAAATTGAAGGAACGGCAACCACTCGTAGAGATTTTATGGAGATTGAGGTGGCGGATTAGATGAAGACGCACCATCCACACGGCTTGTTCTCGGCTTTCTTACCCTCGAACGACGTGTTGGAGATGGCGGAGGTGTCGGCTCGAGCATCTGCTGGGGTGTCGGCTCGGGCGTTGGCTCGGGAGTTGGCTCAGGAGTTGGTTCTCGCGGCGGTTTTTGGGAAGTAGCTGCGCCCGTATGCCTTCGTAACCGTCGTCTAGGCGGTTTCGGCGGAGAGGTGGACTCCGTGGCATAGTGCGATCCGGTGTCCACGTCCATAGGTTGCGGAGTCGGTTCCACATATGCGAACTCCTCCGGTGGTGGCGGTTCGTGCTCAAGTAGAGGGACTGCCGGAGTTGGCGCGGCCTCCCGGTGAGCAGCAGCGGAAGCTCGGCGGCGTTGTATCTCCGGATCCGCCTGGACATCGGCGAACCAGCGAGCGACAGTAGACAGGCCGGACTTTTTCTTCGGAGGCATGGCGGTTGTCTCTTATCTGTGCAGTGAGGAGGATTCTTGGAGAAAAAGAAAGTCTTGTAGAAAGAGAGGTAGTGGGCGGCGGATTTTTGAGAGGGAATGTGTTTGAATAGTAACAAGTGGTAGGGTTTGATCCCCCTCTCTTCTTTTATAGAAAAGAAGTTTTGCAATCAGGCCCTCTCAGTTGTGCAGTTAAGAGATCTAGTCCCTCCTTCTTTTCAATTCGGCCCCCATCTTCTCCTCAACTTCAATTGACTCCCAACTTTCGTCCTTTATGCAATTGAGTCCCTAAAGTTCGTTCCCTTCCTCCAATTGGGTCCTTTGATTTTTGGAAATGGCAATTAAGACCCAAATTTCTTCTTCTCATCATCTTTGCTCCTCCAACTCATTCTTCTTAAACTTTTAAACCCCAATTCCATACTTAGAAAAATCTGAAAAATAAAAGAAACAACACCAAGCATAAAATCAAACTAAAAATACGAAATCAAAGTAAAAAAAACGGAAAAAATAACGGGTTGCCTCCCGGAAGCGCCTCTCTTTAGAGTCTTCGGCTAGACCTCCTCTTCAAAGGGTCAAATATAGGACGGAATGGACAAGCTTTGCTCGTCCACATCTTCTATCATTGCGGCAGCATGATAAACCTTAAGGCGATGACCATTGACAGTGAAAGTCTCGTTTGAGTCCAATTTCTGTATCACCACTGCCCCGCCTGGCCAGACAGAATACACTCGAAATGGACCGATCCATCTTAAGCGAAGCTTTCCGGGCATAATGCGTAGGCGTGATTGGTAAAGCAATACAAGCTGGCCCACTTCAAAATTCTTCATACGAATTGCCTTATCATGTCAAGCCTTTGTGTGATCTTTGTATCTCATAGCCGCATCATAGGACTCCAACCGGATTTCTTCAAGCTTTTGAAGCTGATATTTCCTCTCCTTAGCACTTTCGGTCAGATCCATATTGATTTTCTGTACCGCCCACCAGGTCTTGTGTTCCAACTGCACAGGCAAGTGACATAATTTACCGAAAATTAATCTATATGGAGACATACCTAGTGGAGTTTTATAGGCTGTTCGATAAGCCCATAAGGCGTCATCCAGCCTCATACTCCAATCTTTCCTTGACGGATTGACCGTTTTCTCCAAGATAGACTTCACTTCCCGATTTGACACTTCAGCTTGCCCATTCGTTTGTGGATGGTAAGCGGTAGAAACTCGATGGGCTACTCCATATTTCTTCATCAACGACTCGATGGTACGGTTACAGAAATGTGTTCCTCGATCACTTATGATGGCCTTTGATACGCCGAATCTGCAAAAGATGTTAGTTCGAAGAAATCCTGCAACCACTTTAGAGTCGTTAGTTTTTGTAGCCTTTGCCTCAACCCATTTAGAAACACAATCAACGGCAAGTAAAATGTACACGTTACCCCATGAACTAGGAAACGGATCCATGAAGTCCATACCCCATACATCAAATATCTCACAAAATCTCAAAGGCTTTTGGGGCATTTCATCCTTCATAGATATATTCCCGGTCATTTGGCAATGTGCACATGACTTACAGTACTTATAGGCGTCAAGGTGTAGGCTCGGCCAAAAGAAACCCGCATCCAACACTTTTCTTGCGGTTTGTTTTGGTCCGAAGTGTCCTCCATAAGCGGATGAATGATAATGGTATAGGATGTTGCCTTGCTCTTCTTCCGGAATGCATCTTCGGATCACTTGATCAACTCCCATTTTCCAAAGGATTGGAGAGTCCCAAAAATACTGCTTACACTCGCTCTTTAATTTCACTTTTTGGGCATGAGTGAACTCGGGTGGAAGCTGCTCAGAGGTCATGAAATTCACAATATTAGCAAACCAAGGTAAATTTAGAAGTGTTACCCACGGTTTTCAGCAATTCTGCTTCAGAGTTGTCTTGACTGGGTAGCTGAGACACTTCCTGGACTCCAATCGTGAAACACTGTGCGGGCAGAAGTTTGGCAAGACTGGAAACCGTCTCAGGAACAGCATATAAATGCTCTTCGGGAAAATTCTCCTTAATTGGCTCTCCATCGTCTTTTTGAATCAATCGGCTCAAGTGATCCGCCACATGGTTTTCTGCTCCTTTCTTATCCTTAACCTCCCAATCAAATTCTTGTAAGAGAAGAATCCATCGGATAAGTCTCGGCTTTGTTTCTTTCTTAGCAAGGAGATGCTTTACGGCGGCATGATCGGTATACACAATGATCTTTGAGCCAAGTAAATAAGAGCGAAACTTGTCGAAGGCAAAGACGATAGCTAACATCTCCTTCTCTGTGGTGGAATAGTTGCATTGTGTTGGATTTAATGTCTTGGACGCATAATAAATCACATGGCTTTCTTTTCTAGATTTCTGTCCCAGCACTGCCCCGACTGCACAGTCAGAAGCATCGCACATAATCTCGAATGGCTTGTTCCAGTCCGGGGCTTGCATCACAGGAGCTGTTGTAAGCTTGTCTTTAAGGATGGTGAAGGCCTCCTTACACTTAGTATCGAAATCAAACTCGACATCTTTGTGAAGTAGGCTTGTTTGTGGTTGAGCGATCTTTGCGAAATCCTTTATGAAACGCCGATAGAAGCCGGCGTGTCCTAAGAAACCACGAACTTCCTTTGGATTAGTCGGATATGGAAACTTCGTGATGGCCTCCACTTTTACCTTGTCGACTTCTATTCCTCTTTTAGAAACAACGTGACCGAGCACTATTCCTTCGGTCACCATAAAATGGCATTTCTCGTAGTTCAATACCAAATTCTTCTCAACACATCGAGCTAGGACTTTGTCGAGGTTCTTCAAGCACGAAGTGTAAGAATCACCATAGACGGTGAAGTCGTCCATGAAGACCTCTATGCACATCTCGATGAGGTCCGAAAATATGCTCATCATGCACCTTTGAAAGGTGCCCGGCGCATTGCATAATCCAAATGGCATTCTTCGGTAGGCAAACATTCCAGAAGGGCATGTGAACGTTGTCTTATCTTGATCTTCCTCTCGCACTTGGATTTGGAAATAGCCGCTATAGCCATCCAAGAAGCTAAAATAGACTTGCCCCGCAAGTCTCTCGAGCATCTGATCGATAAATGGAAGCGGGAAATGGTCCTTTTGAGTCGCCGCATTGAGCTTCCTATAATCGATACACATGCGCCATCCCGTCATTAAGCGTACCGGAACCAATTCGTTCTTCTCATTCTCGACAACTTGGAATCCGAACTTCTTGGGCACAACGTGTACGGGACTTACCCATTTGCTATCCGATATGGGATAAATAATTCCCATGGATAAGAGCTTTAATACTTCTTTTAGCACGACCTCCCTCATGTTCGGATTGAGTTTTCTTTGATGGTCTCGGAAAGGTTTGCTATCCGGCTCCATGAGGATAGAGTGCTGGCAAATGTCTGGACTTATGCTGGTGATGTCGGCTAAAGTCCATCCTATGGCTTTCTTGTGCTTCTTCAGAATCTCCAACAACGCCTTCTCTTGATTTTTATCAAGTTCTTTATTTATGATGACGGGCAGCGTCTCATTATCTTCGAGATAGGCATACTTCAGGTTTGTTGGAAGTGGCTTAAGTTCCAGCTTTGGTGCCTTGATGATCGACGGCAGCAGCTTTTCAGAAGCGGCCTGGCTGGGCAGTTGAGACAAGCTGCCGACAGTTTGCAATTCTGGAGTTGCGTACAAAGCCGAGATGCTCTCTCTGATCTCTCCATCTCTCATACCTTCGAGGTCTGATTCGGTCACTCCTTGAGTCAAGGTAACCTCCATTTTATCCTGCATCACATAATTCTCAAGGTATTCTTGGACAATTGCATCAATGGAGTCAGTAGAAAAAGCATTCTCATTTTCATGATCGTAGGGTTTCTTAAGTGGTTCAGATATCTTATGAACATAAGTTTTATTATGGTATGCTACACTTATCGAACCCTCATCCACATTAATTATTGCCTTTACAGTCTTTAAAAACGGTATACCTAATAACACTCCCGCAGTTCCTTCAATTTGCCTATCATTAGTGTCAATTACATAGAAATCAGCCGGATAAACAAAGTTGTTGATTCTGACCAAAATGTTTTCAAGTAAACCAATCGGAGCAATGCATGACCTATCCGCTAATTAAATAATCACCTTAGTGGATATTAACTCAGCTCCTACCAATTGATTATATACAGATAAAGGCATAACATTTATAGATGCACCTAGATCACACATGGCTTGTTTAATCATGACATCACCCATCAGACAGGGAAGTGTGAACATACCTGGGTCGGCACATTTAGCAGGAAGCATCTTCTGTATAATTGCTGATACTGTGTGATCGAACAAAACCTTCCCGGACTTGGGAACTTTTCCAGCAATGAAATCCTTTACAAATTTCCCAAACTTGGGGATCTTTACGGCTTCAAGGAAAGGGATATTTATCTCTAATTTCTCGAACAACTTCATGTCATCCATGCTTTCTTTGTTTGGCGTTCTCTTCCTTTCCAAAGTTTCGGGAAAAGGTGGAGGAATCAGATTTTCATGTCCCGACTTGCCAGTCAGGACATCCTCCTCATCTCTTTCTTGTTCTGGATCTTCAGAATACTGTTCCTTCGAGGCTTCTGATGGTATAGGCTGTTCTGCAGCCTTCTTCTTCTCTGTTGACTTCTCTGCTGATTTCTCTGGGTGCCTTGCCTGTACAGTCAGGCCAGGTAGTTCCTTCCCTCCACGCAGCGTAATATGATTGCAGTTATGGGCATTTGGGTTCTGCTGAGTTTGAGCTGGAAGTTGCGCTTGAGAAGTCTTTATTTCCTGAATGGCAGAATTTAGCTTATTCATCTGTTTAGCCAAATTCTCCATTGTAGCTTGCTGATCCTTCTTTGTCTGGTTGATCTCTCGCTGCATTTGTTGTTGAAATGCAGTGGTGTCCTTCTGCGAAGAAACCATTTCGGTCAACAGCTTTTCTAAAGGGCTCTGCTGCTCTGATTGGGCAGGTGGGACACTCTGCTGCTGAAACTGCCTTTGATGCGGGGGTCTATACGTCTGCTGATAATTATTCTGATTAGGAGGTTGATACTGCTGCTGATAGCCTTGTTGCTGCTGGTATGGTTGTTGAAATTGGGTTTGAGGCGGATTTCTCGGTTGAAAATGCTCTTCCGGTTGCTTCCAACGGAGGTTCGGATGAACCCTTTGTTGCCCGCTCCAATTTCCAGCGGCGTTTACTTCTTCTCCCGGACATTGCATCGACGTACGTCCTTTCTCTCCGCATGCTCCATATGCATGATCGGCATTTGATCGGCTTGGGGCAGGAGCGTTCTGCTTGAGTATCAAATCGAGCTTGTCTTGCAATAGGCTGAACTTTGCCTCCACTTTATTATCGATCTCATATATGTAGTTGGAATGAGACCAATTTACAACTCTCCTTGTTGGTCTCGGCCCTTTATATTGCGAGGTAGACTCCGCAAGCCCTTCGATTATATTTCTTGCATCTTCGTAGAGGCTTGTATGGAAATTTCCTCTTAGACCGATATCTACCATGGCTTTTGCTTCGTCTATCATCCCTTGATAGAAAATCTGTAGGAGCTCTACATCCGAGTAGCCATGGTTCGGACAACTATCGACAAGTCGTCCGAATCTCTCCCAATATGCGCCGAAAGTTTCGTCGACTTCTTGAGCGATCCCGGAAATTTGATTCTTTAATGCATTTGTCTTCGATTGCGGGAAGTATTTCTTCAAGAAAACTGTACGCATCTGGGCCCACGTCGTGATCATGTTTGGCTTTAGAATTGAGAACTATGCTTGTGCTCCATCTTGAAGAGTGAATGGAAAGGCTTTGAGCTTGAAAGCGTCCAGATTGTCTTGCCTGTGCAGATTGCAGACTTGATTGAACGAGGCCAAAAAGGAATTTGGGTTCTCGTTCGTCCTCCCATAGAACTTCGGCATGGCAGCAACCATGTTCAGCTTGACATCAATTTGTTCAGTAGTTGTGATTTGGATTGGACCGGGAAGGTCCACTCCCATGTCAAGCGATCCGGTAATCATCCTCAAGGGTTGTGGATTGTGCACTTCATCCTCAATCTCTTCCTCCTCTGATTCTGAGCTAGTTACTAGAGTATTGTGCAGTGTTTTGTCGAACCTAACAGTTTCTGGTTCGGAGTTGCTGGTCTGATCACCGGCGTCTGTCTGTCTCCTGACTGGGCAGTTAAGATGTTTTCTGCCTCGGACAGAATCTGTTGCTTTTGCAGCTTTGTCCTCTTTGCTGTTTTCTCGACCTCTGGATCAAATATGAGGTTAGGGTTGGAAGACCTGCTCATGCAACGCTTAAAAGATCAAAAAGATTAGTAGAAAACAATAAAACTAGATAACACCGCTCCCCGGCAACGGCGCCAATTTTGTGATCACTGTATTGCACAAAATAATCCTGCAAAACTCGAGAATTATATCAGTATAGTTCACAGGGTATCGAACACAGGGAACGGAGGACTAGACATATTATTTTTCTACTTATCTTGGGTTTGGTTAGCAACTACGCAACTTTTGGGTTTTTATTTAAACTAAGAACTTGTAAAAAAACTGCAAGAAATGTAAAAACTGAAAACTGAAATAAAACTGTTTTAACTAGACAAGTAAGAGATGGGTCCAACAGAATATTCACACACACGTATTTCCAATCATCGACACATAGAATGAATTAATCTCATGAGTCAACTAGTTATAGATTACCGTAACTTAAACTGCGTAATCCTCAATCCCACATACTTAGTCGGTAACCGCCATGTTGAGCATCGAAACGGCTACTTCCCTAATTTAGCTACAACCTACGTTGTTGGGCAATCAATAGATTTAATAGCTAAACAACTTTATCGAACTAAGGGAGCCTAGTATAGGAGCCTACTCGTATGTTGGGCATCTAATAGTCTCCTACCGGTTTAATTCAATTATTCTAATGAATAACTTTGCTACTTACCTAGCCTTGTTCCACGAGAAACGATGGAAGTACTAAGTTAGCTACAAACTACGCAACTTAGGGTGATCAAGCCTAAATTACTAGTCAGATTAAATAAACCAGAATTAACCCGAAACCCTTCAATTAATTATTAGAACCTAAGCCTCATGTACTGTTCACGTGTGCATTTTACATCCTGCCGGACCACTAAAAATTTAGCTACTCATGAAACTGTCCTGATTGCACAGATAAGACACTTTGCAAAACAGAACATTCATCATTTGTAACCCTAACCCTAGCATGCACGAAAACTAATATAAAGTAAAGATACGAATTAAAACAGAGAAATAAACACGTACTGAACTGAAAACTAAACAAGAACTGAATTAAAACACGAATTGAAATAGGATCAAGAGTACCGATACTCTTCGATCTCTCAAAACGAACAAAAATTGAAGAAATGAACTAAGCTAACGTGCGAATATTAAAAACTAAAATTCGAAGTGTTTGTTTCATCAACTTAAACTAAGGAACTGCTTGAAACGGGAATAGTAAATGAGTTATTCTCCTCGGCTTTGGTGGAAATCGGCGATAGCGGCGGTGTGATGTGGCTTCGGCGGCGGCACGGTATCTTCGGAAATGGTTGATCGGAAAGGATTTAGATGTCGAGGTTTATGAGGAGGTCGAGAGCGTGTAGAAGTGTGTCCGATCTGAATTTCGTGCCTCTTCATCCTTATATAATGATCCTCGATCAATCTAGGGTTTCTTGTTGGATAAGGAAAGGATCTTGAGAGATATGGAAATATCTAATCCTTCCTTATCCATCTTCTTTCCTTTCTTCCCTCTTTCCTTTCTTTTCTTCTTCTTTCCTTCTTTTCTTTCTCGGTCAAAACCGCACAAAATCTCGTCATTCCTGCTGGAAAACGCATTGCCACATCATCTCCACGTGTTGTGTCAAATCAGCCTATTTTCTACATAACTGCCAATAAAAGCGTCTCGCCTGCACAGTCAGGAGACTTTTCGGACAGAAATAATTAGGTACGAAATCGACTCATCAGTGCAATTCTAGAAAACAAACTCATGTTACTTAATTTTCGATACTCGATTTGAGATTATGTTGCTTGGATTTATTTGGATAAATAGGGTTTAAGGATTTATGATCTTTCGAAGTTGATTAGACTTAAATTTCATGTTCAATTTTATGCCTTTTGACGTTCAATCGATAGTTTGAATTTTCGTGTGTTTCGTATAAGTTGATTTCGATTTTCAGCATGTTATTTAATCAGCCCAGTTTTACGGTCTGCTTGCCCAGTTGGACCGAAATGCGTAGCTAATTTCCTTTTAGGGTTCGGTAAGATGTGAAACGCGCACAACTTAATTCGTGAGACTTAGGCTTAATAATTAATCACTTAGGTTCCAGATTAATCTAGGTTAATTAATTGGATTAATTAATTTAGGCTTGATCACCCTAGGTTAATTTAATTCATAGCTAATTTAGTACTTTCATCGTTTCTCGTGGGATTAGGCTAAATAAGTAGCATAATTGTTCTATGAACAATATGATTAATTTTGTAGGAGACTATTAGATGCCCACCATACAAGTAGGCTCCTAAAATGGGTTCCCTTAGTTCTTAAGGCTGATTATGTGTTAAATCTATTAGTTGCCAGTCAACGTAGGTTGCATTTAATTTAGGGCCGTAGTCGTTTCAATGCTCACCATGGCGATCACCGATTAATTAAGGGGGAGTAGGGGACGTGTCAGTTTAATTACGGTGTCCTACAACTAATTGATTTAAGTGGATTAATTTATCTTTAGTGTCGAGGATCGATTGTGTGTGTGTGAATCATCTTGTTGGACCCGTTTTCTTTGCATGCGTTTATTCTGTATTCATTTCCTGCTATTTACTTTCTTGTTTTAGGTTTGGATACTCCCAAAAATATGCGTGGTCGCTAACCAAATCATTGATTAATAGGAATTTTAGGTCAAAAATCTTTGTTCCTTGTGTTCGATACCTGTTTTCTATACTAATTAAAGTTCTTGCGATTTTTGCAGGATTTATTTGGTGAAAACAACGATCACCAAATTGGCACCGTTGCCGGGGAACGATGTTATTTTTAACTGATTTTTCTATTGATCTTTTGTGCTTTTTAAGTGTTGCATGAGCAGGTCTTCCCGCCCTTTTCTACACTTCGATCCAGAAAATGAAAAGACTGCGAAAAGGAATCGGAAGGCAATAAAGCTGCAAAGGCAACCAGTTCTGTCACAGGCAGAAACTGGTTCAACTTCCCAGACGGAGGACAAAACATAAGCTGGTGACAGTACCAGCGAACCAAAAGTCGAAACCGCTCTGACTGGCCAAGCGGACCAGTCTTCTGAAGAGAGCAGTTCGGAAGAAAAATGGCCGACGAAGAGGAAGCCAATCTGACAATGAACTCAGGTTCAAGGAACTTCGGGGAGGACCTGCTCGGACTAATTAACATAACCACCACTGAACAGATTGATGTGAAGCTGAATTTGGTCACGGCATGTCCAATGTTTTATGGAAAGCTAAACGAGAATCCTTTTTATTTCATGGAGGGATTCAATCAGGTCTGTGATTTGCATAGGCAAGGCCATTTGGATGCTTTCAAACTTAAAGCATTCCCTTTTACTCTTCAAGATGGAGCTCGAGCATGGTTTTTTGGACATATACCCAGGTCGATTACTACTTGGGCTCAGATGCGTCAGACATTTCTAGACAAGTATTTCCCTCAATCGAAGACGAATGTACTTAAAAAGGAGATTTCGGGAATTACTCAAGAGTTTGACGAGTCCTTTGGAGCATACTGGGAGCGCTTTGGGAAGCTAGTTGATATCTGCCCAAACCATGGTTTTTGTGATGTGGATTTGCTGCAATGATTTTACCAAGGAATGACAGATGAGTCCAAAACCATGGTGAATGTCGGTTTGAAGGGTAGCTTTGCTAATTGCTACTATACTAATGCGAAGGCAATCATTGAAGGCCTTGCCGAGTCTACATCAGAATACAAGGGGCCAAGGATGCAAACAAAATCTGTGAATCATTCGAGTGGAGACTTTCTAGATGATCTAGATATGAAGGTTGGGCTAAAAATGGAGGAGAAATTCAGCCAACTCGAAGACAAATTGGATCGTTTGTTTAAGGAGAGGAATCCTCATTCCTCTTCTTCTTCTTCATCTGGGAGCACGATGGCTGATCATACATGCAGTGCATGTGGGCAGAGAGGGCACACATCTTTGCAGTGTCATGGAGAGGAGGCTAATGCAGCCGGTAATTGGAATGGACAGAACAAGGTTCATCTGAATCTTAGATGGAGGCAAGAGATCAAGTACCGCAACCAACAAGAAACCCTCCTCAACAATCATACCAACAACCGATGTATCAACACCAACAGTTTCAGCCATCACCGCAGCAAGGGTATCAACAACTCTACAAGCCTCCACATCAAAGGCAATCTCAGCAGCAATTTCAGCAGCAAGGTCATCCGACTGGCCAGGCATACCAGGACAGTCCGCTGGAGAAGATGATGGCAGAAATGATTTCTTCTCAAAAGAATGTTATTGCCTATCAACAACAGATGCAAGAGGAGATTAATTAGAGCAAGAGGGATAACCAGAGTACCTTCGAGAATTTGTCTAAACAAATTTCTAAGTTGAACTCTTCCATTAGAGAGATAAGAGGAAGTCAAGGGCAATTACCTTCTCAGACTGAGCCTAATCCAAATTCCCACAACTGCAATCATATCATGTTGAGGAGTGGAAAGGAGTTGCTCGAACCAGCACCGAAGGCGAATCCCCAAAAGATTGATCATCCAGCAGAACAGACCGCCGAATTGGCCAAGCCAAGCAGTCTGACAGAACCTGCAGAAATGCAGAATATTGAAGATGAAGAGCTGACTGCCAGAAACGGACAGACTGCCCAGGCAGGCCCTGAAACAGTCGAGCCACCACCATTTCCTGAGGCGTTGGAGAGGAAACGGACACCGAACAAGGACTATATGGATTATGTAAAGATGTTCGGAAAGCTGGAAATCAACATACCCTTTTTGGAAGCTGTGAAGATTCCCCAATTTGGGAAATTTGTCAAGGACTTCATAACGGGAAAGATCCAGCAGTCCAGGAAGGTATTGATGGATACGTCGGTGTCGGCAATCATCCAGAAGATGCTCCCTGCTAAATGTGTGGACCCAGGTATGTTTACTTTACCTTGTCTTATGGGAAATGTGATGGTCAAGCAGGCTATGTGTGACTTAGGTGAATCAATCAATGTTATGCCACTTTTTGTGTATAATCAATTAACTGGAGTTGAATTGGTATCTACTAGGGTGATTATACAATTTCCTGATAGATCATGCATTGCACCTATTGGTTTACTAGAAAATATCCTTGTCAGAATTAAAAATTTTGTCTATCCTACTGATTTCTATGTAATAGATACTAATGATAGACAAGTTGAGGGTACTGCGGGTGTTTTGTTGGGTAGATCATTTTTGAAAACTGTGAAAGCTGTGATTGATGTGGATGAAGGTTCTATTAGTATGCGATATCATAATGAGATTTATGTTCATCATATTGCAAGTGCACTTAAGAAACCTTATGATCATGAGAATGAAATGGCTTTAACTAATGATGAGATTGAGAGTTTTGTCCAAGAATATCTTGAGACGCATTTATTACAGGATAAGATGGAACTCACTCTCACCAAAGGGCCGACTGATCTCGACACTAAGGACATGATGGATGAAGAGATCCGAGACAACATCATGGCACTCTATGCATCGCTAGAATATGCTATTGTCAGCAGCATCGCCCAACTGCCCAAGCAGGCCGAATCTGACAGAATTCTGCCCTCATTAGTGAAGCCGCCAACTCTTGAACTGAAGCAACTTCCAACACATCTGAAGTACGCCTATCTTGGAGATGATGAGACGCTGCCAGTCATCATTAGCAAGGAGTTAAATCAACCCCAAGAGAAGGCCTTATTGGAAGTTTTGAAGAGGCACAAGAAGACGATTGGATGGACTTTAGCCGACATCACAGGCATTAGTCCTGACATCTGCACTCACTCTATTCACATGGAGCCTGACAGTAAGCCATTCCGTGATCACCAACGGAAACTCAACCCTAACATGCGAGAAGTAGTGTTGAAGGAGGTACTGAAGCTTCTTTCTATGGGTATTATTTACCCTATTTCTGATAGCAAATGGGTGAGTCCAGTTCATGTGGTACCGAAGAAGTCCGGTTTCTAAGTAGTGGAGAACGAGAAGAATGAATTGGTGCTGATGCGGTTGGTGACAGGTTGGCGTATGTGCATCGACTGCAGGAAGTTGAATGAAGCTACACGGAAAGACCATTTTCCGTTACCCTTTATTGATCAGATGTTAGAGAGACTTGCAGGGCAAGCCTAATTCAGCTTTTTGGATGGCTATAGCGGTTACTTCCAGATTTATGTGAAGGAGGAGGATCAAGACAAAACCACTTTTACTTGTCCCTTTGGCACTTTTGCATATCGTCGTATGTCGTTCGGATTGTGTAATACACCGGGCACCTTTCAAAGGTGTATGATGAGCATCTTTTCAGACTTAATCGAGGAATGCATTGAGGTTTTCATGGACGACTTCACGGTCTACGGGAATTCATATGAGAGGTGTTTGAAGAATCTAAACAAAGTTGTTGCCCGTTGTGTGGAGAAGAATTTGGTGCTTAACTACGAGAAGTGTCATTTTATGGTGACCGAGGGCATCGTACTAGGTCATGTGGTTTCTAGCCGAGGCATTGAAGTGGATAAAGCCAAGGTTGACTTGATTGCAAAGCTGCCGCCACCTACATCCGTGAAGGAGATCCGGGGTTTTCTAGGGCATGCCGGATTTTATCGGCGCTTCATTAAAGACTTTGCCAAAGTAGCCCAACCTCTTACAAGACTTCTGCAACAGGATGTGGAGTTCGTGTTTGACGATCAGTGTAAGGAGGCCTTCGACCTCCTTAAGAATAAGCACACTACAGCCCCGATTATGCAGCCCCCTGATTCAAATAAGCCGTTTGAGATAATGTGTGATGCGTCCGATAGGGCAGTCGGAGCAGTTTTGGGGCAGAAAACCGGCAAAGACAGTCATGTCATTTACTATGCTTCGAAGACACTTAACCCGGCTCAATGCAATTACTCTACCACGGAGAAGGAGCTATTGGCTATTGTCTTCGCATTTGACAAATACCGGTCTTACTTGCTTGGTTCAAAGATCGTAGTGTATACAGATCATGCAGCGGTTAAGCACCTTTTATCCAAAAAGGAGTCCAAGCCTCGACTGATTCGATGGATACTCTTGCTTCAAGAGTTTGATTGGGAGGTTCGAGACAAGAAGGGAGCAGAAAATCATGTAGCCGATCATCTGAGTCGTTTGATTCAAGAGGAAGACGACGAATCAATTAAGGAGGTCTTTCCTGAGGAGCACCTATATGTTGTTCCCGAATCTGTTTCCAGTCTGTCCAGACTGGCCCCTGCACAATGTTTTTGAATCTGCATACAACAACTGCTTCACCGGTAGCCGATTCGACCGTCTTTGCTCCGTAATGGCTTAATGTCATAGATAACCTTCCTAAACTCTCTTGGTTTGCTAACATATTAAATTATTTGACTTCCAACCAGCTTCCCTCCGACTTTACCCATGCCAAACAGATGAGATTGAAGAGTGAATGCAAACACTACTTTTGGGATGCTCCAATTTTGTGGAAAATGGGGGTCGATCAAGTAATTCGCAGATGCGATCCTGAAGCAGAACAAGGTGAGATTCTTTTTCATTTTCATTCGTCCCCCTATGGTGGAAATTTTGGTCCAAAACGTACTGCCAGAAAGGTTTTGGATGCAGGTTTTTTCTAGCCAATCTTAAACCTCAGCTCATACAATTTATGCAAGATATGTACACGTTCCCAAATGACCGACAACGTATCCCAGAAGGACAAAATGCCCTAGAAGCCATTGCATTTCGGTGAGATCTTTGATGTTTGGGGCATGGACTTCATGGGACCGTTCCCGAGTTCATGTGGGAACTTGTACATTTTGCTTGCCGTAGACTATGTGTCTAAATGGGTCGAGGCTAAGGCCGTAAGGACTAATGACTCTAAAGTGGTTGCAGGTTTCCTTAGATCTAACGTTTTTAGCAGATTTGGAGTGCTGGCGGCCATCATAAGTGATTAAGGGAGCCACTTCTGCAACCGAACTATAGAGTCACTCATAAAGAAGTATGGTGTCAAACATCGTATTTCCACGCCCTACCATCCACAAACAAATGGGCAAGCTGAGGTTTCAAATAGAGAAGTGAAAGCCATACTTGAGAAGACTGTGAATCTTTCTAGGAAGGATTGGAGTTTACGACTTGATGATGCTTTGTGGGCTTACCGCACTGCTTACAAAACTCCCTTAGGTATATCTTTGTATCGGCTTTGGAAAGCTTTGCCATTTACCTATAGAATTAGAGCAAAGGTGTGGTGGGCTGTTAAGAAGGTTAACATGGATATGAACGAGTGTGCAAAGAAGAGGAAGCATCAATTGCAAGAGCTCGAGGAGATCCGTCGGGAAGCTTATGATCAGCCATGAGGTACAAAGACCGTACAAAATTGTGGCATGATAAGCACATCCGAGCTAAGAACTTTGAAGAAGGTCAATTGGTGTTATTATATCAGTCACAACTCCATCTCATGCCGGGCAAGCTTCGCTCCCGTTGGATTGGTCCTTTTCAGATTCGGTCCGTCTGGCCAAGCGGAGCAGTGATAATTTCCAAACTCAATTCTAACGACGAATTCACTGTCAATGGCCATCGGTTGAAGATTTACCATGCTGCTGAGATGTTGGACACTGTGGATGAGCATCGCTTGTCCAATCCTACCTACTTTTGATCTTGAAAGGGAACTCTAGCCAAAGACAATAAAGAAAGGCGCTACCGGGAGGCAACCCGAGTTTCTATGTTGAACTCTTTTGTGTATTTTCCTTTTATTTGTTCTGTTTTGTTTCCGTCCTGAGTTGTTTTTCAGATCTTGGCGAAGAAGAGCAAACAATTTTAATGGACGGAGGAAACGGGCAATGGAAGTGTTAGGTGCATCTCGTCACCGGATTCAAAGAAAAATGTAGAGTTGGAATTGTGGTACATCTTTTAATTTTGGGGAGGGGATTTTCGTTTAATTTAAAAAAAATTGAAATTAGACGGGAATTTGGGGGAAAATACCGTCTCCCACTTCTTTCTCCCCACTTCTCCATTTCTTGAAAAACCCATTCCTCACTCCAAATTCCAACTCCCCACTTTGAAATCGAAGTTCAATCCCGCCAAAATCACTTGCCCAAGTCGACGAGTATGGCTCCGAAGAAGAGATCCCGCACTGCCCGACTAAACCCGCCACTTGTTATCGCCTCTTCACCGCCGCCGTCTTCGCCGGACGTTGCCGCTATGTCAGCTGTTTCACCCAACGCCACCGCACGGCCACCGTCACCTACAGCGGCTGGCCAAAACCCGTTCTCTGTGCTCGTCCCAGATTTATCCGAAGATTATCTCGAGTTCATTCCGCCGCCGAATGCTTCTACATCGCGCCGCCGTCCGCCGCGACGGACGGGCTGAATCCGACTTGCTCGGGTGCCTACCACTGCCGGACCGTTTAACCTTGATGATGAAGATTTCGAGCCCGAAGCCGCAGCGCCGCAGCCGACGGCTGCGCACTCCCCTGCTCCATCTTCGCCTGAGCCCGACGCCGCCGCACTTCTGCCCAATTTTTACGACTGATATTCTTTCCTCCAGGTGCTGTATGACTTCCCGACTCCGTCTTTTGGAGATGATGAGGTTAATTAAATTGAAGAGGTAGAAAGCAGCTCGGTGCTTTCGACAGATGAGACGAACTACAAGCCGTCAAATGAGGAGGACGATGAGCTCACACTGGAGCATTTATCTCTCGCGGAATCGAATGAGTCATCATCCCAGCTTCAGTCCGCCGCATATGGGAACTTGATCGTTCTCTAGTTCCCGCCCGAAGCCGATGTCTTGGCCATCACCACTTTCGAGGACGATCTCTTCACGCCGTCGAAAGAGCTTCCGGAATGACCGAGTGATGGATAACCGCTTCCTTCACTCCACCGGAGTGTTAGGTACATTTTATACCTACGTTCGTCGGATTGGTTGGTTATGGCTACTTGAGTCGCATCATTATCCATGTTATCATGCTTTAGTTTCCGAGTTCTTTACTACTTTTTCGTTTGAGCATGTGCGTGGTATATATGATCCGAGTATTTGCTTTCGTGTGGCTGGGGTGCTTTATGAGTTGTCATTGGTTGAGTGGTGTACACGTTTGGTTATTTTGTCTGTGGAGGATTTGGAGGATGGTACGTATGCGGCAACTCCTCGTGGGTTGCCGTCTGCGCAGCGTGATTAGGTTGGTTCTTCTGATGTTTGGCCTATGCTTGCTCCGACTGATTCTCAGCCTTTTAGGACTTTTGTTTCTGATATTTCTTATGTGACTGATCCTGCTTTGCGTATGTGCCATCAGTTTATTTGCCATAATTTGGCTGGGCGTTGGACTGATTTTCATACGACGACTAATAATGATTTGTATTTTCTTTGGTGCATGCACACGGGTAGGAGGGATGATCTAGCATATTGGGTAGCTCATAGCATGTATGACATCTCTAGTCATGTAGCTAGGCATCTTACTCTATGTCATCTGTTTGCTACGTTCCTTGCACGGAACTTTGTGATATTTGATGATTCTTTGCTTACTCGGTTGCCTGATCCCCCCTGCTTTGACCTTGAGTTGATGGGACATGCTAGGATTTGCTATAGGGAGCCTAACGGCATTATCAGATTTTATCCACCAGGACCACGTGTTCCGATTGCTGCTCCCCTGTAGGTCCGTAGGTTGCTGTCGATTTGGTCCAGGAGCTGCACGCAGAGGTGGCTGCCCTTCGGCAGAGGTTTGATACTTTTGAGCATACGATTCTCTCACGATTGCCGCCCCGAGGCTGGAGGTGATGCCATTCAATCCCCTTAGTTATTTTCTTTTCTTGTTATTTGTGTCTGTGTTTTTCCCTTTTGTGTTTTCTTTTCCTTGCTCTTTGTGAAGAGCAAGTGTAAGGAGGGTAGTTTGTGTTTTTGTATTTTCTTTTTGTCATGTTTCTCCTTCGTTATTCTTTTCTTTTCTTGCTTGGGACAAACAAGGTTTAAGTGTAAGGAGGGGTGTCTTTGTGTTGTTTTTATTGTGTCGTCGAAGCATGCAAAAACTTGAAGTTGTTGATGCTCTCTTGATTTTTGCTAAGCATGTTTACTTGTGCTTTATGTCTTGATATGCAATCATGTTTGTTGTGAAGATTAGAACTTGGTGCACATGTGTATGTAGTTTGGGATGAGGAATAATAAGTGAAAGTGGATCGAAATTTTACACACTCCATATATGAGATTTGAGCTTTTAAAGTAGGACACTTCCTACTAATTTCTTTGAGAGCATTTGTCCACAAAGTTGCAATAAAGGTGAATCACTTCTGATGAATGATAGGAGGCACTAGGGATTGAGATATTTAGTCGCGACAATATTTTCCTACCTTACATTTCCTCCTAGTAAGCTAATTTGAGCCTTGGCCGGTTCTTTGATTTAGTCAGAAAAATATTAGCCGAGCCCTTTTTAGCTTTCTCTTTTCCCGTGTCATTGCATGTTTACATGTTTGATTGAGATAAATCTTGTTATATCTATGATTTGCCTACCTACTTAATTTATGCTACGAAGTGTGTGTTTGGCCCGAATTGATTATGAGTGAAAATAAGGCCAAGTGAGTTTTGTACCCGAATGTTTTGTTATATAATGCTGATCCACGTATTTTTCGTTTAATTAAAAAAATCGTGGAGAGTGCAGTTAAATTGAAGGGTATTTGATGTTATGTTATGTAGCATTTGATGCATAGTTCTTAAATTGGAGGCATTGTTTGTTCATTTTGGATTTTGTCATTTAAACAAGTATGACATGTATGACATTGTTCTACAATTGTTGGAGCTTAGAACCTCTAGGGCCCTTACCGAAACAAATTTTTGTCCATGTCCTAAGCCCCGTTAAAACCAAAAGAGAAAGACCTCCTTGATATTGCAGTTGTGATGATATTTTATCGTGATAGTGTGGACTATTTTCTTTGAGTGGCTTGACCGGACTTAGATTAGAGAGTGTTGAGTGAACCGTGAGGATGATCCGCTTTTACTTAGGTTTTTGACCGAATTGTACCTTGTTCGAAATTTGCAACATTTCTTGTTTGCTAAAATTCGTATTTGCATGATTTTACATGTTTGGCAATTTCTTAAGTGTAGAGATCATGGATAGGATTGGCATTGCTTCTTGTTCTTGTTTTTATTTTTCGTTTTTTTTGTTCTCGTCTTTGTGTGTCGTTTGTCGTCGTTTTGTGGTCCGTGTCTTTTGAGTGTTGTGTTTTTATTTTCTTTGAGTCTTGGGGATTGACTGAATTTGGATAGTACATATACCTTTGTTTGCCTTATACTTGAGGGCACATATAGTTCAAGTGTAAGGAGATTTGATGAGTCTAAATTCATACTATTCAAATTCCATTGTTTTGGCACCATTTTTGGTGATTGGATTGCTTTTCTGTGCTGTTTTGCAGATTCCCAAGCTTATGTGGCGATGATTTGATGATGTGGCGGCATGCACAAAAATAGGGAATTAAAGGGCTAATTTTGGCCAGTTTTACGTAGAAGGAAGGAATGGATAAGGAAGGTTACAAGATGGAAAGATATCAAAAAAATCATTCCATACTTGTTAGATAAGATTCTTAATTCTACGAGGATTGAGAAGGAAAACCCTAGATATATATATATCATGCATGCGCGCCGCGGGAGGACACACACGATCATATCATAAAATTTCATTCGTTATCATCATCGCCGAACAGCCGAAGGGAGACTCCAGCACGATTCTTAGCAGCCAATCACCATGAGAAATTGAACACCGCCGAAGACTATCGCCGTAGTTCCGCAGCCGAGAAGCCGAAGACCACCGTTCGCCGTCCAGTTCCGAAAGCCGAGATCATCCACCGTCCGCCGTTCCGAAGCCGAGAGGATTTTTAAGTTACCTTCAGCCGTTGATTTCTACCCTTTGGTTTTTAGGTGCAATTCTAGAAAACAAACTCATGTTACCTAATTTTCGATACTTGATTTGGGATTATGTTTTTTTTTTTTTTTTCAAAGTTAACATTGAACATAGGAAATTTTTTATTACAGATCGTCCCTAACGGGAATCGAACCCAAGACCTTACAAGATCAACCACTTACGCAGAAGTGGGAATACCAACTAGACTAGAGTCGCAACTCTTTGATTTGATTTGATTTGATTTGATTTGGGATTATGTTGCTTGGATTTATTTGGATAATTAGGGTTTAAGGATTTATGATCTTTCGAAGTTGATTAGACTTAAATTTCGTGTTCAATTTTATGGGTTTTTACGTTCAATCGGTAGTTTGAATTTTCGTGTTTTCGTATAAGTTGATTTCGATTTTCAGCATGTTATTTAATCTGCCCAGTTTTGCGGTCTGCTTGCCTAGTTGGACCGAAATGCGTAGCTAATTTCCTTTTAGGGTTCGGTAAGATGTGAAACGCGCACAACTTAATTCGTGAGACTTAGGCTTAATAATTAATCACTTATGTTCTTGATAATCTATGTTAATTATTTGGATTAATTAATTTAGGCTTGATCACCCTATGTTAATTTAATTCATAGCTAATTTAGTACTTCCATCGTTTCTCGTGAGATTAGGCTAAATAAGTAGCATAATTGTTCTATGAACAATAGGATTAATTTTGTAGGAGACTATTAGATGCCTACTATACGAGTAGGCTCCTAAATTGGGTTCCCTAGTTTTTAAGGCTGATTAGGTGTTAAATATATTAGTTGTCAATCAACGTAGGTTGCATTTAATTTAGGGTCGTAATCGTTTCAATGCTCACCATGGCGATTACCGATTAATTAAGGGGGAATAAGGGACGTGTCAGTTTAATTACGGTGTCCAACAACTAATTGATTTAAGTGGATTAATTTATCTTTAGTGTCGAGGATCGATTGTGTGTGTGTGAATCAGGACCCGTTTTCTTTGCATACGTTTATTTCGTATTCATTTCCAGCTATTTACTTTCTTGTTTTAGGTTTAGATACTTCCAAAATTTGCGTGGTCGCTAACCAAACCATTGATTAATAGGAATTTTAGGTCAAAAATCTTTGTTCCCTGTGTTCGATACCTGTTTGCTATACTAATTAAAGTTCTAGCAATTTTTGCAGGATTTATTTGGTAAAAACAACGATCACCATTTAACTATTGAATCAATGAATAACTTTTTTGGTTGTGACCCTTTAGGTTCACAATTAGTATTAGCAATAACTTATTACAAATTATAACTTAACCTAAAAATATTTATTTAATTAATTTATAAATTAATACTCTTGAAATCAACTCTTTGATTTCAAAAAACTATAAATTATGAGAAAATCTAGCATGCAGGTAGCATGAATTTGTTACTCTTTTGTTACCAATTTTATGCTTGAATTTGTCGTGTTTGCTTGCATAGGTGGTGAACTTAGTATACGGTTAGGTAGGGTACATTCTTTCCTATCTTTTTCTATCTCTCACATGACGTTCTCACTTGCACTTTAAGCTACGTAAAAAGGCGAGGAAAATGGCGGTTCTATATCTGTAACAAAAAGCTTTGGAATATTATTATCGGGCACTAGAACGAAACCCGTTCTTACCACAATTTTATAATATTTCTGTCATTACGTGCGACTATCTCCACTATAGAAAGAAAAAAAGCTTGCTTCTCGGGTGGTGACGAACAATGGTGCTTGCGTTGCAGTAGATGCCCGCCCGAAAAAGAACCGCTCACTAGCTAGCCGGACTAGGGGGGAATGGTAAAAAATTGGCGAAAGATGCGAAGTTGATGATTTAGGATGGGAAGCATGCAAAGGTAATGATTTTGATGTAAATGAGACGATTTCATGCTAATCTGGGCAGGCTAAGGGATATTGAGTTGGCTCAGTGCAAGTGGGCCAAGTAAAGGTGTGGAAAAGAAATATTCAAGCCCATCTAAGAATATCTTTAAAATTGGCGGGAATTGCTCTTGCAAGGAAGGATAAATTATTATACCAAGATGAATACAAGTACAGTGGCAGGTTGCTTTACCTGCCGCTAAAAACCTCCCAACAATCTAGTCTCCATCGTGCAACCACATCACATCAGCCTCTCGAAAATGGCAACGGAAAGATTAAACTTTAAAGTGTAATATGCAAAAAAGCCATTTAATTAAATACATATGAATCTTAGTCAAATGTGGAAAAACCTAAGTTTTTAGTCACTTTTCATAAATTTAATCGTGTTAATGTATCAATTTAGCCAAGCTCACTTAAAAAAAAAAAATCAAAAGTAACATCCTTTAAACTTATATTCATAAACTAGCCATGTTTACGAAAATATCCTCACTTTTTCTCCTTTTAGATTCTCTCAATAAAGTCAGTACCTATGGTTCTGGGCACACCATAGGCATGCCCTCGGCACTCAGACACATAAAAAAAACTCTCAATATCTTAGGCACCCCACATGTTCCACAACCACATGTTTCAGTGCCTAAGGCAAGTCGTGGCACAGCCTCAGCTCACATTAAGCACTGGAACATTATTTTATTCTTTATTTATTTATTTTTTAAAATTACTTCAGCCAAGTATTTTTCGGCCCCGGCATGTTTCGAAAATGAAATGGAATTTTTCATTAAAAAAATAAATAAATCATGTTCCAATACCTAGGGGGAGCTGAGGGAGTGTCGTGTAAGCTCGCCCTAGGCACTGAAAAACTCCACTTTATTTCCAAAATATGCTGAGGATGAGAGGGTACTTGGCCGAATAAACTTTTCGAAAAAAAAAAAATTAAATCATGTTCTAGTGCCTAGGGCTAGCCGAGGGAGTGCCACGACTTGCTCTAAGCACTGGAACACGTGGTTGTTGAATATGTGGAGTGCGTAAGGAATTGATAACTTTTTTTATTTATGTGTCTGTGTGTCGAGAGCGTGCCTATGGTGTGCCGAGAGCCATAGACACTAACTTTACTAAGTTAATCTAAAGGGAGAAAAAGTGGTATTTTCGTAAACATGGCTAGTTTGTGAATATAAATTTAAATGATGGATACTCTTAAGTTTTTTTTAAGTGGGCTTGGCTACTTTAGCAAATTCCTCAATTTAATCAATGAGGTCCATAATTATTTAATCACCATTGCCATCACCATTGTCATCACCTAGCTGGATTATTTAACAATTGGTTTATTTAATCGTCATTATTATCGCCATTGTCTTTCGCCTAGCCGCATTATTTTATTACTTTGCTCATCGCCTACCCCATAAATTGCATAAAAATATACTTTTATGTATTTCTATGTAACTTAATTATAGTTTTATTATTTAAATTAGAAAGTCTTTGTTTCTATGAGTTCTAATTTTCATTATGCTCAATACGTAATAATGATATAAATTATTAAAAAAATCAAAAAAATCTGAAAAAATCGCTCCCCGTAAATTTTTTTTCTCGCTGCTCCTATGTCGCCTCTCTCAATCGCCATACACAAAACTACTCATTTAAAAAAGCTAATTTTTTCTGACAAAAAGTAATAACTTATTTACTATCATTTATTTGTGTAACTCCTACTCACTAGTTGCCTTTCGTGCTTCTCATATGGGAAAACATGAATCTCATTTTCTTGAAAAAAAGTATTTTAAAAAAGTTCGAGAAAAAATTAATGAACTCACTAGATTAATCATGTTAGTTGCATCATACAGAAGATGGACCCGGTAAGTTATCATATTCACGTTTCTACAAAATTTAATATTTTATGCGATTTACTTCAAAAATGGTCGTGGTTCATTGTTAATATCATATTTTATGCGATTTAGTGGGGCTAATGTATTTATCTAAGTTATCTTCACTTTAAATATCGTTTGAATGTGTTTGTCCGCATACACTTATGTTATTTTTTTAAAATGCTATGTTGTTCATCATCAGACGATTGAGTTTTATCGCTTGGCGAAACTAGGCGAGGTTGTTAGTTCAGAACTGTGTAATTAGGAGATGACGATTATAAACCATATCTTCATCGCTACTAATTATATTTAATCTTGTAATTTATTATTAATCTTGTAATTTAATTATTATTATTTATATTTTACCTTATTCCAGATTACGTGTCATCGATACGGTGGTTATTAAAACAAATTTAAGTATGAACGTGGAGATGAATTATTATTCTTTAGGTCGCCTAATTTCAATATGCATCAGCTGGTACAGGATATTCATCATAACCTGAAGATTGATTCTTCCACTACATACTACGACTTATTTTATCAGACAAACACTTCCGATGACAGTAAATTAAGGTCCCTTTAAATTGTGATGAGGATTTGATTCGATTGCTTTTCGAGGTTAGAAGTGATCCAATTGTGTATACTATTCGAAAAAATATCGAGCCGGTCCGAGCACAACGAATTTCGATCATACTGATTTGTTTGAAGATGAAGATGAGACTGCTTCTTCGGATGATGAGGATGAGAATTATAATCGTGAACTTCTTGAGTTAATGTTTAACGCATGGATTCGGGATCTAACCCATAGCCAAGCTATCTTGAACCGGACTACTCTACGCGACCATCACCCCAGTGAACCAGGTCCTTTAAATATAATATAAGTACCCAGAAAATGCTGCAACTGTCATCAGATTGGTTATACAATCAGGAGAAAAAAAATCTATAACTTTGAATTTATTGTTTGAGGGTAATGTATTATCACTGGGTGCTAATCTTCACCGCTACCACGAGCCGATTACCAAATACCGTAAGATGATTACTTTATATATAAAGGCAACACTAGTTTTTAATTTAAATTATATTATTATACTTTATTTTACATCCATCTTTATTTAAAATATAAATATTTTGCATCTCTGTAAACATTATGAATCATTACATTTTAGATCATGCAATCTCAATGTTAAATTGCTCAACAATTGTAGTAATCAAGTAAGTTGAATATACTTTTTTGAAAGCAAGTCTTATAATTTGAGATTATTATAGAATCATGTTTCACTAAATCAAGTTTTAATATTATATATCTTATAATTCGTATTATTATAATCAAATTATCTGTTTTTATTTAAAATATAATATAATATATAGTTTAGGGTTCAAACCCTAAATAAGGGTTCAGAGACTGCCATACAATTACTAACTTCCGCCAGACAATTGACTATCAACTTCCGCCTTAGGTGGGCGTTAATCTATTACCGCTAACACGCATTGACATATCTGTTACTACTAGCCGATTATCAAATACCGACAGACGATTACTTTATACATAAAGACAACACTACTTTTTTATTAAATTAAATTACTATAATTTTTTTTCCATCCATCGTTATGTTAAATATAAATATTTTGCATCACTATATGTCAATGTAACATCCATCTTCATTACATTTTAGATCACTCAATGCTAGATCACTCAACAACTGAGGTAATCAAGTAACTTGAGTATACTTTTTTGAAGACAAGTCTTATACTTTGAGATGATTATGGAATCATGTTTCACTAAATCAAGTTTTAATATTATATATCTTATAATTCATATTATTATAAACTACTTGTCTGTTTTCATTTAAAATATAATATAACTAATATATAGTTTAAGGTAGTTTAGGGTTCAAACCTTAAATAAGGGTTCAGGGTTCAGGATTTGGATTCAAGGATTGCTAGACAATTGCTAACTTTCGCCAGACAATTGATTATTAACTTTTGCCTTCGCTACTGCTAGCCGATTAGCAATACCGCCATGCGATTAACTTTAGAAAATTATTAACTTATGCCTAATACCACAAAACACCTAGTAATATGGATCCATATATCCATAATTAAATCTAAACAAATACCACAAAACACCAATTGATATAGATCCAAATCCAGATTTAATCTAAACAAGTACCACAAAACATGAACTTAACATAGATCCATTTCCAAATTAAAGTTAAACTAAGTGCGGACGGTAGAACAGACCAAAAAGCCTTAAACTTACCAACTTCTTGTATTCGAGAAACTCTTTATTGTGTTCTATCGGCGGGAAATCACCTAAGAATCTATCCACATACATCATGATGAATGAACCACATTGTTCGGCATATATGTCAGTTTGCTGATACTGCTCCTCTTTCGGTATCTTAACGAGTCGGCGCTCATCAAAAAAGGTCATCTCCCGACATTTGCCCAATACCAAGCAACATCTAGTGCACGGGGTAGGAGTCTCAAAAGACAACCAAATCTCGATCTCTATTCATATATTTCTCCTCGTCGATAGATCTTCTATCAACTTCCACAACAAAGAGTCATATAATTTGACATCACAACATCTATCTTCTACATATGTATTGTTAGATAAATAACATGTTTTATGTTATAAATCACATGATCAACATAAGTCCAGACTTTAAACTCTTAAACCTTACAAGTTATAAGAACCTTGAACGCATAATTGAGGATAACAATTATGATCCACCTGCTCACGCACAAGAAAACCAAATATTCGTAACACTTACATTTCAAAATTCAATCAAAATGCATCGGGATATTCAACGAGTCTCACACACGCAGGCATGTAACGCATATTATTTTCAACAAGAGTAAACTGTTTACTAATAATAAGAATCATATCTCCACTATGATTTAGGGCTTGCGGATGACCTCGGGATTTTGAACGAACACGGTTTGAAGTTTGGAGCTATTTGGGGAGGTGGGAGAGGTGATTTGGAGAGGGAGAGGCGAGAAGGAGTGGCGATGTGGAGGGGAGAGGCGAGAGGCGATTGGAGAGGTGATTTGGAGAGGCAAGAGGCGATTGGGAGAGGGAGAGGCGATGTGGAGAGGGAGAGACGAGAGCGAGAGGCGAGAGGTGATTTGGAGAGGGAGAGATTGTTGGTCCCGAGTGTACGGTCAGGTGTAGAGGGGGGGGGGGTGAATACACCTGATTCGATTTCTCAACTTCGAACTCGAACAGTCCTATTCAGGATGGTGTCCGATCAAACAGTTCGGCCAGACCGGACAAACCGTTTCCGAATCGAGTTAAAGGCAAAGAGTACTGACTCAGCTGAGATCTGCTAACTGACTAGGTCAGAATTCAGTATATACAGTAAGAGTTCAGTGTGCGGAATAGTGTAGGCCCAAATCAGTTTTTGTGAGAAAACGTTTTAAGTCTCAGTTCAGTAGATTAAAAGTTCAGTATGCTGAGACAGTTGATTGATTTTAAATATGATGTTCAGTATGAATAGTAAAATCAATGCAACGATTAAGAAAGCAAGAAGAGACACGGGATTTTTAAAGTGGTTCGGATATCGCTCAAATCCTACGTCCACTGTCCCGAATGATCAGGAGGCTATTTATTATCCTGAGTTAGTCTCAGTCAGCTTGCACACTGGGCAAAGCCGCGTCTTGGTTTTTATACTGATCCAAGTCTCTGTTTACAACAATATCAAACTTAAAGTGTTTGACAAACTTCTCCAACAGTGAAGGAGTCCTTATACAATAAGGATTGGGTTCAAATGTGAACTCCTTCGTCTAAGCTATAGATAAGAATGGTTGAGCTTAGGGTTAGAGGGATATGGAATATGAGAGAGTAGCTTCTAGATCGACGAACAGCTGAAGGTAAGCTATAAGTTCGTGTAACGTCGATTGGATACTAGAGGCTTTATATGTCGGTTTAGCTTGATTCCCTATGAGCTAGAATGTAGTCTTTCGCCGGAGATTGTTCTTCAAGTTCTTGCTAAGACTTTGTTCTTTGGAATTCGCTCTTTTTTGCGCTCTCTCGTGTTCTAGGCGTGCTTCAAATCTTGAATGATCCCTCTATTTATAGAGCAGAGATTGAAATAGATCCGTTGGAGACGATCTTCTTCTTCTCTCTCTCTTTTTGGTAGCAAACGGCTCTTTTGGTGTAGGTAACAGTGTACTTTCCCACCTTTTTACGTAAAAGGTTGACTGCAGCTTTAGCAGGTGAGAAGATACGTGTATGCTTGTCATTCGTCGAGGTGGATGGAGTGGTTGAGACAGCACAGAGTTCGAGACAGACTGAAGCTGACTTCTCTCTTCCTCGTACATGACAATGCTGATTGTCTTTCAAAAGATTCGACCGATCCCCCGAAGACTATCTGCCGTTGCTTGAGTCCGACCTTGTATTCGATAGATAGGCTGCCGAGATAAGTCTATCGAAGATCGGCTACGAGTTCAGTGAACTACTCCTGCGAGTTCGGTTCAACCGACTCTCTCGATATCTTGCTCTCCGCCGAGTCCAAGATCACTGAGTCTTCTGCACTGGTGCTGAGGCAAATAAGCTACTGAGCGCCTTGACCAGAGCAGAGTGTCTACTGAGTCTGAAACCT
Source organism: Lavandula angustifolia (assembly GCA_028984105.1). Taxonomy (NCBI): domain Eukaryota; kingdom Viridiplantae; phylum Streptophyta; class Magnoliopsida; order Lamiales; family Lamiaceae; genus Lavandula; species Lavandula angustifolia. The sequence continues at coordinate 24,470,879 of CM054817.1, forward strand.
CAGAGACAAAACAGATACAAGGGAATGGTTCATCATTCAGATAGGGTTTTGGGATCTTCAAATCTTCAGACAAGTACAGAGCACAAGGCTACTGAGCTTAAGATCAGTGTCTAAGACCGAATCATTTCCCACTGAGTAAAACAGTGCTGAGGATGGAATCATCACCCAACAGAGATGATTTGGGCGAGAACAGAAATAATAAAGGCACTTTTGACTGTAAAATAATTTATTTATTATAATAATTATAGATATATTTAACAAATACTCCCTCCGTCCCATAGTTCTTACTCCAAAACTTTTCAGCATATTTTTTAAGAGTGGTTGCTGGTTGTGTGTAAAGATGTGAGACCATCGAATAAAGTGTTTGTAATAAATTACTATTTTCAGAAAGGGAGCGCCCGATAAAGAAAAGTGGAGCAACTATTATAGGACGGATGAAGTACAATTAACTAACAACATTCTTTTTCTCTTTAAATTTTTTTATGGATAAACTTCATCATGTTTAGTGGATAAGATGGTTTAAAATTTAATATTGTACAATCATTTTGATTTATAATCTATAATAAAACAATTTAGTTTTGTTTAGATAAGATGATTTAAAATAATTTTATAAGTTATTAAATAATATGTCTGAGGCGATTTTGGGATAGGCGATAACCATGAGGGTTAAATAAAAGTTTATGGATACGATAACAATGTCGACAACAATGACGATTGAGTTTTATGCACGGCGATAAGAATAATTGTGGACCCTGCGTAATTAACTTGTCAGAAGTGGCTAGAAAATTAATTTTTTTCACATGTGGCTAAAATTCATATGTATTTATTCAAAAGGTTAGAAAGAGAGTTGTCCCAATATTAAGCATGCGGAGAAAGGACACATTGCTTTATGATATTATCTAATTTGTTGTTGTTGTATGGATACAATTCAAATTCTACTTTTATCTCTCTAGTTTTAGTTTATCTCCGGACTTTAGAAAAATGCTCTATAGGTTAGTTTCTCCTTCTTTCTTCAAGACATTGAATGTTCTTCAATTTAGTAGTTGTTCAAGTATTTTTAGTTTAAGTTCTTGTATTTAATCTGCCTAGTAAAGCTTTAAATTCTCGGAGATCTGCCCACGTACAAGTTCGATCCAGTCTTACTCTTTCTCTCTTCTTTAATTCTCTGTAGTGCGAGTTCGGTTTGCATTAGTCTCTCTTTAGTTAATGATTGTCCATCAAACCGTTTTACTTAAGTCCTATTTATGATGCTTGTTCTTGTTATGGCTATCTTTTTTCTTTGCTTTATATATGAGTAGCTAAAATACTAGACACGATTAGGATAATGAAGCACCGATCCTTAGCTACATCAGATCTAAGCGCTCTTAAAATTGGTAAACAAAGATTTCTAATAACATGGGTAGATGCTTGCTTTGGTTGACTTAGGATTAATGATCACTCTTTAGCAACTAAGTTTGAATACAGAGGGTTAGGCAGATGGTGAGGTCGTGTGCCTGCTAGACATGATGAGTTAACTAACATGGCTTCTTAGATCTAAATGCTCATAAGTGGTCGATCTATGTGATGCTCAACATGGTAGGTCTATTGTTTGGGTAGGATTGAAATTCATGCCCAACATGCTTATTCCATAAAAAGTAAAAGAACTAAGTGCATTTGTGATTAACACGGCACCTTAGCCGTGTAATTTTGGGTAACATACTAATTAACCATTATATGATGATTGAAGGTAGATTACTATGGAATTGTCCAAAGTCGAGTCGTCTTTATAAGTATGTCTTTATCGTCTGCCTAGTTATTATTATTTACAGTCAACTTAAAATTAATGGTGGTTAATTGCTAACCAAACCAGTTTGGTGTTTAGAGATTGTCAAATCTAGTCTACCTGGCCAATGTTGTCAAACTCGCGAGTCAACACGTAGACTCGTCCGAGTTTACGAGTCGCGAGGCTCAAACGAGCCGGATCGGTGTAGGATCGCTTGCGTGATAGGATCGGGTGGGATCGCGAGTCAGCACGTAGACTCGTGGGATTGTACGAGTCAGCACGAGTCTACAAAATCAATTTATTTTATTTTATTTTTCAAATAAAAATATATTTATTATTTTTCTTTAAAAGTTGTTAATGACTCCAAGTAGACTAAAAGCCATAAATCGCATTTTCAATCTTCATTCTTCGAAAAAGCCCAATCAATTGATTCGAGTACCAAATCAATTGCGACTTGACGACTTCATCTCTCGAAGAGCTTCGATTACTGAAGAAAGGATATGTTTTAGAATGTATGGACCATATGTAATTTTAATTATTTTCTCGATCTGCCTCAACATTCGAAATTTTTGACTTCTCGAAGTAATTCTTAGCCTTTTTGAGTTTATTGTATTGTAAATTTTTTCTTGTATGTTTCATGATTCAGAATTTAGTTTGATTTCTAAAAATAATTTTCGAAAAGAAACTAGATGATGATAAGGCTGAAAAGTGTGTTTTTATAGATATAAGTTATACTAAAAAAATGAGAGATATCTGATTTCTTCCTTTACCAAATCTCTTTACAGTTTACAGTTTTTATTACTAGTAGGATGCTTGTTCAAGACATAAACCACACAATGCACATGCTAATTCTACATTTAATTATTTATTGATATGACAAGCGTCAAATGGAATAGCTTATTTATCGATGTTTTGTATTTTTTTAGAGATTTAATGATTTTTTAGATGTTGTTTGTAGACATTATATCCTAAGTTTTTATCTGTTAATGTTAATTTACTTAAAATTTAATTTTTGGTAGAATCGTACGATCCTACCACGATTCTACGATTCACGATCCTAGTAGGGCCCAACGATCCTACCTAGGATCGCGAGTTTGACAACCTTGTACCTGGCCCAGTCCTTATAGATCGACCTTGCTTGTTACTTGTGCTATTTTTGGTTCTCGTATCAGTGCAGGAGATATAAATTTTTTTTGGCCGGAGTCCCACCACATACCTAATATTAGGTGAAAAGACGAGCAAACATATATATATATAAATTTATTTGATGGATCGTATATATAAATAAATCTATGGTTGTAATTAAAATTTCATTTAATTCATTATATAATGGAAAAATAGCAAGAATGTCATTCTTGTAATTTAGAATAGTTATCATAATTAACGTAACATCTAATCATTTCTATAGGAAGATCTTATATTTCTTTTGATATGCTTGTTTCTATAATGATTACTTTTTCCTTATATAATTAATTAATCACCATAAATTAAATTTCTTAAATTTGTTAAGGATTAATAAATACAAAGGAAATAAGAAAACAATCAATTTATTCTCTAAGAATCTCGAAAAGTATTTTGTATAGTTAATACATTTATGTGCCATGTCGGGAACATGATGCATATTTAAGTAGATAGGAATGCATCATTTTCGAGTCTTGAATGCATAATAATAAAAACATAAACTAAGTTGTTTTATACCATTTGCTAAATGCATAAGTCGAACTAAAATCTTGTAAACAATCTAGTAACAACCCTTGATGTTCTATATTTCATATACAAATCTTTGTTACAAGGCTCCACTTAATAGTTACATAATTTTGGATGTACAAGATCTAGAGAACACTAAAAACAAAAGATAATAACAAAAAATATTTCGACATTAATATTAATTGTCGAATTAATAAACCCAAGTCTTTGTTTTAAAAAATGACAACAATGTCGAACCATCAACATCTGCAATTGCTTCACGTTATGTGCAATTCTGATTTTCGTGTTGCAAATAAAGGCAAATTGTCATAAATGGTCCCCAATGTTTGCTAGTTTGGATGAATTGGTCCTGAATCTTTTTTTTTAGTTTATTGGTCCCAGTGTTTTATAGTTTTGATAAATTGGTCTTTCTGTTAAATTTAAGTTAGTCAACTGTTAGTCATAGGGGTATTTAAGGAATAAAAGTTTCAGGGACCAATTCATCCAATTTTTAAATTAATTTTCAACTTTTTTTAATTTTTTTTTAAATTAATAAAAAATTTCAAATAAAATAATTTTTTTTTGAAAATTATTAATTTTTTAAAATTATTAATTTTTTTCAACTAATTTTTAAATTTTTTTTCAAATAATTTTTTTGGTAATGAAAAAATTTAATTAAAAATAAAACATTAACTAATAATAATTTTAGAGACCAATTCATATAATTTTTAAATTTATGTTTAACTATTTTTTCAAATAATTTTTTGAATTAATTTTTTTCAAGTTGTTTTATTTAAATAAAAAATTAACTAAATCTAGATTAACTAATAATTTTGCATCTCGAGACGGAGGAGGAGAGCGGGTCGACACAGCGGTTGGGGAAGGTGTTATGTTCTTTGAGGTCGAAGATGTCGTCGGAGAGGAGCACCTGAACGACTTGGAGGTGGGAGGCTCCTCTCCAACGACATCTTTGACCACAAAGAACATAACATCTTCCCCAACTCCTGTGTCGACCCCATGCAAAATTATTTGTTAATTTAGATTTAGTTAATTTTATATTTAAATCAATTTTTTAATTATAATATTTTTTAAAAAAAGTTAATTAATTCAAAAAATTATTTGAAAAAATAGTTAAAAATTATTTAAAAATTAAATGAATTGATCCCTAAAACTAATTAATTTAGGTTTTTTAATACTCCCTCCGTCCCGCTATTTGTGGCTCACTTTCCCGAAATGGGTGTCCCATTATTTGTGCCAACTTTCCCAATTTGGTAAAAAATTACTCATACTCTATCATCTTCTCTCTCCTACTTTATTACATTATCCCTCGTACTTTATCATCTTTCTCTCATACTCTCTCATTATTTTACTCATCTTCTCTCTCATACTTTATCATCTACTCTCTTTCTCATACTTTATCATCTACTCTCTTAATTCCTGTGCCGAAACCAATTGAGCCACAAATAACGGGACGGAGGGAGTAAATTTTTTTCGTTAACAAATTTTTTTAAAAAATAAGAAAATTTATTTCAAAAAAATATTATTTTAAAAAAAGTTATCTTTTTCGAAAAAATTATTTGAAAGAAAAAAATTTCGAAAAAGATTATAATTTTAGAAAATATATTTTTAAAAAATCAAATTTTATTTTAAAATTGGATGAATTGGTCCCTAAAACTTTTATTCCATAAATACCCCTATGACTAACAGTTGACTAACTTAAAATTTAACAAAATGACCAATTTATCCAAACTAGTAAACATTGGGGACCAATAAACTAAAAAAAAGAATAAGGACCAATTTATTCAAACTAGCAAATATTGGGGACCATTTGTGCCAATTTATCCATAAAAGTTTTTATGTGCCTCATCAATAAAATACCAGCAAATAATAATATTGGTTAAAACAATACTAAAATGTATAAAAGCATTATTATTTACACTTATGCATGTCTCTTGGATATTTTTTTTGTTTCAACTGAAGAATTTTAGATTTTACATGTAATTACGTTCTAATGTATTTCAACTAATATTACTGCATCACTAATAGCGATTTTATGTGTTTCAAGAAATTTATGCATCAAACAGTATTATATTAATGCATGAAAACTTCAGTAATGATGCATGTGTATGCATTAAAAAAAAAATTGTGCATCAAACAATACTTTTTAATGCATCAAAACTTGACTATTCATGCATGTTAACTTCAATATTTTTGGTTTCAATAATCTAATTTTTAGATTTTAATTTATCAGAATTAAAAATACGTCTTCACTAGCAATTGAGACAAAAATCATTAATTTCATTATATATGATGCACACAAAACACAAGGATCAAACTATAAAGTTTGACAAACTCTCCAACGATAAAGGAGTTCTTAACAATAAGAACAGTTCAAGATATAAACTCCTTCGGGTCTAAGCTATGGATATTTCAGTGGAGCTTAAGTTAGAGGGAAGGGAACAAGAAGTGGCTTCTAGAGTGATGAACAATGAGGAATAATCTCTCTGGGTTCGTGTTCTATCACTTGGATACTAGAGGCTTTGATTCTATTCAGCTTGATTCCCTAGAGCAAAGTAGTTGCCTTTCGCGTTGAGTATTTCTCTGAAGTTCTTGCGGAAAGCTTGAAACTTGTTCGTTCAATGCTCGTTAATCGCTCGTTGTGTGTTCTTGTGTTGTACATCTTCGATTTGATTTTCTCTCTATTTATAGTGGTGAGCTATGAATAGATTCGTTGGAGACGAACTGTCCACGTGTCACTCTCTTTGGGTAGCTAACGACTCTTTTAGAAATCGCGCAGAATCTATTCCTCCATTTCTGGAATGTAGTTGACTTGCAGTGTTTATCAGAACTTTGACAGCTGACTGGTTGTCATTGGTCGAGGTGTATAAAGTTTTTGAGACATACAGACTTAAAGGCAGATATTGAAGCTGACTTCTCTGATGTGAACAACCTCGGACGACTCTACTGATTAACATAAAAAATCATCTGACAATCAAGGAGACTGTCAGTCCGTTGCTGAGTCTGACCTGGGGTTCAGTAGTATACTCCTGCTGAGTCCAACTCTACTGAAGGTCGACTCTGAGTTCAGTGAACTGCTCCTGCTGAGTCCAGCACTACTGAATCTGAACATCTCTCCGTATGTTGTTCCTGCTAAGTCCAGCACTACTGAGTCTTCACTCCATGGTACTGAGGCGGATAGTCTACTGAGGGAACAACAGACAGAACTCTGAGCCTGGACCGTGCTGAAGGAAAGTCTAAAGAATGGTTCATATCAAATTAGGAGTTACTATTACAACAAACAGACAGAACTCTGAGTTTGAAACTATCAGAGACCAAGGAGTTACTATTACAACAAAATGGTTCATATCAAATTAGGGTTTTGGGATCAGTCAAATCTTCTAAAGAATCTACTGTTGAATCATCTCCCAACATTATTTTTTTTGTGTAATGGTGCAAAAAAAACACAAAATGTGCAATAAATTGTCATATAAATGTGCACTTAGTTGACACAAACTAAATTCATTACGCATGTTTACTTATTAAATCACAAAAAATGATAAATCATTGTATTTGTGTAATGGTGCAAAAGAAAAAGGTAAAACGTTCATTAAATTATCATGTAAATATGCCCTCCGTTAGCATGTAATGACAAAAAAAATCAATAAACTTTTAATTGTGCAGTTAAAAATGGTAAAAAGTGCATAAAACATTGCAAAAATGTGCATATTTTACTAAATAATTGAAGAACATTCTCAAATCGGCATAAAGAAATTACACAATCAAAAACAAAAGTGCTATAAAAAAAGAATTAAATGTGCATAATTCTCTAAATACTAAAAGAAAAAAACTGGAAATCTTGTAGATGTATACCAATCTTGAATACATTCAAACCTATAATCTACTACAAAATTCACAAAACCTATAATCTATTACAAATTTCACACAAATACCTTATACAGGATTGAAAAAAAAAACAGAGAAAGGTTCATATTTACAAACTAAAACGTTCAGATCTTAACAAAAAAAAAATCACAATACCTAATCTCATAAGTTCAGTTTCTCGAAGAAAATCGGTCGATTCGATTCATCAATCAAAACATACAAATTCATCAATTAACAGTGCATATAAAAATTAGTTGTGGGTATTTCAAAATCTAGAGAAATCAATGATTTTGCCCAAAAAAAATATACTCGCCCAATTAAATATTTGTTGGAAAATCGTGTTAACTATATATATATATATATATATATATATATATATATATATATATATGTGAAAAAATGTGCATATAAATTATAGGAAAATCGTGTTAAATATATATATATTTGCGAATTCGAGAAGCATGTGCATACAAATTACAGTTAATGTGCATAGAAGATATAAAAAATGTGCATATAAATTATAAGAAAATGTGCATATAAAAAATGTGCATACAAATTATAGAGAATGTGCATAGAACACACACAAAATGTGCATATAAATTAAAAAAATGTGCATAGAACACACACAAAATGTACAAAAAAAATATTGACGAAATCAGGAGAAGTTGATCCCCTTCTTCAAAATCCCTTATTGACTAAATTAGAAAGACAAAATACCAAAATACCCTTAATGAGGCTTCAAAAATTACGAAAATTATGAAAATGCCATTAATGAGCTCCTCAATCTTGACCACATGTCTTGTAAAGGAAAGGTTGAGATTTGTTCTCTATTCTCTCAATAAGACCTTGTTCTCAAATTATCATATTTAGACATGGGCAATAATTCAGCTCGTTTAATCAATTTTTCGAGCCTTGATATATATCTGATTTATGAATTGAGATATATGACGTCGATGTACGTTTCGAGTAGATAATTATAGTGTGCTTAATTTCTCGATTCCGATTTTCGGTGAGTGAGAAATAGTGGCTCGAAGTTTGGGGGACAAAACTAATATGTTACCTAAAGTGACTTACCTAATTCGGGTTTAGGAGACTTATTACATTAATCAAGGTCTCACATTGATTAATGTGTTATGTTTTTTGTGGTATTTAAGTCTCTACCACTTAGTAGAAGATAACAAAGTGACATGTGGTGGGATTGGGCCACACATGCTCATACGCGTGAGCCTTTTTGCCGACCGCCTCACACGCGGCGTGGCGCGCCGCACCGCGCCCGTGCCGGCCCCGGTTCCGCGTCCTTGGACTTGGATCTTGACAATTGGTCATTTGGGTGGTCCGTGGGCTTGTCCGTTGGGCTTTGGCATAGGGCTTTGTGGGATTTGTGTGGACTGGCCCAGCTTAAAATTTGTGGTCTGATCCAGCTCGTGGTGCAGTGCTCCTGCTGCATCAGATCATCTCCTTTTGGAAGTCTTTGGAATGAGGCTGTTGAGAACCCTCCACCTCTCCACTTTCCTTCCCCACGTCCACCTGCTTTAATGGCACCAACAACCTTTCACCTGGGGGGAAGATGTCTATAAATAGGCCAGTTGCATTTCATTTCAATTACACCTGCAACATCTGCATACACATTAGTTCTTAGCAGTTGTACTCAACAATATTTAATCCGACTTACTATTTTGGTTGTAATAGCAGCTGTACTCAACAATACTCAAGTTCTTCGTTCATTCGGGATGAAGGGATGAACAACGGTGGAATTCTCAGGGATAAGTTATGTTGATTTTTTGGATGTGGTGGTTTCGATATAGATTTGAAGACGGATAGGAAATTGCTTATTGTGCAGAGAAGAAACTGAAAAAAAGCGACCGATACAACAAAATTAAAAGATTAGGATAGGGTTTTATTACTCTATTAAAAGAATTATACTCTAATACTCTTTGTGCAAACTTTTGTTACTAAATAGTGCAATCCGAAAAAAAAAATTAAAAACGAATTTGGGCCGTCAATTTATATAATCTAAAGGTTGATAATTGTTCTTATTTCTCACTCTAAGGGATATTCCTATTTGAATCTCCCCTAATTCCACTAAGAACCACTCCCTAAAAATACCAAACTATTAATAGTTGTATAAATTAATTGGTATAAAATTATAAGAAAATTAAAATATTCCCTCATCAATTTTTATAAAATCTGAATGATTAGAAGCACAATGGTAGTTTTTTTTTAATAAATATAAATCATTGCCAGAAATTTGTCATTTACTTGAATAAATTAATTTTATTGGTAGGTGAGCTAGCTGGATATTCTTTTTCCCCAGTCCTTAGCATTGCATTATATGCTCTGCAAAAAAATACTCCCTCCGTCCCGTTATTTGTGGCTCAATTGGTTTCGGCACGGGAATTAAGAGAGTAGATGATAAAGTATGAGAGAGAGATGAGATGATAAAGTATGAGAGAGAAGATGGGTAAAATAATGAGAGAGTATGAGAGAAATGATGATAAAGTAGGAGAGAGAATGTAATAAAGTAGGAGAGAGAAGATGATAAAGTAGAAGATATGATAATAACTTTTACCAAATTAGGAAAGTGGCCACAAATAACGGGACACCCCTTTCGGGAAAGTGAGTCACAAATAGCGGGACGGAGGGAGTACAAAATTATTTCAATTTTTACATGGGCTTTTTGTTTCCCAAAATTAATGTTCCTCAAAGGGTATGATAAAAATGTAGGAGTATTATTTTTAGGGATGGGTCGGTATGGTATACCAAATTTTTTTCTTCATACCGTATACCGTATTGAAAATGACGGTATAAAAATTTTACATATTGTTATCATATCGTACCGTACGGTATACCGATGTTCGGTATGTTGAATCTTCTGTATTAAAATTGATTGTACCGTATACCGTAATATTTTGTCGGTATACAGTATGATCTTCGATATACCGTAAAATGCAGTGTACCAGATATTATGATATATCGAATTTTGACGGTATACCAATATATCATGGTACGACGAAATTTAAAATTATACCTTAATATATAATACATTTGTGAATATTAATTATTTAAAAGAACATCAATTTAATATTAAATATATAATATGTGTGTGGATATTATTTAATATAATAAATATACTTAATACATATCTCGTATTTAAATATATATATATATATATATATATAGATATATAATACGCGTATACAGTATTATTTATTATTTTCTTTTATTATTCTTAATAATATTTTATTCATAATTATTGTTACTCATCAATGATAATAAATAAATTATTATAAAAGATAATAAAGTTAGAAAGACTTATATATAAATATATTGACGTTTCGTTATGTATCGGTATACTTCGGTATGTGAAACTCATACTATTATCGTACCGAAAATATTCGGTACAACATCATATCGTACCGAAAATCACAGTATACCAATAAAGCTGGTATTTTTGATATATTTTCACCACGGTATGTGAGGTATACCGATTTTTCGGTATATTTACCCACCCTAATTATTTCCCAAGACAAAGGAAACCAATTTAATACATAATAATTTTATTCTTGTCATGTTATAATATAAAAAATATAAAATAAACAAAAACTTGAAACTTACGGCGAGTCTCTATAAATTGCCTCCTCCATGCATGTAAGTATGTAACCAATATTACTCCATTTCTAGAAATTTAGATCAAGATCTTAGGATGGAATCAGCCTCTCTCTCTTCCTCTTTTATCTCTCCTCATTTGCTCCATCTCTCGTTATCTCCGAGAACTAATTCCAACATCCACCATAAATTTACCATCATAACATAAAGTCATCCCTAACTACATTAATTAACCCCATCAAAAACCTTATTAAACACACTACACGAACATTCCAAAACCTCAACAATTCATCAACTTATAACAATCAACCACTTCTCTCAACAATCTTCAACAAAGTAGATGATTTCATCATCAACTACATCGACTCCCCTCTCCACCCCAGCATCGACCCCAAGCACGTCCTATCCGGCCACTCCGCCCCGGTCGGGAGGGAACCCTCCCGGCATGCCTCGACGGCTCTTACATCCGCAACGGCCCAAACCCTCAATTCATCCCAAAGAGCCCTTACCATTTCTTCGAAGGCGATGGGATGCTTCACATTCTCAGAATCTCTAACGGCAAACCCACCTTCTGCTGCCGTTACGATAAAACGCACAAACACGCAGTGGAGCGTGAAATCGGCCGCGCTTTCGTACCTAGGGTTTTGAGCTCCTTTGACGGCGGCCTCGCGGCCTCCGTGGCGAGGTTAATGCCCGCTCGAGTCCTCGCCGGTCAGTTCGATCCAGCGGCGCACGGCTTCGGCGGCGCGAACGCGACGGTGTATCTTTTCGGCGGTAGTCTCTTGGCCTTCTGCGAAACGGATCTTCCCTACGCCGTTAAAGTAACGGAGGACGGAGATATAACGACGTTGGGCCGCCGTGATTTTCAGACTACCGAGGCGTTTGTGAGGATGACGGCGCATCCGAAAATCGACCGAGCCACCGGCGAAGCATTTGCGTATAGCTACGACGTCGTTAATCCTTTCCTTACGTTCTTCCGGATTGGCTCCGACGGTAGGAAGCAGAAGGCCGTGCCGATATTCTCCATTGAAGCATGCTCCTGCATTCATGACTTTGCCGTCTCGAAAAACTTCGCCATTTTTCCTGACATACAGGTCGTCGTGAACCCACGGTGGTTCGCCGGAGGTCGATCACCGGTGGGAATTGATATTGCGAAGGTGCCGCGACTAGGAGTAATCCCGAGGTACGCGGAGGATGATGGAGATATGTGGTGGATTGATACGCCGGGTTTGAACATGATGCACTGTGTTAATGCGTGGGAGGAAGACGGCGGCGCCTCCATTACTATTGTGGCTTCGAATGGCATATCGGTTGATAAATTTTTGGAAATTTTTCATTTTGCGCAGATGACTTTGGAGAAGATTATAATTGATGTCAAGGCGAAGACGGTACGGCGGCGCAGCCTCTCAACCAAATCTCTTGATCTCGGAGTAATTAATCCAGCTTACGCTTTAAAGAAAACCAGGTAATTAATTTGTTACTCAATTTCAATACTACTAATATAATTATATAATTGTAAATATAAAACATGAATTTTATTAATTATTTAATTGGGACTAATAAAATCAAATTTTCATCGTACAAATTTGGTAGATATGTATATGCGGCAATATTAGGTGAAACGTCGTGGGAAGGCATAGTGAAATTAGACCTATTATTTGACCGATGATGATGGCGGCGGTTGCACGGTGGCTAGCCGTCTATACGGAGCAGGATGCTGCGGCGGTGAGCCCTTCTTTGTAGCGAGGGAACCAAACAATCCAACGGCGGAGGAGGATGATGGATACTTAATTAGTAACATATGTGCATGATGAGAACATCCAAGAATCTAGGTTTTTGGTAATGGATGCAAAGTCCCCTACTCTTGACATTGTCGCCGCTGTTAAGCTGCCGCAACGAATTCCCGACAGCTTCCACGGCCTCTTCGTCTCCGAGGCCGACCTTAATAAACTTTGAAGTTTAAACGACCTAGCTACTTTACCTTGTCAGTTGAATAAAACGATTGAAATTTCTTCGTGGAAAGGATATGAAATTTATTTTAAGTGTGCGATTATAATATCAAAAAAAATTATAAAAAGAAAATTATGTCGTTACCAACTTCCTATGTCCTACTATTATACTGTCTTTTATTATTATAAAATAAAAATGAATATTCAACAAGCATATAGATGTTTTTATAATTGTATATCCGAGAATTTTTAAATAGAGAATTTTTGTTTTATTGTCTAATAAAAATCAATGTCAATTGATTGTGTCTGTGACATACGAGCCTATATATTTGTGTGATACCTTAGTATTTGTGGTAACGAACACATTGGATTTATTTTTCGGATATTCGAGCTGAGAATAATTGGATAAGATTTGTTGTCCGTACAATTTGTGTCATTAATGGAATAGTGATCTGTTTTCCATTTATTCCCATATCACTCAAATTAACTTGTTCTCTAAAGTTAACAAATTCAAATTATGATATATTTTTATAAATGAGGACATATACATTATTTTATTAATAAACACAAATTAAACAAAAATAAATAAATCAACAGATTATCATTCCTTGAATAATTGAAAATATTTGATGACGACTGTCCTATATTTTTGTCTCTTACAGGTATTCATCCACCAGAATACTACCTACCAACGTGCATCACTGTTTGTATCTTTTAGTTAGATCAGTATTCGAGTTTAATTTCTAATTGGGAGGAGAAATGAAATAATGAGCCATTTTATTTTATGCATGTGACCATGTGAGGAAAAGTCCAAATGATTGCTGGTAATAGTTTGTATTATTTAATTATTGTATTTGGAATTATAATCTCTCACTCTATTTCTATAAATATGTAAATCTTTCTGGGTAAGCGACTAGCATCCGTTTTCGAATCTTTTTGGAGTGCATTATTTTTTCAACTGAAACAAAATCTAGTTATAATAAATTAGCTCGTACGAAGAGTAAGTTTAAACTTGATCTTGTTATGAAATTGGCTGATTTACAATTTTACATCATATTATAATAACGTTTCACGAAACAAAACAAAACAAAAACAAAAACAAAAAAAAAGTTTTTTTTCTTTAGTTATACTTTCCATCTAATTACTTTATTCTCACATCAATAATGGAGTCATGGAATGAACATTATAAAATGCATTTTATACGGGAAATGCTTTAGTATGAAATTTTGCAAATGTAAAACTAATTTATTTTAGCAAACGAACAATTACAAATATATCCCCCTATAACACTTAATGAGTACTCCCTCCGTCCCGCTATTTGTGGCTCAATTGGTTTCGGCACGGGAATTAAGAGAATAAATGATAAAGTATGAGAGAGTAGTTGATAAAGTATGAGAGAGAAGATGAGTAAGATAATGAGAGAGTATGAGATAAATGATGATAAAGTAGGAGAGAGAATGTAATAAAGTAGGAGAGAGAAGATGATAGAGTAGAACATATGATAATAATTTTTTACCAAATTAGGAAAGTGACCACAAATAACGGGACACCCTTTCGGGAAAGTGAGCCACAAATAGCGGGACAGAGGGAGTAATAAATATTGGGTTCCTCGTCAAAAAAAAATTAATTAACAAAAATAATAATACTAATAAAAGTAGTACAACTTGACCACACCAAACTAAAGTCATACATATAATTTGAGGAAAAATCAATTTTAGTTCTCTATTATGGTATGTAACTGATTTTGGTTTTGTAATTATCTAATTCGATTTTGGTATTGTAGTTTTACAAATTCTTATTTTCGGATATAAAAACTTAATTAATTAGGTTTTTATAACCAATATGGAAAGATATTAATTCGATAAATCATATCAAATTCTTTCCATATCATTTCTTTTCTTTATCCTCCACCTTCCTTCCACAATTTTCGTCCGAAATTTCATCTTTTAGACCCCAAATCGAGCTTGCCACCTCAGCAACTCATCACCGCCACATTAGCATGAAAAATCTGCAAGACAGCACAAAAATACGGTCCAACTGCCCAGGCAGGCGCCAAAACACACATAATTTGTATAATACGAATTAGACTCGTCAAACCTCCTTACACTTGAACCATACTTGCCCTCAAGTATAAGAAACACAAAAGAATACGTACTATTCAAATTCAGTCAATCTCTAAGATTCAAGACTCAAAATAAAAAGACGCAAGACGAGAACAAGACAAGGAAAAGAAAAAGACTCGAAACAAAGACAAGAAGTAACACAAGAACAAAGACAAGAACAAGACATGAAACAAAAACAAGAAGCAATATCAATCATATCCGTAATCTCCACACTCAAAGAACTAGCCAAACATGCCAAACCATGCAAATATGAATCTCATCAAACAAGTAGAGTTGCAAATTTTAGACAAGGCACACAAATATCAAATTGGTCGAAAACCTAAGCAAAGGTGGATCATTATCACGGTTCACTCAACACTCTCTCTAGTCTAGGTCCGGTCAAGCTACTCAAAGAACATAGTAAACTCTATCACGATAAAAGATTGTCACAACTGCAACATCAAGGAGGTCTTTCTCTTTTGGTTGTAATGGGGCTTAGGACTTAGAAAAATTTTCGTTGGTATGGGTCCTAGGGGTTCTAAGCTCCAAGAAATGTAGATCAATGTCACGCATGTCATACTTGCTTAAAATGAGATAATCAAAAATAGATAAATAACGCCCACCACTAAAGAATAAACATCAAATGCTACTAATATAATCACAAGTACCCTTCACACAGTCTGATTTTCCACGTTTTTTTTATCAGCACTGTTCACAAAAATCTTAGATACTATTCACAAAAATCTGGGTAAAATACGAGCTGACCTTAGATACTGCTATTCATATATAATTCCGGCCAACAATTTTTTCGTAGCATGCAAACTTGGTAGGCCAGGAAATATAATAAGATCAATCTCACTAAAGCATGTAAAACATGCAATGACATGGGAAAAGAGAAAGCTAAAAAGGCATCGACTAATATTTTCTAACTAAATCAAGGAATCGGGCAAGGCTCAAATTAGTTCACTAGGGGATAATGTAAGGTAGGAAAGTATTGTCGCGGCTAAATGACTCAATCCCTAGTGCCTCCTATCATGCATCACAAGTGACTTACCTTTATTGCAACTTCGTGGACAAACACTCTCAAAAAAATTAGTAGGAAGTGTCCTACTTTAAAGGCTTAAGTCTAATATGCAGAGTGTGTAAAATTTCGATCCACTATTTACTTATTATTCCTCATCCCAAATTACATACACATGTGCACCAAGTCCTATATTAAAACATAAAGCACAAATAAAACATGCTTTGCATAGAACAAGAGTGCATCATAAACTTCAATTTTTGGCATGCTTCGACGACACAAAAGAATGGACGACACAAAGTGAAACGACGTAAAGACCGCCCTCCTTACACTTAAGACCTTGTGTGCCCTCACGCAAGAAAAGACAAAGAAGGAGAAACATACAAAATCTCCAAACAAAAAAAAAGGACGACCTTCCTTATACTTAATCTTGACCGAAGAGAAAGTGAAGGAAAAAATAAAAACATAAATCATGAAAAGAAAAAGACAAACACAACAAAAACATCGAAGAAAAATAAGGGGAATAATGGCATCACCTATCGCCCCGCCTGGGCAGACGGGGCAGGACAGTCTGCTCTAGCTCATCAAACCGGCGACGAAACTTCCTCCTTACACTTAAGTCCACAACATCCTTCTTAGCAAATATATGGAAAAACAACACAAAACAAAGACCAAAATAATAAAATCAAAGGAAATAAACGAAAGTAAACTCGGGTTGCCTCCCGGCAGCGCCTTTCTTTATCTTCTTTGGCTAGACTCCTTCTTCAAGGTCAGGAATAAGAGGGAGTGGACAAGCGATGCTCATCCACAACTTCCAACATCTCACCAGCATGGTAGATCTTCAAACGATGGCTATTGACGGTGAACTCTTCATTAGAATCAAGTTTCGAAATCGTCATTGCTCCGCTTGGCCAGACGGACCGAATCCGAAAAGGACCAATCCAACGAGAACGAAGTTTGCCCGACATGAGACGGAGTCGTGACTAATACAGTAGCACCAATTGGCCCTCTTCAAAGCTCTTAGCATGAATGTGCTTGTCATACCACGCTCTGGTACTATCTTTGTACCGCATGACGGTGTCGTAGGCTTCAAGACGGATCTCTTCGAGCTCTTGCAATTGATATTTCATCTCCTCTGCGCATTCGTTCAAATCCATATTAACCTTTTTAACAGCCCACCACGCCTTGTGCTCCAATGCCACGGGTAAATGGCTAAGCTTCCCAAAAATTAGCCGATACGGGGACATACCTAGGGGAGTTTTTAAGCACTGCGGTAGGCCCATAAAGCATCGTCTAACCTTAAACTCCAATCCGTCCGAGAAGGATTCAAGGTTTTCTCAAGTAAGGCTTTTGCTTCTCTATTTGAAACCTCAGCTTGCCCATTCGTTTGTGGATGGTAGGGCGTGGAGATACGATGCTTAACACCATATTTCTTCATGAGTGACTCTATTGTGCGGTTGCAGAAATGGCTCCCTTGATCACTAATGATGGCCGTTGGCACTCCAAATCTGCTAAAAATGTTAGATCTAAGGAAACCTGCAACCACTTTAGAATCATTAGTCCTTACGGCCTTTGCCTCGACCCATTTAGACAGGTAGTCTACGACAAGCAAAATGTACAAGTTCCCGCATGAACTCAGGAACGGACCCATGAAATCCATGCCCCACACATAAAACATCTCACATAAACGCAACGGCTTCTAGGACATTTCATCCTTCTAGGAAATGTTGCCGGTCATTTGGCAACGTGTACATGTCTTGCAAAAATTGTAGGAGTCGAGGTTTAAGGTTGGCCAGAAAAAACCTGCATCCAAAACCTTTTTGGCAGTACGTTTTGGACCAAAATGTCCACCATAAGGGGACGAATGACAATGATGTAAAATTCACCTTGTTCTACTTCAGGAATGCAACGGCGAATTACTTGATCGACTCCCATCTTCCACAAAATTGGAGAGTCCCAAAAGTAATGCTTGCACTCACTCTTCAATCTCATCTTTTGGGCACGTGTAAAGCCGGAAGGAAGCTGCTTGGAAGTCAAGTAATTAACTATGTTAGCAAACCAAGGGAGTTTAGAAAGTTTACTCATGGCATTAAGCCATTATGGAGCAGTATCGGTCGATCTGGCCAGTTGGAGTTGTAGATGAGTACAGACTGAAAAATACTGAGCAGGGGCCAGTCTGGCCAGGCTGGAGACAGATTCGGAAACAACATAGAGATGTTCCTCGGGAAAAACCTCTTTAATCGATTCGCCGTCTTCCTCTTGGATCAAACGACTTAGATGATCTACCACATGGTTTTCCGCTCCTTTCTTGTCTCTTACCTCCCAATCAAACTCTTGAAGCAAGAGTATCCACCGAATCAAACGGGGCTTGGATTCCTTCTTGGATAGAAGGTGCTTGACTGCCGCATGATCCGTATACACCACGATCTTTGAACCAAGCAAGTAGGATCGGTACTTATCGAATGCGAAGACAATAGCCAACAACTCCTTCTCCGTGGTAGAGTAGTTGCATTGAGTCGGGTTAAGTGTCTTCGAGGCATAATAAATCATATGGCTTTCTTTGTCGGTTTTCTGCCCCTGAACTGCTCCGACTGCCCTATCGGACGTATCACACATGATCTCGAATGACTTATTCCAATCTGGGGGCTGCATAATCGGAGCGGTGGTAAGCTTCTTCTTAAGGAGGTCGAAGGCCTCCTTACACTGATCATCAAACACAAACTCCACATCTTGTTGTAGAAGTGTTATGAGTGGCTGAGCTACCTTTGCAAAGTCTTTAATGAAGCGCTAATAAAATTCGGCGTGCCCTAGAAAGCCTCGAATCTCCTTAGCGGATGTAGGGGCGGCAACTTTGCAATCGAGTCAACCTTGACTTTGTCTACTTCAATCCCTCAACTCGAAACCACGTGACCTAGTACAATTTCCTCGATCACCATAAAATGACACTTCTCGTAGTTAAGTATCAAGTTTTTCTCTACACACCAGGCAAGGACTTTATCGAGATTCTTCAAACATCACTCGTATGAATTCCCGTAGACCGTGAAGTCATCCATGAAGACCTCAATGCACTCCTCGATTGAGTTCAAAAGAGGCTCATCATACACCTTTGAAAGGTGTCCGGTGCATTGCATAATCCGAATGGCATACAGCGGTACGTGAAGGTGCCGAAAGGACAGGTAAATGTGGTCTTGTCCTGATCCTCCTCCTTCACATGAATCTGGAAGTACCCGCTATAGCCATCTAAAAAGCTGAAATAAGCTTACCCGCATGCCTCTCTAACATCTGATCAATAAAGGGTAACGAAAAATGATCATTCCATGTAGCTTCTTTCAACTCTCTGTAATCGATGCACATACACCACCCGTCACCAAACGCATTGGCACCAACTCATTCTTCTTGTTCTTCACAACTTGGAAACCGAACTTCTTTGGCACCACATGGACGGGACTCACCTATTTGCAATCGAAAATAGGGTATAATACCTATGGAAAGAAGCTTCAGCACCTCCTTAAGCACTACCTCTCGCATGTTGGGATTGAGTTTCCGTTGATGATCACGAAATGGCGTGTTGTCAGGCTCCATATGAATAGAGTGAGTGCAAATGTCGGGACTTGTGCCGGTGATGTCAGCTAAAGTCCAACCAATCGCCTTCTTGTGCCTCTTCAAAACTTCTAATAACGCCTCCTCTTGAGATTAGTTTAACTCCTTGCTAATGATGACTGTCAGCGTCTCATCATCTCCAAGATAGGCGTATTTCAGATGCGTTGGAAGTTGCTTCAATTCGAGAGCTGGTGGCTTTACTAAAGAGGCATAATTTTGTCAGATTCGGCCTGCCTGGGCAGTTGGGCGACGCTGCTGACAATTGCAAATTCGGGTGATGCATAAAGTGCCATGATACTGTCTTTAATCTCTTCATCCCTCATATCCTTAGCATCAAGATCAGTAAGCCCCTTCGTGAGAATGAGTTCCATCTTATCCTGTAACAATTGCGTCTCAAGATATTCTTGGACAAAGCTCTCAATCTCGTCAGTAGATAAAGCTATTTCATTTTTATGATCATAAGCTTTCTTAAGTGCACTTGCTATATGATGAACATAAATCTCATTATGATACCGCACACTTATAGAACCTGTTGGTCCCGAGGTAAACGTTCAGGTATAGAGGGAGTGGGGGCTGAATACACCTGAAAACTTTTTCTCAACTTAGAACGCGAACAGTTCGATTTCGGAGATTGTCTACAGAATAAATTCAGTAGACTAGGCAAGCTGTTCTGGATCGCGTGCACAGAGTGACTGACTATGCCGAGGCACGCTAGGCGGCCGATGTCGAGTCGGTACCGTTCAGTAAGAGTTCAGTATCGTGCGGAATAGTGTAGGCCCAATTCAGTTGAGTTGAAAACGTTTTTAATGAAAACTGTTTCAGTAGATTAGTGCACTCAATTAAGCTTTTTTTCTGAAACTCTGTTGTATGATTTTGTAAACTGGTTTTCAGTATGAACAGTAAATCAATGCAACATTAAATGAACACAGCGATTTTAAAGTGGTTCGGATATCAACAACCATACGTCCACTATCCTGAAAAGACCAGGAGGCTATTTTATTATACTGAGTTATTCTCAGTCGGTTTGTACTCTGGACAAACACGGTCTTGAAGATTATACTGAGCAAGTCCTAGTTTACAAGGTTCAAACAAGAATGTTTGATAGATTCTCCAACGATGAAGGGGTTCTTTACAGTAAGAACAATTCAAGATATGAACTCCTTCGGTTCTAAGCTATTGATATTTCAGTGGAGCTTAAGTTAGAGGGAAAGGGAACAAGAAGAGGCTTCTAGAGTGAAGAACAATGAGGAATAATCTCTCTGGGTTCGTGTTCTATCAATTGGATGCTAGAGGCTTTGATTTTGTTAAGCTTGGTTCCATAGAGCAGTGTAGTCGCCTTTCGCATTGAGTATTTCTCTGAATTGCTTGCAGAAAGCTTGTGTCTTGTTCGTTCAATGCTCGTATCTCACTGTTTTATTCTTCGATTTGATTTTTCCTCTATTTATAGAGGTGAGCTATGGATAGATCCATTGGAGACGAACTATCCACATGTCACTCTCTTTGGGTAGCTAACGGCTCTTTTGAAAACGTGCAGACTCTACCCTCTTTTTCAGGAAAGTAGTTGACTTGCAGCTTTTTACCAGAACTTTGATAGCGGCTGCTTGTCATTGGTCAAGGTGTACAAAATTGTTGAGACATTCAAACTTTAAGGCAGATACTGAAGCTGACTTCTCTGATGCGTACAACCTCAGACAACTCTACTGATTTAACATTGAAAATTTCTGACAATCATGGAGACTGTCAGGCCATTGCTGAGTCTGAACAAGGGTTTAGTAGTATACTCCTGCTGAGTCCAACTCTACTGAAGGTCGACTCTGAGTTCAGCGAACTGCTCCTGCTGAGTCCAGTTCTACTTACTCTTTCAATATGATGCTCCTGCTGAGTCGAGCGCTACTGAATCTGAACACCTCTTAGTATGCTGCTCCTGTTGAGTCCAGCACTACTAAGTCTTCACTCCATGGTACTAAGGTGGGTAGTCTACGGAAGTTCAGCAAACGGAACTTCTGAGCCTGGACCATGCTGAAGTCAGGTCTACTGAGTCTGAAACTCTCTGAGACCAAGGCGTTACAAAATACAAAGGAATGGTTCACCAATCAAATTAGGATTTTGGGATCAACCAAATCTTCTAAACAATCTACTGCTGAATCATCTCCCAACAATTTCCCCTATTTGATGTTGCCAAAACCTAACACTTCAAACCATCAGATACAAACTCCTTGCAAGTATTACAAGTAGAATCAGTGGAGTTGTATGTCAAGTTCTATTCTACTGAGGAACAAAAGAATTACTGAAATAACGCTCAACAATTTCCCTCAAATAGAAGCTATCCAATCTAAGCAAAAACAGACAAACACAGATAAGCAGTGAGTGTGTGAGTCAGTAAGCACTTAGGTGATTCTGAGTGTTAAATTTAAAACAGATAGGCCATAAAGACAATGAGATGTTATCAGGCAAACAACAAAGATATATATATATATATAAAGAAGTTCAGTACAAATACATCACTTGCTATTCTATCAAAAAACAAAGACAGAGAACCTAACAAGATTATCTTCTGAAACGCTGAATTCGTGCCTTAAAGACTTTTGATTTATCTTCAGGCAGAGGGAGTCCATACATCTTGAAGGTATCTCTCCGCAGCTTCTGAATCTTGGGCACGTCTTCAGGATCATTAGCATCAAGCTCAAGTGCAATGGTTGCGTTCCTGACTTCTCCTTCTATCACGCCAGTGTAGAGAGAACCATCCAGCTTCTGAGGTGGAGGCAGTGGTCTGTAAGACGAAGTCTGAACATCTTCTTTATCACAATAGCTTTCTCGACCAAGTTGTAGATCTCCAAGTCACACTTGAAGAGCCAGTCAGCAAAGGTGTCATTCTTCTGAGTTTATGGCCAGTATTACCAGACATAGTATCGCTTAATGAATTCAGCCTTCAGTGTCTCCCAAAGCTGAGTCTTCTCCCAGGGCATCCACTTAGCAACCCGCAGCCACCTGTGTATCTTCTTATTGTTAGGACTTCTGCCTCGTCTGTACTTGTAAGGAATCTCCCTGTCCTTCAGCGGAGGAGGACGTGGTTTCAGCCTTTCAGCTTCTCTCGCTGCTTTAGCAGCCTTCTTCTTGGCCAGAGCCTCTTGCCGTCTGAACTCTTCCATCTGAAAGTATTGTGCTCTCTTATCCAGAGCAATAATACTGAAGTTAATCATCTCGTCCATTATCGGCTCAGCTCTCTTCTTTTCTTGTTGCTGTTGTTGCTGTGAGTCAGTAGCTGTCTTCTCAGCTTCCTGCTCCTTCTCTTTTTCTCTGTCAGCTTCATCACTGAGTTTAGTTTCCTTACAGGAGGCCTTTTAGCTGGTTTCCTCACTGGAACCATAGTTCGGGCCTTTGCAGGAGCCTTCTTAGGCTTGTTCGTTATCTCAGCCTCAGCTAGTTCCCTTGCCAATTTCTCATTGGCTTCAATCTGAGCTTGTTCAACTGGGCTTATGTATCTTTTGTGGCCTCTTTTCAGTGGGGTGAGAACCTTCAGTGGCTTCTTACCCTTGCCCAATACTGGTAGAGGCAGATGAGACTCTTCCTCATCTTTTGAGTCCTCCTCTAGGAACTCAACAACTTCCTTGATATGTTCAACATAAGTGATTGTTGCCGGTTCCTTGGGTCCTGAGCCGCTTGGGCCAGTCTCAACGCCTACATCACATGCGCTGGAGACACCCTGGGCCTTACCCTTCTCAGTCTCTTCCCTTTTTGTAGAAGAGGGGTCAGTGTGAGTAGATTTGACATGGGTCCCTGGTACTGACTTCCTCCCTTTCACTATTCTTTCCCCCTTTTTGGCATCATCCAATACGCCTGGGGTGGGAAATGAGACTACCTTGTCATTCAATGCTGAGTAGGCAGTAGATAGTCTATCCAAGGATTTTTGCAGACCTTCGAACTTTATGTTCAGGTTGTTCCTCTCAATAATGAGATCTTCACCGTATTTGCGGTGAGAGGTATCAAGTCCTGAATAGTCTTCAGCTTCGCATCAAACTTCTCTTCACAGGCTTTCTGAATAGAAGCAATCCTAAGCTCGTGAGCATGAGTAAGTATGGAGAGTCTGGATAAGTGTTCTGACTGAGCTGCCTTAAAAGTTTCCAGAAGAGATGTCTAGGCAGCCGTCAGGGATGCTTGTTGATTCTCGAAGTCAGCTCTTTGTGCGGTTAGTGCGTTATTGATAATTCTTGAGAAATTAGGGGCAGGCGTGTTCTGAATTGAAGTCTTCAGCGCCCTGATCTCCTCACACTAAGATGTCGTAGCCTTCTTCCAACTTTTGTGGACATTCTTCGCTAGGAGGCGGTTATGTGTCCCTTGACTCTTAAGTGCTTTGGCTACTGAGCGAGATTTTCGGATCATGGCACTGGGCGCAACCTCGTAAGCAGACTGCAGCAACAGCTGTCCAGGGTCTGATACATGAGGGGTTCCAGCTACCGCCGAACCAGGAGGGAGGGAGCTGATATGTAGATCAATTGAGGGTTGAGCTCCCTCCTCCTGTTGAGTACCCTCAGCAGGCTTCTCAGGGCCTGCATCACTAGGTGGGTCCTGATCATCCGGATCAGATCCCTCTGAAGGCGTGGCTGCTGAGGAGATCATGTCCTCAAGTAATGCAAGAATAGCCGCCCTTAAGTCTTCGAGTGAGCATAGGTCAGCAGGCTCAGAGTAGCCTATTTGCTGATGGATCTCTAGCTCCTCGGAATTCAGGATTTCACAGGATCGAAATCGGATAAGTCGATCGAGGGTGATCCAATCCTAGAATCTGAAAAGCATCTGAAGTCTGGCCTTGTATGCAATAGTCACCAAGTCGGAGTGACTTGTGATTTTAGGGATGGCCTCAGAGACTTCTCGGGTTGCTCTGTCCTGAAGAGCGTCAACCTCATACCCGATTGTCTCAACTTCAGTGCTGGTCTCCATGTCATCCACATCTATGTGAGACATAATCTTCTCAGTAGATGGAAGACTGATGAGTGGAGGTACATCCAGTGGGGACTAAGATGTAGGAGTAGTAACCTCAGGTGCGGTCCCATGTTCTGTTGAGGCCGCTTTCTCAGCTAAGGCTGGCTGCTCTTCAGACGCAACCTTTCCTACTGAGACTGTCTTCTCAGAGGAGTCTGAATCGTCCCTCAGTCTGAATGGGGCTACTACCACGGCCTTCTCAGAAGTTTTCTTCTGCTTCGTCTAAGGGGTAGCACCCTTCTTGGTGGGAGTAGGGGCTTTCCTCTTCCCTTTCCCTTCCTCAGCAGCGCCTGCACCTATGTGCTGAAGCGCACTAGCCTTGCTGTGGAATCGGATCTTCTTTGGGTTGAAGTAACCTTTATCAACGTAGGTTACCTTGTCATCTCCACATAGATCTTCAATCATCATGGACAACTTCATCCCATAGAGGAGTTCGCCCTTGGCACTCAGACACCAAGTAGATCTATCAAGAAGAACTCTGTCCAGTTAATCTTTGCCCTATCGTAGATAGCCATCATCATTTGTAGTTTTGGTTTGGACACATGATCAAAAGAGCCTGCTTGGCTCGTCAGAATCTGCGTAACAATGTACGCTAAGGCTCAGAACTGCGGGAGCATGCAATTTTTAGGAAATGCAGCTCTGAATGACGTCGGTTCTCTGTAGAAAATCTCTGTAGATCATCTTTGTAGCCAGCTATACTGATGCCACTGTCGGGCAACTAGAAACTATGCTGAAGGGCCTGCCTCACATACATCTGTCTGACTTCATCATTGGCTCTCGAGGGGTCAGCGACATGATGCACTGTGAAGGCGCCAATAACATCCCCTTCTACCTCCTCAGAGTTAAGGTAGAGCTCCGAAATCAACCTCGGAAGGAAGTACACTGGCTTCCTTGACAGAAAATTCTCAAGTCCTGATGCTCTGAGTGCATCAAAGACCTCGTCCAAAATATACAAGCCGCTGGAATCAAACTCCATGATCAGCTCACACCAGACACGATCCTTCTCAAGGATCTCGATCATGTTCACCGGGACGATCACGCTAACGTTGTTGGGATGTGCCATGACTTAATCTGCAAAGTTACGTATTAGTACTAGAAGATATAATAAATCAGCATAAATACTAATAAACGTAAAAGTTACCGTAATAATCTCTGAAGGTATGCTAATGCAGAAGCGAAAGTAAAATCGAGGTTTGTTTAAGAGATTTTAGGGTTTTAGCAGAGCGAAAATGGCGGTTTCAGAATATATACGTCGATATATATAATCTTGAAGATGAAGGGGTTTAAGATCGACAGTTCAGTTTAAATCCTGCTTTAATGGATGGACGGTCATGATTTAATATTATATAAAGCAATGAGTAAACCAGCCGCCTAAGTCAAGTCCAGTTGTATTTAGCCTATATGAGTAAGTTGATATGACATGCATTTAATGCAAAGCAAAGTTCAACAAACATAGCATAGAATGTCGTGAATTTAATGAAACCGCTTATAATAAATGACATTCTCTTAAGGCATTGAATATGATGTTGAATCAGTATCATAACAACAGTAATTACTGGGTTGATTACTGAAAGATATACGCAAATCTATCAGCTGAACATTGTAGTCAGCTGATACCTCGTGTAGTTGGTTTCTGAATCTCTGTATACTGAATGAGTCTAGTACTGAGAGTGGGAATTCCCCCTTGCTGAATGCTTCTCTCCTGCATCCCCCCTTACTGACTTGATGGTCAGTATGGATCTTTTCCATCCTGATATCCTTCTTTTCGACATGGTCACGAATGAAGTGGTGTCTGATGTCCACGTGTTTTCATCTAGTATAAAGAACATGGTTCTGAGTGATTGCAATGGCACTAGAGCTGTCGCAAAAGATCGGCACTTCATTCTGAATGACGTCATAATCGCGTAGCTGCTGTCTCAGCCAAAGGATTTGGGCGCAACAACTTCCGGCAGCCATGTATTCAACTTCAGTAGTTGATTTGGCTACTGAGTACTGTTTCTTTGAGAACCATGAGATGAGATTACTGTCGAGGAACTGACAAGTTCGTGAAGTTGATTTTCGGTCAATCATGCAACCTCCGTAGTCAGCATCAGAATAACTAGTTAGTTCAATATTATCATCTGCTGGATACCATAAACCCATGTCAGGTGTTCCTCTAAGATAACGGAGAATCTTCTTTGCTGAGTCCATATGGCTATGCTTAGGATTCGCCTGAAATCGAGCGCATACACCTACAGCATAAGGTATGTCAGGTCTTGTAGCAGTTAGATATAATAGAGAACCAATAATTGCACGAAATTCAGTATGGTCTACTGATACTCCCTCTTTGTCAAGATCAATTTTCATGTTCGTGTTCATCGGGATCTTGATTGGTTTGCCGGATGTGCAACCGAATTTCTTGATGAGGTCTCGAGTGTATTTGCCTTGATTGATAACGTTCCCTTCTCTGATTGTTTGACTTGAAATCCAAGGAAACAATTCATCTCTCCCATCATTGACATCTCGAATTTGTCCTTCATCATTTTGTCGAACTGCTAATACATAATGACATTCTTCGAGCCGAATATAATATCATCTACGTAGATCTGAACAAGTAAGATGTCATCATCTAGACGAATGCTGAACAGAGTACGATCCACTGTACCTTTCTGAAAACCTTTCTGAAGAAGAAACTCAGACATGGTATCGTACCAAGCTCTAGGTGCTTGTTTTAACCGTATAGAGCCTTTCTGAGTCTATATACTTGATGTCCCTGCTGAAAGCCGGGAGGCTGTTCTACATAGACTTCTTCTTTTAGTACGCCGTTCTAGAATGCTGACTTCACATCCATCTGATATACTCTGAAGCGTTGATGTGTTGCGTAGGTAAGGAATAGTCTGATTGCCTCCAATCTTGCAACTAGAGCGAACGTTTCGTCGAAATCTATCCCTTCGGCTTGACTGTAGCCTTTTGCCATGAGTCTAGCTTTGTTCCTTACTATGACGTTGTTTTCATCTCGCTTGTTCTTGAAGACCCATTTAGTTTCGATCACATGTTGATGTCGGGGTCTGTCAACAAGCTCCCATACGTCATTCCTAGTGAACTTATTCAGCTCTTGCATAGCAGTGATCCAGTCAGCATCTTTAAGCGCGTCCTCAACTGACTGAGGTTCTTCAGTAGACAAGAAACAGGAATATAGAGCACTTTCTCCCTGACAGAATCTGGATCTTGTTTTTACACTTGCTGAAGGATCTCCAATGATAAGGTCTGAAGAGTGAGCATCCAGCCACGATCGACGATGTCTTATTTCTTCATTTGAAATTTGTTCAACACAGATAGTAGGTGAGTTTGGCATTTCAGTTGTACTATTCTGAGATTGAAGCAATTCAGTGATAAGAGTTGGGTCTACTGAGTCACTCGGTTCAGGGGCATTAAGCTTAGGAACGTCATTTATTCCCCCTTAGTTGTTATTCTCAATAGAGGTCTCAGTTACCACTAGGGTTTCTTCATCGACCTGAGTTACCTGGGATTGATTCTGTTCAGTAGAATCAATCTGTTCAGCTATGTTCGCTGCATGCTATGATTCAGTAGTCTTGACTTCATTATCCTCTTCTGAATCTTCATCCCAACAAAGCTGGATCTTTTCAACATTATCCTTTAAGCTTAGATCCTATAGTTGTTTACTGATGTCCTCAGATTCTGAATTTGATTTTCTGCTCTTGTTCTCAGTAGCAAACTCATTAAACACAACATGAGGGCTTTCCTCCACACAAAGGGTCCGGTAGTTAAAAAATCTGAAGGCTTTGCTGACCCGGGAGTATCCTAGGAAGACTCCTTGGTCTGACTTGCTATCAAAAGTCTTTAACTGATCCTTTCCGTTATTGTGGATAAAGCACGAACACCCAAAAATATGGAAATGAGATAAGAGAGGCTTCCTGCCGTTCCATAGTTCATATGGTGTCTTCTGATGTCGCTTTGTCAGTAGTGATCTGTTCTGAGTGTAACATGCAGTATCAGTAGCTTCTGCCCAGAATTTAGATTGGAGTCCTGAGTCTGCGAGCAGGGTTCTTGCTGCTTCTTTGAGTGTTCTATTCTTGCTTTCAGCAATCCCATTTTGTTGAGGCGTGCGTGCAGTAGACGTCTTATGCTCTATTCCTTCAGTATCGCAGAACTCTTTAACCATCGCATTCAGGAACTCAGTTCCTCTCTCTGAACGAATCTTTCTGATTTCGGTGTTCTTCTCGACACTGAGCCTTTTCAGAAGCGTAGGCAACTCTGTTTTGACGTCAGACTTGTTGGCAATAAATATGACCCATGTGTAGCGCGAGTAGTCATCAATGACTACTAAAGCATACTTCTTGCCTCTGATCGTCACAGGAGAGACTGGGTCGAACAAGTCCATGTGCAGGAGCTGAAGGATTCCATCCGTGGAAGGTGATGGAACTGGTGGATTTTGTTTCTTTGTTTGCTTTCTCTTTAGACATGCCTCGCACTGAGTGTCCTTGTTGAACACTTCATTCAGCAGTCCTCTCACTAGAGCGTTTCTAGCAAGCTTGTTGAGCGTCTTAAAGTTGAGATAGATGAGTCTTCTGTGCCAGAGTCACCCCCTTCTGTTGTCGTTCTTCACCAGCAAGCATGCTTCAGGTTCTGCTGAATTCCAGTCAGCAATGTATATGTTCTTTTTGTGCGAACCTGATAACACTGTTTTCCCTGTAGATTTATCAATGACATCACAGAAACTAGTGTCAAAAATCACTCTATTCGAGTTATCACAAAATTGACTAACAGAGAGAAGATTATGTTGAAGTCCTTCAACATATGATACTCTTGGAACTGTGGTGGTTCCAATGTTGAGTGTTCTGCATCCTATGGTATAGCCTTTTGCGTTCTCTCCAAACTCGATTATGGGTCCTTCTTCTGTAATATAATTCTTCAGTAAACTCCTTTGGTATGTCATGTGTCTTGAGCATCTGATGTCCATGTACGATGGGTCCCTGTGCACCTGCAAAATAGAATTATATTCAGGTACCCTTTATTTTGATTTTAGGTCCTTAAGCGTTAGTTTTGGAAACCCAAATCTATTTTCACCGCTAGGCTTGGTGAAGTTGACTTCTGGGGCGTTGTCGGTTCAGGAGTCCTGATCTTCTGAGTTGGTGGACTGCTGACTTTAGCCTTCTGGACAGCCTTTTTCTTCTTCTGACTCTTGGAACCCCTTCTGACAATAGGATCATAGTAATATGAACCATACTAAGCAGGATGTGTCAGCTATGGCAGTCCATACTGATCAGCCCATTTTACTCTGTTGGTTCCCCCTTGACTGTGCTGGGGTGATTCGGAGCTAACCTTCTTGTCAGATTTCTGATAGATAGGATGAGGTGTTTTCATCTTCTGTTTGTTCTTTGCTAGGGGCTTCAGTGTTTCTTCATTGATCGTCTCCCCTTGAACAAATCTCTATCAGTTAGCCGATTCTCTGAGCGTATGGAAGCAGATGTGGAGGCTTCGTGTTTGAATTTGAGTCCCTCCTTGCAATGTTTAGTCTTGTTGTAGCTTTTTTTCGGCTCCCATGTATGGTTCTATCATCAGGTTTCTCCAGACATCGTCACTCCTCTTGAGAGTCTCATGCTCGGTCTAAAGTCCTGAGAACTTCTACTTCAGTAGACTCGGTTCAGTATCTTTCTGAGTTAAGTCCTTGGTCAGTACTGAGATCAGATCTTCTTGTTAATTAGACTTGGCCATCAAAGAGTTAATCTCCTTCCTGAGTCTCATAACAAGTCCTTCCGACTTAGTAGCAACCAGACTCTCCTGAGAAAGTCTCTGATTCTCTGCTTTTAGGGCATCCAACTCCTGAAGAGTCTTACTGAGCTGCAGACTCATATGAATCTATTCATCCAATAATCTTTCGTATACGACCTCTAGACTCACGTCTGCGCCTGAAAATGTGTCTTGTGTGCAGTGTGTAGAAGAGTTATACAGTTCTAGAGAGTTTACCTCATCCTCTTCTCCTGCCATTAGGAACTTTTCAGTACCTTCTTCAAGCTCTTGGGCCATAAAGGCAGCTTCATCATCTGATTAATCCATGAAGGTGTCAACTTCTTCTGAGTCGTCTGAGAGTTCACCGGCTATGTAGGCTTGATGCTTCTGGTTGAACTTCTCCCTTCTAGCTTTCCTCGTAGCTCTTTCAGCTGAGCTGAGCTTAGGACAATCATACTGATAGTGTCCTAGCTTTTTGCAATTGTAACAGGAGATGATTCTGCTTTCTTTGTTGTCACTGTTCTTGGACTGTGCAGAATCCTCCTGTTTTCTGCATTCAGAAGTATGTTTGTCACGATTGCGCTTTTGTTAGAAGTCAGACTTACTCTTTGAGTCTCTGACGACTCTTGACAGTTTCTTGCGCCTCTCCTTCTCCTTCTGATACTTCAATACAAGAAACACGCATTGTTTAGCTAGGCTTCCTTCTTGTAAATCATTTGTTGAAGGCTCAGCTTTGCTAGATGTCGGAGCCGTTGTGCTGACTGATGCTTTAAAAGCATGGTCTATCTGAGTGTCAGCTTCAGCTCGTTACCTCCTCTGCAGTACACCAAACTCGAACTCTTCAGCTTTTAATTCTGAAAATATATAATCAGGATAAACTATATCAAGATCAGAATGTCGAAGCAATGTAGCAAAAGGAGTCCAAGGTCCGTCTGGCAGGGCTCTCAGAATCTTGATATTCATCTCCCGGTTGGAGAATGTCTTTCCCAGCCCGTTGATTATGTTCATCAGACCCGTGAATCTGACGTTAAGATCTTCAATCGTATCACCAGGCATGAGTCACAATCTCTCCAGTTTCTGGAGTTCCAGCGCTAGTTTGTTATCTTTAATCTTCTGAGTACCCCGAGTCAGTAGCGCTAGAGCGTCCCAGAGTTCTTTTGCTGACTTACAGTTCTGAACTCTCCCGAGATATGAGTCACTCAAGGTGGTCAGTATGGTGTTCCTGGTAACCCGGTCAAGATTCTGAAGCTTCTTCTCTTCTGGAGTGAAGAGGCTTCTGTCTTTGGCCCCCTTCTTCCCGGTTACCACTCCACCTCCTTGTGCTGGATCCTGGAAAGCAACGCTATTGACCATAGGTACGATAGGTCCGTCTTCCAAGACCTCTGTCATACTATCGTGGAGGGAAGTCAGATGTGCTTCCATTCTGAATCGCCATACCCCGTAGTTCTCTACTAAGAACATGGGTACCATCCTTATTCCTGACATATCATACATGTTAGGCAATAATATGGATGAAGAATGATATGCAGTGAAAACGTTTTCAGGATCCGTTCAAGTAGACTAGTTTCAGATAACAAGTCTTAAAGAACTCCTGCTCTAAAACCAATTGTTGGTCCCGAGGTAAACCGTTAGGTGTAGGGGGGGTGAATACACCTGAAAACTTTTTCTCAACTTAGAACGCGAACAGTCCGATTTCGGAGATTGTCTGCTGAATAAATTCAATAGACCAGGCAAGCTGTTCTGGATCGCGTGGATAGAGTGACTGAGTATACTGAGGCCGGCTAGATGACTGATGTCAGAATTCAGTACCGTTCAGTAAGAGTTCAGTATCGTGCGGAATAGTGTAGGCCCAATTCAGTTGAGTTGAAAACGTTTTTAATGAAAACTATTTCGGTAGATTAGTGCACTCAGTTAAGCTTTTTTTTTTTTGAAACTCTGTTGTATGATTTTGTAAACGGGTTTTCAGTATGAACAGTAAATCAATGAAACAGTAAATGAACACACCGATTTTAAAGTGGTTCGGATATCAACAATCCTACGTCCACTGTCCTGAAAAGATCAGGAGGCTATTTTATTATACTGAGTTAGTCTCAGTCGGTTTGTACCCTGGACAAACACGGTCTTGAAGATTATACTGAGCAAATCCCAGTTTACAAGGTTCAAACAAGAATGTTTGACAAATTCTCCAACGATGTAGGAGTTCTTTACAGTAAGAACAGTTCAAGATATGAACTCCTTCGGTTCTAAGCTATGGATATTTCAGTGGAGCTTAGGTTAGAGGGAAAGGGAACAAGAAGAGGCTTCTAGAGTGAAGAACAATGAGGAATTCTCTCGGTTCGTGTTCTATCACTTGGATGCTAGAGGCTTTGATTCTGTTAAGCTTGGTTCCCTAGAGCAGTGTAGTCGCCTTTCGCATTGAGTATTTCTCTGAATTTCTTGCAGAAAGCTTGTGTCTTGTCCGTTCAATTCTCGTATCTCACTGTTGTATTCTTCGATTTGATTTTCCCTCTATTTATAGAGGTGAGCTATGGATATATCCGTTGGAGACGAACTTTCCACGTGTCACTCTCTTTGGGTAGATAACAACTCTTTTGAAATCGTGCAGAGTCTACCCTCTTTTTCAGGAAAGTAGTTGACTTGCAGCTTTTTACCAGAACTTTGACAGCTGGTTGTTTGTCATTGGTCGAGGTGTAGAAAGTTGTTGAGACATTCAAACTTCAAGGTAGATACTGAAGCGGACTTCTCTGATGCGTACAACCTCGGACAACTCTACTGATTTAACATTGAAAACTTCTGACAATCAAGGAGACTGTTAGGCCGTTGCTGAGTCTGACCAAGGGTTCAGTAGTATACTCCTGCTGAGTCCAACTCTACGGAAGGTCGACTCTTTCAGTATGCTGCTCCTGCTAAGTCCAGCACTACTGAATCTGAACACCTCTCAGTATGCTGCTCCTGTTAAGTCCAACACTACTGAGTCTACACTCCATGGTACTGAGGCGGGTAGTCTACTGAGGTTCAGCAAATGGAACTTCTGAGCCTGGACCATGCTGAAGTCAGGTCTACTGAGTCTGAAACTCTCAAAGACCAAGGCGTTACAAAATACAAAGGAATGGTTCACCAATCAAATTAGGGTTTTGGGATCAGCCAAATCTTCTAAACAATCTACTGTTGAATCATCTCCCAACAGAACCTTCATCAACATCAATCACAGCTTTCATAGTTTTCAAAAATGGTCTACCCAACAAAACAACCGCAGTACCCTCAACTTGCCTATCATTTGTATCTATAATATAGAAATCCACAGGATAGACAAAATTATTAATTCTGACAAGGATATTTTCTAGTAAGCCTAGGGGTGCAATGCATGACTTATCAGCAAGTTGTATAATCACCCTAGTAGACACCAACTCATAACATTGATTGATGCACCTAAGTATACACAGACAATGGCATAACATTGATTGATGCACCTAAGTCACACATAGCTTGTTTAACCTATCACATTACCCATAAGACAAGGTAAAGTAAACATACCTGAGTCTACGCACTTGGCGGGAAAAATCTTCTGGATAATTGCCGACACCGATATTATCCATCAATACTTTCCCGGACTGCTGGATCTTACCCGCTATGAAGTCTTTGACAAATTTCCCAAATTAGGGAATCTTCACGGCCTCCAAGAAAGGTATGTTGATTTTCAGCTTTCCGAACAGCTTCACATAATCCAAGTAGTCCTTGTTTGGCGTCCGTTTCCTCTCCAATGCCTCAGGAAATGGTGGGGGCATGACATTTTCTGGGTCTGTCTGGGCAGTCTGTCCATTTCTGGCAGTCAACTCTTCGTCCTCAATATTCTGCATTGCTACAAGGTCTGCCAGACTGCTCGGCTTGGCCAGCTCGGCGGTCTGTTCTGCTTCAGACCTAATCTTTTGAGGATTCGCCTTCAGTGTTGGTTCGGGCAATTCTTTTCCATTACTCAACATGATGTAATTGCAATTGTGGGAATTCGGATTCGGTTGGGTTTGAGAAGGTAACTGCCCTTGGCTTCCTTTTATCTCTTGAATTGAAGAATTCAACTTGGAAATCTATTTTGATAAATTCTCGAAGGTGCTTTGATGATCCCTCTTGGACTGATTTATCTCTTCTTGCCTCTGATGTTGGTAGCCAATTGCATCCTTTTGAGAATTTATCATATCTGCCATCATTCTCTCCAGCGAACTGTTCTGGTCGGCCTAACCAGACGGCTGACTCTGCTGCAGAAATTGCCTTTGATGTGAAGGCTTGTAGGACTGTTGATACCCTTGTTGCTGTGGCGATTGGAACTGCTGGGGTTGGTTCATCTGTGGCTGGAACGATTGGGATGAAGAATTCCTCTACTGGTGTGGCCTTTGCTATTCTTGTCTCCATCGTTGGTCCGTGTAACCCCTTTGTTGTTTGTTCCAATTACCGGCTACATTAGCTTCTTCTCTCGGACATTGTAAGGATGTATGTCCCTTCACTCCACAAGCTCCACATATGTGATCTGCAATCGATGAACTTGAAGTAAAATAAGTTTGCTTCAACAATCAATCCAACTTATCTTCCAGCTTGCTGATCTTTTCTTCCACCTTTGCATCAACCTCATCAATAAAGTCTGAATGGGACCAATTGACAGACTTTCTCGTAGCTCTCGATCCCTTGTAGTGTGAGGTGGATTCTGCAAGTCCTTCAATGATATTTCTTGCATCTTCATAGAGACTTGTGTGGAAGTTCCCTTTTAGGCCCGTATCAACCATAGCATTTGCTTCATCGTTCATGCCTTGGTAGAAAATCTGTAGGAGTTCTATATCTGAATATCCATGGTTTGGGCAACTATCGATAAGCTGCCCAAATCTCTCCCAATATGTGCCGAAACTCTCATCAAGCTCTTGAACAATGCCGGATATTTGCTTCTTGAGCACATTCGTCCTTGATTGAGGGAAGTATTTCTTCAAAAAGGCCGTGCGCATTTGGAACCATGTGGAAATTGAATTCGGCCGAAGACTTGAGAACCATATCTGAGCTCCATCTTGAAGCGTGAAAGGAAACGCCTTGTGCTTGAATGCATCCAAATTTCCTTGCCTGTGTAGATTACAGGCTTGATTGAACTGCTTCAGGAAAGAGTTAGGGTTCTCATTCGCCTTTCTGTAGAACTTTGGCATTGAAGCAACCATATTGAGCTTTACATCAACCTGCTCATTTGTAGCAATCTGGATTCGACCAGGTAGGTCCTCGCCCACATCGAATGATCCAGTATTCATCCTCAAAGGTGGGTTATTCTCGTCACCCATCTCTTCTTCTTCAAAATCTGAACTGCTCTCTTCAGAAAAGTGGTCCGCTTGGCTAGTCAGAACAGTTTCGACTGCTTGTTCGCTAGTTCTATCACCAGCTTCTGTTCTGTCCTCCGTCTGGACAGTTGAAGCAGTTTCTGCCTACGACAGAACTTGTTTCTTTTGCAGCTTTATCGCCCTCCTATTCCTTTTGGCAGTCTTTTCAATTTCCAGATCAAAGTGTAGAAAAGGACGGGAAGACCTGCTCATGCAAAACTTAAAAAGCACAAAAGATCAATAGAAAAATAAGGTAAAAATAACACCGTTCCCTGGCAACGGCGCCAATTTGGTGATCGTTGTTTTCACCAAATAAATCCTGCAAAATGCTAGAACTTAGATTAGCATAGCAAACAGGTATCAAACACAAGGAACGGAGATTTTAACATTAAATTCCTATTAATCTAAGGGGTTGGTTAGCGACCATGCAATTTTAGGGGCGTGGAAACACATAAGAATTCTTGAATGGAAAGGGGACGCTGGAGTAGATCCTAAAGAGATACCGCTCCCTCATGAATTTATCTTGAATCGCGATCTTTTGGCTCAACTTTATCCAAGTTTTGCCGAAGGAGCAACTCCATTTTTCACCTTGAATTGGTCAAAATACGCGGAATTTCTGAATTTTTGTGGAATCTAAATGATCTCTGGATTGATCCGAAGATCCTTTCAGTTGGCTAGAATCCGGTTTTCTTAATCCTAAAACAAGAAAGTAAAAGCCGGAATAAATATGCGAATAAACGCATGCAAAGAAATGGGTCCAACAAGATTATTCACACACACACAATCGATCATCGATACTAAAGATAAATTAATCCCTATAAGTCAATTAGTTGTAGGACGTCATAGTTAAACTGACACATCCCCTATTCCCCCTTAATTATTCGGTAATCGCCATGGTGGGCATTGAAACGACTACTTCTCTAAATTAGATGCAACCTACGTTGGTGGGCAATCAATAGATTTAATACCTAATCAGCTTTAAGAACTAAGGGAACCCAATTTAGTAGCATACTCGTATGGTGGACATCTAATAGTCTCCTACCAAATTAATCATATTGTTCTAAATGTGCTACTTATTTAGCGTAATCCCACGATAAACGATGGAAGTACTAAATTAGCTATGAATTAAACTAATCTAGGGTGATCAACCTAAATTAACTAATCTAATTAATTAACTAAGATTAATTTGAAACTTAAGTGATTAATTATTAAAGCCTAAGTCTCACGAATTCGTTAAACTGTGTGCTTCACATCTCACCGGGCCCTAAAAAGAATTTATCTACGCATGGGGGTCCAACTGGGCAGGCGGACCGTAAAACTGGGTAGAATACTAAACATGCTTAAATTCGGAAATAAAATACACGAAAATTATAACAACTTGACGATCTGATTTAGAACACGAATGAAAACGAAATTAAAACTAAAGGATCATAAAATACCAACATGAAGAATCCAAATCATCCAAATGATACTCACAAACCGAAATCTCCAAAGCTAAACTAAGAAACGAAAGCAAAATTGTGTTTGTGTTTCCAAATCCTAACTAGATCGAAACGAATAAATCTCTAACTCGGCTGTCTCTCTTCCGTGCTTGGAATGGTGTAAAGATGATGAATAATTTCGTCCGTCTCCCCTTCATATATATGGCGGCTCCTTTTCCTTGTAGAATTAGGTTTTTATATCTTATATGGAAATATATTAATTAGATAAATCATATCCAATTATATCTATATCTTTTCTTTTCCTTATCCTCCACCTTCCTTCCACAATTTTCGTCCGAAATTCCATCTTTTAGACCCCAAATCGAGCTTGCCACCTCATCAACTCATCACCGCTACATCAGCATGAAAAATCTGCAAGACAGCACATAAATACGGTCCAACTGCCCAAGCGAGCGCCAAAACAGACAGAATTTGTATAATACGAATTAGACTCATCAGATATTCGAGCTTAAAATAATTGGATAAGATCTGTTGTCCGTACAATTTGTGTAATTAATGGAATAGTGACTTGTTTTCCATTTATTCCCAAATCACTCAAATTAACTTGTTCTCTAAAGTTAACAAATTCATATTATGATATATTTTTATAAATGAGGACATACATTATTTTATTAATGAACACAAATTAAACAAAAATAAATAAATCAACAGATTATCATTCCTTGAATAATTGAAAATATTTGATGACGACTGTCCTATATTTTTGTCTCTTACAGGTATTCATCCACCAGAATACTACCTACCAACGTGCATCACTGTTTGTATCTTTTAGTTAGATCAGTATTCGAGTTTAATTTCTAATTGGGCGGAGAAATGAAATAATGAGCCATTTTATTTTATGCATGTGACCATGTAATGAAAAGTCCAAATGGTTGCTGGTAATAGTTTGTAATATTTAATTATTGTATTTGGAATCATAATCTCTCACTCTATTAATTCTATAAATATGTAAATCTTTCTGGGTAAGCGACTAGCATCCGTTTTCGAATCTTTTTGGAGTGCATTATTTTTTTCAACTGAAACAAAATCTAGTTATAATAAATTAGCTCGTACGAAGAGTAAGTTTAAACTTGATCTTGTTATGAAATTGGCTGATTTACAATTTTACATCATATAACAAAACACAACAAAACAAAAACAAAAACAAAAGTTTTTTTTCTTTAGTTATACTTTCCATCTAATTACTTTATTCTCACATCAATAATGGAGTCATGGAATGAACCTTATAAAATGCATTTTATACCACAAAGACTTTAGTGTTACACTTCAATACTCCCTTATATATCACACTCCATAAATGTTTTGACATGTGTCACATATGGCCCGCTACAATTGATTTTGATGTTGTTATTTAATTAAAATTTATGCCACATATCAAATATTTGTGGATGTGACATAAAAGGGAGTATGAATGTGGGACATGAAAGTCTATCCGATTTTATACGGGAGATGCATGGAAGTAATATGTTGTGACAGTTCAGAAATCAGAATTTTAAATGAACGTTTGAGGGTCATATGGTATAAATACGGACGTTAATGGTATATTATTTCATTATTTATAGAGTAAACAATAAAATTGGTCCTCGGATTTTTTTTATAACATTCGTATTGGTCCTCCATCTTTAATAGACGCATATAAACCTAAACATCTCAATTCCGTCCACTAAATTCGTTCCACTGTTCACCTGCCCTTGTCTCTCTAATGATATGGTGCCCTAGTAGTATTAACTCCGCTCCAATAATTTTTTAGATTCCTCAATCTCATATAAACATTGTTCGCCTAGCATTTGATATTTTGCTACGACATACTATATACTCTGTCCTTTTTTTCCTAATAGTTAAGTGTTGCTTTTTTTTTTCACACAACGATCGGTGAAATTTGAACCCATGACCATCAATATACTATACTCTGATCCTTGTTTTTTTCTAATAGTTAGGTGTTGCTTTTTTTTTCACACAACGACCGGCAAAATTTGAACTCATGACTACTATACTCTTATCCATTTTTTTAGATTCCTCAATCTCATATAAACATTATTCGCCTAACATTTGATATTTTGCTACAACATACTATATGCTCTGATCCTTGTTTTTTCTCCTGATAGTTAAGTGTTGCTTTTTTTTCACACAGCGTCCGGTGAAATTTGAACCCATGATCATCAACATACTATACTCTGATCCTTGTTTTTTTTTCTGATAGTTAGGTGTTGCTTTTTTTTTTCACACAGCGACCGGTAAAATTTAAACCCATGACTACTATACTCTGATCGCTGTTATTTTTTTCTTATAATTAGGTGTTGCTTTTTTTTTTCCACACAACGATCAGTGAAATTGGAATCGGCAACCGCTATATTTAATCTGCACAAGGTAAATTTACATATAGCGATCGGTGATATTTGAACCCATAATCTTTGACCATAAACTTAATATCATAACCGTTATACCATCCCATGAGAACTGCATAAATGTTTACTCGTAATATTTATGTTAGTGGAGAAAATTTTCGTTGTTCAAGGAAATTAATACAACTGTTTTAGTGTGATCATAGAATATCATTTCCTACGCCTTTTCTTATGACGTGTGATGTGTGTGCTTTTCCATCCAATTTTGTCTGTTTCAGTTATATTTAGAATTAATATTGTTGACTCAACGTTTTATTCCAATACATACCCTCCATACAAAACTTCTTATAGTACGCTGGTTCCAATATTTAGGAAATTTAAGTTGTTATGTTACCTACTGATTTTATGTTCGTTTATTATCTTTTATTAGATGGAAACTGAATTCAGAATTAAACCAATTTATACAAGGGGCAGAAATATAAATTGATGACAAGAGCAAACACAAGGAACAAGTTGTCCAAAATGACAATAAAGTTGAACAAGAGATGAAGTTTGATGATGAGGATGACGAGCAGATAGATATATAACTGATGAAATGGGAGAATTATGCTACAAATCTAATGAAGAGCCTAATAGATATAAGAAGCTGCCGCATTTCAACTCAGTCTCACATATCGAAATGTCAGTCTGGACTTGTATATGAAATTCCATACTTTGAAGGTGTTCAAGGATGTCGTAATAGATTGCTCAATTGCAGCAGATAGACCGCATAAAAGTCTTGAAGAGAATCCAAACAGATGCAGCATGAAGTCTGAGAATGAGCAGTGTAATTGCCAGTTTTCTGTTCTTGGTCTGCAGTGCATGGCCACTTCCAAATCCAACGCATTAGAGATTATCGCAATTGCGGTAGAAGTATAAAAAGTAAAATAGATGATCAAAATTAGGTTACAGAGAAATTGGTAGAAAGTTTGAAAGTGACACCTAAAATGGGTGTACGTGATGCATCATGGCAGAGTCTTATCAAGTTCAGGTTATTAACTCAAAGCTCAACAGAACTTGGTTGAAGGATCTAAGAAAGAGCAGTATCCAAAACTTAGAGATTATTGTGCTGAAATTCTTAGGAGTAACCCATGATCCACGACTATCTTAAGAGTTGCAGAGCAGATGACGCCTCACCTCCTATTTTCTCTACGCTTTATATATGTTTCGGTGCTTAAAAGAGGAGCATTGGCTGGTTGTAGGCAGCTCTAGATAAAACTGCCTATAGCAAAACGTTATAATATAC
Organism: Lavandula angustifolia; assembly: GCA_028984105.1. NCBI lineage: Eukaryota > Viridiplantae > Streptophyta > Magnoliopsida > Lamiales > Lamiaceae > Lavandula > Lavandula angustifolia. Next base: position 24,511,665 of record CM054817.1, read on the forward strand.
AGTATTTCTCGGAAGTATTTCATCAAACACCATCATCGCATTATTCATCAGTCGCACATTTCGTTAAACACCATCTTAAAATCAGTCCCTGCACAAGGTCTAACATTGAATTAGAAAACTGTTTCAATTGGTCATGAATTACATAGTGAGTTGATAATCCTAGAATACAATCTTCTCAACTCTAGAATTGGGCTTCTGGACTATCCTCGTTGCCCGAGCTTTCAACTCTGAATGGACGGAGATGCTAGAAGGCTCTTGATTCTTTTCTCTCTTAGTCTCAAAATTTAGGGTTTTCAATCTCAAATATGTGTGTGTAGAGATATGTGGCCTTTATGCCCTATTTATAGGGCTAGTCCACAAGCCCTAATGGGCTTTGGACTCCTAGCCCATATAAAATGGCAATAGTGCAACTAATTAGCTATCAATTGATTTGGGAAAATAAATGCACAATCAATTCCATATAATTAAATAAATTATTAAGTACTGATGAGTCATTTCTGTATTTAGTCATTTCTGGCCGAAAAGTGCTTCAATTGGTCAATCGGTGCACTCGCAGTGATGAAAAATGCAGGTTTTAGGTGCTGACGTGTCACGATGACGAGGATAATATTTGGCAATGTTTGATGACGAAAAGGGCACGAAATTGATGACGTGGACGCGGATTTTTGAGGAGGGAAGTATCTTGGAGATATTTTGTGATGGATATCCAAATCCTTTTCCTTATCAAAGAGGGATTTGACCTAACTTGCAGAGGAAGATAAGGAGTATAAAAAGAGAAAAGTAGACGAGAAGAGAGAGTCTTCGACCCTCCGTTCCAATCACGCCGTTACTTCCTCAAACCGAGAACCTTAATTTCCGCCGCTGATCATTTCCGCCGAACCGCCGACCGCCGAAGACCGACGACCACCGTTTCCATTCCGTGAAGATTTTCGACCTTCCGTAGTTATTAGTTGAAGAAGAAACACTCTTTTAATTTCCGTTGGTTTGATTTCTTTTAAATTCGGAATTTGAATTCTTGTTTTTAATTTCATTCGTAGTTAATCGTTTGAGTAGGAACATCGAATTTACGTTGAAACTCTATTTCTATTTTAATTCAAGTTTAGTTTAATTTCGTAGGTTAAATTATTCTATTAATTCGTGCTTTAATTATTTTAAATTTCGTTCATGCTAGATCTAGGGTTATTCACGTTTATGTTTCTGTTCTGTAAACTGTCCCAGTTGTCCAACCAAAGCGTCTGCATGAGTAGCTAAATCTTTTAGGGTCTGGCAAAATGTAAATGCACACGTGAACAGTACATGAGGCTTAGGTTCGAATAATTAATCAAGAGGGTTTCGGGTTAGTTCTGAATTAATTAATCTGACTAGTAATTTAAGCCTGATCACCCTAAGTTGCGCAATCTGTAGCTAACTTAGTAATTCCATCGTTTTTCGTGGAACAAGGCTAGGTAAGTAGCAAAATTATTCATTAGAATAATTGGATTAAACCGATAGGAGACTATTAGATGCCCAACATACGAGTAGGCTCATATACTAGACTCCCTTAGTTCGATAAAGATGTCTATCTATTAAATCTATTGATTGCCCAACAACGTAGGTTGTAGCTAGGTTAGGGAAGTAGCCGTTTCGATGCCCAACATGGTGGTTACCGACTAAGTAAGTGGGAGTGAGGGTTATGTCAGTTTAATTACGGCAATCTACAACTAGTAGATTCTTAAGATTGATTCATATTAAGTGCCAATAATTGAAATTATGTATGTGTGAATATTCTTCTGGACCTGTCTCTCAGTTGCCCAGTTCATACAGTTTTTAATTCAGTTAAGTTTTTAGTCTTTTTTAATTTAATAGAAAACCCAAAACTTGCGTGGTTGCTAACCAAAACCATAGATAAATAGAAAAATAATGTGTCTAGTCGTCCGTTTCCTGTGTTCGATACCCTGTGAATTATACTGATATAATTCTCAAGTTTTGCATGATTATTTGGTGCAATACAGCTATCACCAAGTACCTTAATAATTCTAAGAGAGAGTCATAAATAACTGAATATTAATCGGGTCAAACCATGAATCTAACACAAGAAATAAAGCCCGACATTAAGTGAATTAATTCTCCATTCTCAGTCCAGAGTATAATTAATTCACAAATATAAACTCATTCCACTAAATAATTTATCTTGACTTACCTCTTTATCTCAATAGTTGAGTTAGGGCTATGGCCTATTTGTAGGGCTAGTCCACAAGCCCTTATGAGCTTTGGACTCCTAGCCCATATAAAATGGCAATAGGGCAACTAATTACCTATCAATTGATTTGGGAAAATAAATGTTCAATCAATTCCAGATAATTAATTACCATTATTAAGTACCTTAATAATTCTAAGAGAGAGGCATAAATAACTGTCATTAATTCGGGCCAGATCAAAGACCTAATACAAGAAATTAAGTCGGACCTTAAGTGAATTAATTCTCCATATTCTGCCTAGAGTATAAAAAATTCACAAACATAGATTCATTCCACTAAAAAATCTATGTTGACTTGCCTCTTTATCCTAGTAGTTGAGTCAGTACTTGTATTTTAGACTTTAGTTAATCCCGTATTTAAGATATTGTATATTCGCTAAATGATTAAGTTTACTGACTACTTAATGCAATTAAAATCTTATCCTTAAGCAGTACCAGTCGATGTTGGGATTTTGTATACTGGAAGCAAGTTTTATACTATGTGTACAATGTGTTTTTCCTATCCATGATTTGTTCTTCTATCTAGTCATTATATATGTGCATTTTTAGTCATATTATCTTGTATATACTTAGATTGTGTAGTGTGAGGTGGATCACAGGAGACTGTACAATTGATTGAACTGACAATATATAAACAAATATCACAATTGAGACAACTTTATGATGAGTTTTTGTATTAAGCTGCAGATTAGATAGGAAGTAGCATGTCTTGGCTGCTTGTCTATCATGGAAGATGTCTTGACGGATCACAGTGAGATGTATTCTTTTAACTGACCTTAGTAGAGAACCAAGATCTTAGTAGCCTAGCTGATCTTAAGCTTGATAAGACTTCAACTGAGTGTGTTTTGTTAACTATCACTTTGGCCTACTATGGTGAACGTCATTGCGACTAGATCTACGTATCTTGGAAGTTAGTAGTTACTTGTAGCTTAGTGTGGTAGTTTGTATCTTGCAACTGTATCCCTGATGAAGGGTTGATAATATCTCACGAGGAACTCGAAAGGAAGATCACACTAAACCGGTTGGTTGAGTAAGTACAAGTGTGTTAATAATGTCAAGTGGTACTACTCATGGATAAGATGTTGATTATATTAAGCAGTCAGTAGGCTTAATTAGATATTTCTATCTTAAATACAATTATTAAGTCATAAATACAAGCCCTTGCTCAAATTGGGATGAAGCGGTAGTTCGGTACGAATTCTTTAGTGGAATGAATTCGTGTTTACTAATATTTCTCTGGGGTGAGCATTGTGGATTAATTAATTTGAGATCTTACTTTGTTTCTTGTATTGGATCACTGATCTGACCCAAGTTGATTGCCTAGTTCTTTATGTACTCAAGTGGAATTTATTAAAGTATTAACTAGTTGAGCTAATTAATTGATAAATAAGTGGCTCAATATTACTAATTATATTATTGTGTTGTTGTTGTTGTTATTGTTATTAATAGAAGCCCAGTAGGAATACAATCAATGAGCTACAGTTAGGTTAGGATTAAGAATCAACTTAATATAAACCCACTACACGTTCATAAATGACATACACAATCACACACGCTATTCAAGAGAGAGGCAACCGTGAGTTTTTTATTGTTCCAAGTGCAAAAAATCCCTCTTCAAGTTCTCTCCACACGGAAGAAGCGAAAGGCCCGGGACACAGATCAAAAGGTCTGAATACGATCAGCAAAGCAAAGCTACATCAATATACCAAGAAGGAGATAATTAATCATAACCCAGTTATTCCTTCACTCGACCTCATTATCATACCCGAACTTAATCAACATGTAGGGTTACTATGATGAACATTTCGAGTTTCTCAAGGGAATATTATCATCCCTTTAATATGATACGGATGCATGATACATATAACCAGCTTGAACTACAAGCAACTATTATCATCCAAGATACAAATATATACGGTCACACTGACCTTCACTCATCGTATCTCAAAGTGATCACTAGTCACATGGACTCAGGTGAAATCCTATCATGCTTTAGAATAGCTAAGTAACCGAGACATTGGTTCTTCGCACAATTTAGATAGAAGAACAAGTCTCACCGCGATCCGTCAATATATCAGATGTATCAATATAGAAAAGTAACCAAGACAAGTTACTTTTTATCTATATTGTAGCTTAGAGCGACAACTTGTCATAAAGTTGCCTCATTTGTGATAACTATATATATTTCACTAGTTCAATCAATTACTACAGTCTTCTATGATCTACTACACACTGCATGATACAACTCTTGTAAGATAATGAACTAACATATGCAATTATAATTATCAAATGGGAGAACAGTAACAATGGTAACTAGGAAATATTGTATACAAGCAAACTCGACAAATTTCTTTCAGTACACAAACCCAACAGTTTTCAGAAGAAAAGAAAAAGAACGTCAAGAAAATATTAGCATTGGAGAAAGTTATGGACATTTAACCGAAGGTTGTCAGGATGTCCGCGAGAAACGAATGTTAATGCCAGGAGGGAAGAATTTCGCGATGAAACGGGTGTTAGTGCCACGAGGGAGCCATGTCAGCAGAGAGCGAAGGGGATACGAACTGAAGGGTGAATTTGGTGGACGTTTGAGATGTTTAGCTATAAATTTCATCAAGCATTTCATCATACACTATCTTAAAATTGATGGAGTCTCAAAATCACTGTCTGCAAAAGGTTTGAAATTGAATTGAAAAATTGTTCTGATTGGTCATGAACTAGATGACAAGCCATACATGGATCGAAAGAGTATAGAGCTTGGATTTTAGCAAAAAAAAAATTGAAAAAATATTATCCACGGATAAAAGTCATGGCCATTATTGAAGACTGATAGGTTTCCTGCGATTAACGAACGTTAATGTCAAGAGGAAAGAAGTTCGTGATGAAAGGGACGTTAATGTCGTGAGGGTGTCATGTCTGCACAGAGAGAAGGGGAGGCTAATGGTGGGACGAATTAGGTGGACGGAATTGAGACATTTAGACTTATATGAGTTTATTGAAAAGTGGATGATCAATCTGAATGTTATGGAAAAAGTGGATAATCAATTTGATTGTTAACTCTTATATATACTTGATTCTTGCACTCTTAAAATTGACTTATTAAATGTATTTTAATATGAAAATTAGAATTAAAATGGAAAAGTTTGTGGGTAAAGTTTAAACTGGCATGACCCAAACTTTGGGTTTTTCTGCATGGTACCCCTTTCATGATTATGTACTAGATGTAATTGAACCATTCATTATTAGGTTTGAGAGTTTACCTATCTCATTCTTCAAGCAAATGGTTTCATATTAAGGGTTCTGAGGTGAGAGAGTGAAGATAAACCACTTTCTTCCTAATGACGTGGGAATTTTCCAACTATTATCTAAGGCGTGTAGTGGGCTAATTAATTTCATTCTTTTATAATAGCTTGCAAACCATATAAGAGATGCAAACCACTCTGCTAACTATAAGAGACAGACTCATATATAGTGGTGTTGGTGGGTATTGAACCGGCCCATAACCTTCAACCACAAGACAACCACTTCAACCGCTATCAAACACGCCGGTGAGAGCCCATTTGCTGAATTAAAAAACAAAGGAGCAGGCTTCAAATGAGTAACAACTAAGGATATATCAGAAATGGAAAATTTGGATAATGAAGTTTTTCGAAGAAAGGAATGTGAGACTACTGCTAAGAAAGTTCAACTTCCACCTAATGTTATGGCTTTAGGATCTGGAGATTTGCATTCAAGTGAGCCCAATTATGGAGTAAAAAGAAGAAAAGTTCGCGAAGCCGGTTTATCAAGGCCGCTTGAGAAAGCTTTCAATGTGCAAGGTCACAACCAGCTACATTCTATGATAGCTACGTTTTCCTACGCTTTAGGCTTGCCATTTCACTTGGCAAGAAGTCATTATGTACAATGCTTCTCGTATGCCGCCAACCAAATTTTGTCTAGTTATAACATGTTGAGAACTGGAAAAAGAAAAGGGGAATGTGGAGAGACTATTGCCGTCAATTAAGAGCACATGGAAAGTAAAGGGAATAAGCATTGTGAGTGACTAGTGGAGTGACTCACAACGACATCCTTTAATCAACTTCATGGCAGTGATTTAAAGTGGCCAATCTTTATTAAGTCAGTTGATTGTTATGGGCAAGTCAAGGATAAGTTTTTTGTCTTTGCTTGATGAAAGAAGTAATTGAGGAAGTTGGTCCTCAAAAATGTTGTGCAAAGAATCACTGACAAACCAAAAAAAATTGTGCAGGAGTATTAACATTGATTAAATGTGTGTATCCTAGCATTATGTGGACAACATGTGTGGTGCAAACACTTAATTTGGCATTGCAAAATATTTGTGCAGCAAAATACATTTTGGACGATCATGTAGTATACGATGAATGCTCATGGATTACTATTGTGTCATCTAAGTTGTTATTGTTAAGAATCTCATCATAAACCGTAGTATGGTGCTTGGAATGTTCAACAAGTTTGTGCCTCTAAAGTTGCCAAGTGTTGCTCCTACTAGATTTGCTTCGGTCATCATGCAGTTAAAACAATTCGAGCTTATAAACAGATGTATTGTTGACATGGTGGTTGGTGAGGAATGGGTTCTTATCAAGATTATGACAAGGAGAAGATTGCACTAGTGAAAGGCTTTATCTTGAGCGGTAGGTATTTGGTGGGATAAGATTGAATATATACTCTCATTCACAGCTCCTATTTATGATATGCTTCATATATGTAATACAGTAGAACTTCTATAATTTAATACTCGATAATTAATAATCTGTCTAACATAATATTTTTCTCCGGTTCCGACTCGGGCTAGTGTAAAAAATCATCAAATTTCATTAGATAATAAGATAATAATTTTCAGAAAACTCCAATGTGAATATATGGTCTCGTCAATATCATAAATTAATAATCATTTAAAATTATCAATAACACTTGAGACAATTCTGCGAAATATGATTCTAGTGTTGCTTTTTTTTTCTTAAATCTAATTGAATCTCATATTTAATTTTTCTTATTCCATAAAAAAATTTCAGTTATGTTTCATCGAACTGCTCCATAAATTGTGAAGAGTCCTAGACGTAACTGCTTCAATGCGCATAACTGTTTCCAAAGGAATTATATTATCTTTAGTGTTTTTTAGTATTCATTCACAATGACTGTTAACTATACACATTGTATTTATTTTTTAAATGAACAAATCCATCATGTCTTAACAAATTAACTTAATTCATTATTTTTGGATAGTCAACAGTAAAATGACATTAAATATGATATATAGATAAACTTATAACTTTTTATATTCATCTAAATTAAAATTCGGTTATGTTGAAGTTCAAAAACTCTCTCTAAATTAATAAATATTAATTTATAGATAAATTAATATCTCTCTAAATAACAAAATCTCATAGTCACAATATTAATTTAGAGAGGTTTAACTGTACAAAAAAAGTCGTATCTTCACTTGGTGCACGATATGTGGGATACTATGATAGAGAAAGTTTAAGCTAACAATCTATAAGCATGAACGGATGTAAATCCATGAACTACCATCGAGCTTTCATGAGGTTATGTATGAGATTTCAGTAAACCAATGGAACAAAGAACAACACCCATCTCTATTGTCTTGCCCATTCACTAAATCCTAGGTAACATATGCATATTCCTTACTTAATATATTTATATTCTTTAACTATGGCTTAATGAAGATCCTCTTCGAGTTCTTCCACAAGAGATAACAAAGTTGTTAATGCGAGAAGTTAAATGCTTGAAAAAGTATTTCCTTGGAGAGGATAGGGCAAAGGTGACTGAGGAATATGTTCAATTCTCTAGCGTGGCTAGAGGTTTCTCAATTTCTGATTCGATTAATGATCGCTATAGTATGAATCCAAAGTCTGAAGGACTTAGGATCAATACCTGCATCCTAAGCTCGTTTTTTATTTGCTTGCTCGCATATCAGATTTTATGGACTGTGTCCCGATGCCTTTCTCTTCCTTCGAATCGACGAAGAACTGATGAAGCAATGGAAATTTACTTATCTTTCTCACTTACGGGTTTGCGTATGTTTTGCTTTCTATGTGTTATGAATTGTATGTTTCAATAATAATGTAATGCACGTTATTATAAGCACCAAACTCATTAATTAATTAGTTTATGTTAGACTTCAAACATCAAGTGCATTAATTAATTAAATAAAAAGTAGGCTACATATTATTTATCAATTAATTGGTCCAAATCAATAATACCCACATTATTAAGTAATGCATAAAATGCATTTCCTTTAATAATTCCGAGAGTGAAATAAATATTTGGCATTTATGTGGGCAAGACTAGAGATTCAATACAAGAAATAAAGTAGAGCCTCAAATTAATTAATTCTCTGTGCTCAGCCTAGAGCAAGATTAATTAATAAATACAAATTCATTCCACTAGAAAATTCGTGCTGACTTACTCATTTATCCAATTTGAGTCAGGGCTTTGTATTTTTTAGACTTAGTTGTTCAATGTATTTCAGATAGAAATATCCACTAATTAATTAAGCACAATGACAACTTAACTTAATTAGCATATTAGTCATGAGTAGTACCACTCGACCTTATTAACACATCCAAACTTAATAACCTGCAGGGCTTAATGTGATAATCATTTTGAGCTCCTAAGGTGATATTATCAACCCATTAATAGGGATACGGATGCAAGATACACACAACCAACATGAGCTACAAGTAACTACTATCACCCAATTACGTAAATCCAGTCGCGATGACGTTGACTCTTGGGATATAATTCATTCACCATAGTAGGTCAAAGTGATAGATCGCCACATGCACTCAACTGAAATCTTATCAAGCTTAAGATCAACTAAATCACCGAGATATTTGGTTCTCCATTCAGGTCAGTTAGGAGAACACATTTCACTATGATCCGCCAATAAACCACCTAAGTGTACCAGAATAGGCAAGTAGTCAAGACAAGTTACTTCTTGTCTAAACTGCAGCTTATTAAACTTACAACTCGTCTTAAAGTTGTCTCAACTATGATATTTGGTTATAACTTCATAGTTATTTCATTCTATCTCAGTACTAATCACGTTACACATGTTGGGAAAATAGAGAGCAGTTTTCTTTTCTTCTCATATCTCTGTCCACGCGGAGGAGAATAAGGGTCGGGACATAGATCAGAAGATCCTATACGCGAGCAAAAATCACAGTGCGCTTAAGGACGCAGATATTGATTTCTAACTCCTTCAATAACACACTACACAATCTATCTTTTATACAAGATAATAAAACTTAACATGTACAAATATAATAATTAGATAGGAGAACACAAATAGTGATAACGAATAACATTGTAGACAAGCATAAAAGTTGCTTTCAGTAAACAAAATCTCAACAAAATCTTGGTTGTACACGTATGGTTCAAGTACACCATTACTTCAAGGATTAGCTTTTAAATTGCTTGTGCGACCATCATCTTCATCAAGTGCTGAGAGGAACTGAATCACTTATTCTTTTGTGCATTCTATTACACAAAACAAAATCACAACCAAACTTGCCGAAGACGTGGTCTTTATTCATAGCAACCTTTGTTTGTTCTCAACAAGAACCGCTGACTATATGAAAGGGAGGCACAAGCTATGAGATATTGTGAGAGACAAATTTATCACATTTCAAGATGCTAGGGACCTAGAGATGGCAGAACTCTCTCTTGATGAGGCGGAATTGGAGAGCGTGTTGTTCACAAATGAAGGAAATGAAATAGGTGTTGATGGTTCTGATGGTGGTGATGGTGCTTATGAGAGTCATCCCATGGATATTTGAGCAGTGTTACATGTTGCTTATGTGTTGAATACGAGAGTGTGGTGTTCACAAATGAAGAAAATGAAAGAGGTGTTGATGGTGGTGATGGTGCTCATGAAGTCATCCCATGGATATTTGAACATGGTTACATGTTGCTTATGTGTTGAATTTGAGATATTTGTGATTATCTAATTTAATTTATGATGATTTGCACTTTTGTTAAGTACTAAATAGAATTATATATATTAAAAACATTTTTTAAAAAATAATGTATTAATATATTGATTTTTTTGAAAATATCGTTTCACCATATCTATATCGTATTGTATCTGTATTATGTATCCATTTTTGTACTTCCTAGCATTCAGGGGACAAATAAACCACTTTCTTAATGTAGCATTTTAATTTGTTACATTTTTTTTTGCTAGACTTGCCCTTGTCATTTAATGAAGTTCAGTTCAACTTTGTTACATGTGATTGAGCTCATTAGTAATGTTACTGTAACATGTTGGACAATTCAGATGAGAAATGGATGAGGGCTTTGGTTTTTGAGTTTGTTCTGGTCATATATATGATTATTATGTAATATGCAATGCTCAGAGCCAGTTCTTAAGAAAAAGAGACTAGTGCGAAAATATTGAGGGGACCATTTAGCTAGCGAATTAAGGGGTCGACGGTGCCACATTATGTGGCCCCCACAATGGTACAAGAACTCAACTTTCATGTATGTTTTTCTTAAAAAAGTTACTTCACCCTTTTGTAATAATAAAAATTATTTCTTCTAACTTTTTTATTTGTACAATCAATTTATAACACTATTTATTTCATAATCTTATATGTACATTTTTTTTTTCGTGTAGAAAATACCAAAAAAGAGAGTTCACTTCTTTATTAAAAAAATTAAAAAATATTAATTTAGTACTCCTCCGTCCTATTTGAAATGACATTTTATCATTTTTGGAATGATCCATTTGAAATGGCTCACTTCAAAAAAAAATTATATTTTCTCATATTTGATTATTTCTCACTTCTAATTTATCATTCACTCTCTCAGTCTTCTTCTCTCACTTACTCTATCATCTACTCTACTTTTTAATTCTCATGCCGAAAAGAAAATGGCTAATATAAATGACGGAGAGAATACTAACTTAATATTAGAATTGTTAAATAAATTGAAGTTAAAAAGTTGTGTTATATATATAAAGTAGTGTATAAGTGGTATGGCTCATCAGATTATATATATAAATTTATTTATTCTATTATTTTAAATAAGAATAACTTTTAATTGGACCGCCCGAAAAAAAATACAAAACATTTGTTATGTTTATTGGGTGATGATTCAATCCTCAGCATGATCATACTTGTGGGAAATGATTCTATCTTCTATACTGAATCACGCTCAGTAGCCTCGTGCTCTGACTGTTGAGAAGATTTGAAGATCCCAAAACCCTATCTGATTGGTGAACCATTCCTTTGTATTCGTATTTATCTCTGAGGTTTCAGACTCAGTAGACACTCTGCTCTGGTCAAGGCGCTCAGTAGCTCATCAGCCTCAGCACCAGTGTAGAAGACTCAGTGAATCTTGGACTCGGCGAGGAGCGATATGCGAGAGAGTTAGTTGAACCCGAACTTCCGGCGGGAGTAGTTCACTTGGACTCGGAGCCGATTTTCGGTAGACCCTTCTCACTTGTCTATCTACTGAATACAAAATCGGACTCGGCATCGGCCGACGATCTTACGTATGCCGAATCTTTTGATAAGCTATCAGTGTTGTCAAGTACGAGGAAGAGAGAAGTCAACTTCAGTTGCCTCGAAGTTTGTTCTATCTCAACCACCACATCCACCTCGACAAATGACAAACATACACGTGTCGTCTCACCTACTAAAGCTACAGTCAACATATTTCCGTAAAAGGAGGGAAAGGACACTGTACCTACTACACAAAAGAGCCGTTTGCTACCACAAAAGAGGGAAAAAGAAGAAGATCGTCTCCAACGGATCTATTCTTCTCTCCACTCTATAAATAGAGGGATCATTCAAGATTTGAAACACACCAACAAACACCTAAAAACGCACAGAGCATTCAAACGAGCAAAATTAACGACTAAGTCTTCCGCAAGAATCAACCGAGTTATCTCCGGCGAAAGACTACATCCAGCTCAAAAGGAACCAAGCTGAACCGATATAAGCTTCTAGTATCCAAGCGACTGACACGAACCTATAGCTAAACCCTCAGCTGTTCGTCGCTCTAGATAGCTACATTCTCGTTCCTTATCCCTCTAACCCTAAGCTCACTTGTTATATCCATAGCTTAGACGAAGGAGTTCACATTTGAACCCAATCCTTATTGTATAAGGACTCCTTCATTGTTGGAGAAGTTTGTCAATCACTTAAAGTTTGATAGAATTGTAAGCCGGGACTTGCTCGGTATAATCCCCAAGCCATGGCTTTGTCCGGTGTACAAGGCGGCGAGACTAACTCGGTATAATAAATAGCCTCCCGATCTATCGGGACAGTGGACGTAGGATTGTTGATATCCGAACCACTTTAAAAATATATGTGTCGTTTACTTCTTGTTTCATTGGTTTCTTGTGCATCTTGAACATCATATTTAAAATCGATTTAAGCGTCTCGGTATTCTAAACTTCTTATCTCTTGACCGAGACTTGCATAAAACGTTTTCCTCATTAAAACTGATTTGGGCCTACACAATTCCGCACACCGAACTTTCACGATCGATACGGAATTCGACCTAGTCGGTTAGCGAGATCTCGGTCGAGTCGGTACTCTTTTAGCCTTTAACACGATTCGGAGCAGTTATGCAGTTGGCCTGAACTATTTCGATACGGCACCTTCCCCGAATAGGACTGTTCGTGTTCGAAAGTTGAGAAATTTGGATTCAAGTGTATTCACCCCCCCTCTACACCCGAACTCACTCACGGGACCAACAATTGGTATCGGAGCGGGAGTTCTTTGACTCTTGTTATCTTTGAGACTAGTCTATTCGAACGGATCCGAGGGAAAGCGTTTTTTCACTGCATATCACTCTACATTCATATCATTATTCTTCATGGCTGATATGTCAGGTATAAGGATGGTACCTATGTTCTCGGTGGAGAACTACGGAGTATGGCGAGTCGGGATGGAAGCTCATCGACATCCCTCCACGGCACGATATGGCCGAAGTGCTTGAAGATGGACCTATCGTTCCTATGATTGATAGTGTCGTGACTCAGGACCAAGCTCAAGGAGGAGGAATGGTGACTGGGAAGAAGATCCCCAAAGACAGAAGTCTCTTCACTCCTAAAGAGAAGAAGCTTCACAATCTAGATCGAGTCGCCGGGAATGCTATACTAACCACCCTTAGTGATTCTTATCTTGGCGGGGTTCGGGAATGCAAGGCTGCTAAAGAACTCGCGGGATGCTCTTGCGCTTACCGAGTCGAGGGACTCGGAAGATTAAAGCCAACAAATTAGCGCTGGAACTCCAAAAGGCGGGAAAGCTTGTCTCTCATGCCCGGGGACAAAATCGAAGATCTAAACGTCGAGTTACCAATCGATGAATTCTATCAATGGGTGGGAAAGACATTCGAAGCAACCGAGAGATGAATCGAAGATTACGAGGGGCACTTGCCCGGACGGACACTTGGACACCTTTTGCCACTTTATTGAGACATTCTTATTTAGATGTTGTGTCTCCCGACCATATCTTTTCGGAATTACGGGCGAGAGGAGTATGAGTTCGACGGACCTCAAAGAAAGCCGAGAGCCGAAGGCGATACGAAGATTGACCATGCTTTCAAAGCTACGGTGAAGCACGGCATCTCCGGCCTACGAGCAAGACGATGAGTAAGGCCGAGCCTTCACTCATCGACCTACAAGAAGGAAGTCTAGCTCGGAAGTACGCGGCTGCTCGCGATGAAGTATCGAAAGGAGAAAGAAAGGCGTAGAAAACTGACCAAAGCATACCGAGATACAAAAGGTAAGTCGAATATACACACTAAACGCGCTCCCGATACTCAATCTTCCGAATGCGAAAGAAAGATGACTCGAGCACCCTCAAGGGATAGTGCAACCAAAGAAGAAAAAGTCATCACTTGCTACAACCGCAAGAAGCCGGGACATTATCGGTATGATTGTCATGAGCTCGAGTAGTGCTTTGAACGCGCAGCACGCAAGAGCAAGGAGAGAGAAATTCGCCCGAAAAGACAATCCTACATAGGCGGCGAAATCTCGAGATGACTCGGAAGAGATCGACTCCTTTATGGATTCATCGACGATGAAGCGGCTTTCATGGCCTTAGAGCATGAAGCGGATGAATCAACCGAAATGTGCATGATGGCGGGCGAAGAGGATGAGGTAAATTCTCATGAACCGGTTAACTCCTCTTCACACTTTGCACACACGACACTATTTCGAAAGTGCGGATGGGAATTTGGACATCTCGACCGCATATGAAGATCTACTAGATGAACAAATTCGGATGAGTCTGCAGCTCGGTAAGACTCTTCGGGAGTTGGATACCCCTGAAAGTGGAGAATCGAGACTTTCTCGGGAGAGTCGGGTTGTTACTGAGGCCGAAGGACTTGTGTTGTGACTCGAGGGAGGAGATAAACTCTCCGATGGCCAAGTCTCGGCATCAAGAAGATCGGATTTCGGTCTTGACCAATGACTTGACTCGAAAGATCTTGAACCGAGTCTCATGAAGCAAGAAGCTGTCGGGACTTCGGACCGAGGCACGACGCCTGCGAAGAAAAGTGATGATGTGCGGAGGAACTCGATGGCGAGAGGTATATGGGCGCGAGAGAAGAAATTGGAGGCTATGCTAGCAAGCAATAAGCCAAAGCACTGCAAGGAAGGACTTGGATTCGGTCCCAGGAGCTTCCTCATACGCCCCCAGACACTCGGAAGTACGGCTACGATAGATTTGTTCGAGGGGAGACTATCAACGCAGATATCTTGAACCCCCTAGCAAAGAACAAACGAGAAGATGAAAGCACCTCATCCCACACATCAGCATTCTGACAAGAAGATCAATGCCAAGAAACCCCAGTTCAGTCAAGGGGGAACCAGCAAATCAAACTTGGCAGATTAGTATGGACCTCCGAACCTGACGCATCCTGCTCAGTATGGATCATATTATTATGAACCTATAGTCCGAAGAGGCTCCAAAGGTCAGAAGAAGAAAAAGGCCGCACAGAAGGCAAAGGTCAGCAGTCCACCAACTCAGAAGATCAGGACTCCTGAACCTCAGAAGCCTCGAAGTCAGGCGCGTGACCCAATCCGGTGGTCGAGATATGTTGACTCCAGTGGAAAGAAAATGTCTAAAACCACCAGGGTTGTTAGACAGATTTGGGTTACTAAAACTAACATCTAAGGACCCAAAATCAAAAATAAAGGGTACCTGAATATAATTCTGTTTTGCAGGTACGTAAAGACCCATGGTATGTGGACGGCGGATGCTCAAGACACATGACATACTAAAGGAGTCTGCCGAAGAATTATATCAGCGAAGAAGGACCCGGAGTGAGTTCGGAGACAATGCAAAAGGCTATACCGGAGGATATGGAACACTCGGCATTGGGCGCTAACGTTCCAAGAGTATCATATGTTGAAGGACTTCGGCATAATCTTCTCTCCGTTAGTCAATTTTGTGATAACTTCAAATAGAGTGATATTTGGCGTGGGTTTTACGTGATGTTATTGATAAATCCACGGGGAAAACGGTGTTATCGGGTTCGCGCAGAAAGAACATATATGTGGTGGCCCGGAACTCAGTGAACACGAAGCTTGCTTATTGGCGAAGAATGACAACCGCACGGGGTGGCTATGGCACGAGAAGACCCGGCCATCTCAACTTTAAGACGCTCAACAAGCTTGCAAGAGACACTCTAGCAAGGGGGATCGCCGAATGAAGTATTCGGCAAAGACACTCGGTGTGAAGCATGTGCGAAGGGAAAGCAAACAAGGAATCAAAATCCTCCGGTTCCATCGCCTTCCACGAGATGGAATCCTTCACCTTGCTACATATGGATTTTTTCGGTCCGAGTCTCCCCGGTGACGATCGGAGGCGAAAAATATGCATTAGTGGTCATAGATGACTACTTGCGCTACACATGGGTCATATTCATTGCCAACAAGTCGACGTCAAAACGAGTTACCAACGCTTCGAAAAAGCTCGGTGTCGAGAAGAACACCAAGATCGAGAAAAATACGTTCGAGACGGAGGAACCGAGTTCCTTAATTCCATGGTAAAGGAGTTACGCAAGCGAAGGAATAGAGCATGAGACTTGTACCGCACGCACACCTCGGCGAGAATGGAGTTGCTTTGAACGAAAGAACGAGAACTCTAAAAGAGGCGACTAGGACTCTACTCGCAGGACTCGGGACTCCCAACCAAATTGCGGGCGAGAAGCTACCGATCTTGCATGTTATACTCGGAATAGATCTCTGCTGACAAAGCGGCATAAGCGGACACCATATGAACTATGGAACGGCGGGAAGCCTTCTCTATCTTATTTCCATATTTTTGGTTGTTCATGCTTTATCCACAATAATGGGAAAGATCAGTGAAGACTTTTGATAGCAAGTCGGATCGGGGAGTATTCTTAGGATACTCTCGGGTCGAAGCAAAGCTTTCGGAGTATTCAACTATCGGACTCTTTGCGTGGAGGAAAGCCCTCATGTTGTTTTTAACGAGTTTGCTACGAAGACAGGAGCAATAACTCAAATTCCGAATCGAGGACATCGATAAGCGGCTACAAGATCTAAGCTTAAAAGACAAATGCGAAAAGATTCGGCTATGTTGGGATGATGATTCGGACGAAGAAACGAAGACAAATCTACTGAATCTCAACCCGGCGAGCAAGTAGGCTGAGCAGATTGATTCTCCCGAACAGAATCAATCCCCGGGTAACTCAGTCGATGAAGAAACCGTTGAGGTAATCGAGACCAACACTACCGAGAGCAACACCTCGGGGGAACGTCTTGTAATGTTCCCGAGCTGAATGCCCCGAACCCGGTGACTCGATGGAGCCATACTCTTGTTCTTGAATTACTTCAATCTCGAGAATAGTACAAGCGAAATGCCTAACTCACCTACTATACTGTGTTGAACAAGTTTCGGATGAAGAGTTGAAACATCGTAGATCGTGGCTCGATGCTCACACTGCTTGATTTAATCATTGGAGATCCTTCGGCAAATGTCAAGACAAGATCCAGATTCGTCAAGGAGAAAGCGCATTATTTTCCTGCTTCTTGTCTCTTGAAGAGCCTCGGACCATTGAGGATGCACTGAAAGATGCTTGGCTGGATCACTTGCTATGCGGGAGGAGGCTGAATCGGTTCACGAGAAACGAAGTATGGGAGCTTGTAGACGGACCCGGCATCAACATGTTATTGGAACTAAATGGGTCTTCAAAAACAAGCGAGATGAAAACAACGTTATAGTAAGGAACAAAGCAAGACTCGTGGCTAAAGGCTACTTGTCAAGCCGAAGGGATAGATTTCGATGAGACGTTCGCTCCGGTTGCAAGATTGGAGGCAATCGGACTATTACCGGCCTACGCAACACATCAACGATTCGGAGTTTATCAAATGGATGTGAAGTCTGCGTTCCTCGAATGGCGTGCTTTGAAAGAAGAAGTCTATGTGGAACAACCGCCCGGCTTTCGGCGGGGACATCAAGTATATAGACTCGAAAGGCTCTATACGGGTTAAAACAAGCACCCGGGGCTTGGTACGATACCCTGTCCGAGTTTCTTCTTGAGAAAGGTTTTCGAAAGGCACGGTGAGACCGCACTCTATTCGGCATTCGACGGAAGAAGACTTATTACTTGTGCGGATCTACGTGGATGACATTATATTCGGATCAAAGAATGTCATCATGTGTCGGCAATTTGAAAACATGATGAAGGATAAGTTCGAGATGTCGATGATGGGTGAAATGAACTACTTCCTTGGTTTTCAAGTCAAGCAATCGAAAGGGAACGTTCATCAACCAAGGCAAATACACTCGAGACCTCATCAAAAGATTCGGCTGCACATCCAGGCAAATCAATCAAGATCCCGATGAACACGAATATGAAGATAGATCTTGATAAAGAGGGAGTATCGATAGACCAAACCGAATACCGTGCTATAATTGGTTCTTTATTATATCTAACGGCTACTCGTCCCGACATAACTTATGCTTTGTAGGTGTATGCGTGCTCGATTTTAGACGAATCCCAAGCGAGTCATATGGACTCGGCAAAGAAGATTCTCCGCTATCTACGAGGAACACTGACATGGGTTTGTGGTATCCGATGATGATAATATTGAACTAAGCTGGTTATTCCGATGCGACTATGCGGGATGTAGAATAGACCGAAAATCAACTTCGAGGAACATGTCGGTTCCTTGGCGGCAAAGAGCGATCTCATGGTTTTCAAAGAAACGGCACTCGGTGGCCACGTCGACTACGAAGGCCGAATACATGGCTGCTTTGGAAGTTGTTGTGCCCGATCCTTTGGGCGAGGCTGCGGTGAGAGACTATGACGTCATTCGGAATGAAGTGCCGATTTTACTGCGACGATACCGGTGCTATTGCAATCACTCGGAACCTCTGTACTTCACACGAGATGCAAGCACGTGGACATCGAGACATCACTTCATTCGTGACCATGTCGAGAAAAAGGATATCGGGATGGATAAGATCCATGCCGACAAGCAACGGCTTATATCTTGACCAAGCCTCTAGGCCGAATCCAGTTCGAGAGAACTTTCGGTAGAGCTAGGTCTGTTGGACCCTACTCGACCCCGATCGGTAAGAGGTTTCGGGAGAGAGACATTTCGATAAGGGAGAATGTTCACTCTCGATGCGATACATTCGATACGTAGAGACGAAACCATCTACACGAGGTATCGGTGACTACTATGTTCGGTGACGGGTTTGCGTATCTCTACTCAGTAGTAATTTAATACAACAGTACTTTGCATTTATGACAAAGATTCAGCATGACATTACTATCTTTTGGTTTGTCTTTATTATTAACGGCTCACATTTAATGCACGACATTCCATACATAAGCTTGCTGAACTCTGCACGCATTTAATGCATGTCTTTTCACAGTTACTACTTAGGCTATTTTACAACTGGCTTTGACTTAGGCGGCTTTTGTGATCATTGCCTATTTTTAACTTCTAATCTTAACCGTCCATATCATAAAGCAAGTTTAAATTCAGCCTTCGATCGAAAACCGTTCATCTTCATAGTTGATATATATATTCGATCATATCTTTGAAACCGCCATTAGCATACTTCATAACTTTCAAATTCCGAAAAATCCGAGATCTGCATACGCAATCCTTACTTGCAACTTCACTCTCAATCTCATCTCGAATTTTATCTATTGGTATGCTTATATCTGTTAATGTATTTATTATATTTTTTAGTATCGCATTGTAAAGCACTGTTCTATCCAAGAAACGGTACTGATTCATTTCTTGTAACAGGTACTATGGCTGGTCTATCTGTCAGTTCTCCCGATAAGATAGAGGAAATCCTCAGCAAGGGCCGCATCTGGTGCGAACCAGTCATGGAGTTCAACGCGTGTGAGCTCGAGTACATGGACGAGATCTTCACATATCTGAGGAAATCCGGACTTGAGGAGTTTCTATCGAGGAAGCCGACCTTCTTCCTTCCTCGACAAGTGGCGGAACTATATCGAACTCCGACTCGGTTGGAGGAGACATTGCGCGAGGTTCGCTGTTAACACCATTGACGACGCATCGAGGATACTGGCGGATGTCTATTAAACAAGCGGCCGAAGAAGAGCTTCAACCTCCCGTCCCGAAGGTGTCGGCACCTTGGGGTACAATGACGACGCTATCGACACATACCTCTCCGTTTTTACGTGGCAAGCCCACAACCTTCGAGCGGCATTTCCGAAGAATGCCATGCTACCGCAGATTGAGCACCGGCGTACATCGTCACTCACTGTTGACGAGCCGGTGGCTCTTTCGATCAGGTCTCCCGACCCAAGATCCATATGATGATGGCGATTTATGGCTTGCATGAAAGTCAATTGGACCGACTTCTTTGTTCGCGAATTTGTGGCTCGGGCGGCCAAGTTCGACAAAGCTACGCGAACACTTGACCGCAAAAAGGAAAGCTTCTCTACGGACTTAAATTGTCAGTCATGATCGAGGATTTTTGCGAGGGCGAGCGAGATCACATATGACGGCAAGGAATATTTTAATGTGAAGAAAATCCGCTTTCACAACAAGTCCGCGGCCCCTGCAATGACATTGGTTCGGGGCCGGCCGCGTAAGCTTCAGCCATCTAAGCCTCCGGCCACGCGACTCCTAAGAAAAGGACACCTCCGGCAAAATCACCTAAGGCACCAGCCAAGAGGCCGAGGAAGGCCATACCGGATACACTGCTTGAACCGGAGACTACTACGAAGTGGCTGCTGAACCAACTCCTATTCAGCCACTACAGTTGGTAGATGAGTCTTCCTCATCTAAGAAGACCAAGTCAGTGGAGAAAGCCGTCTCCACTGAGGAACAAGTTCAAGAGGAACATGGAGAGGCTACTGAAGCCCAAAGCGAAGAAGTACAACGTCTGGATAGCCCTCTCTCTGTGCCTCCGCTCAGCAGTCGCCCACCTGCTGACTCTGAGACTGACTTCGTTGATATCGAGTCAGATTCTGCGTCTGCAGAAGAGACACTCGGGATGGAAGCAGCAGTTATTGTCTCTAGAGCTTCCCGAGAGATCATCCAATTCATTCCAGAGCTTGCTGACCATTCAGATTTGCTCGTCCTAGCCAAGTCAGCAAGGCTCCATATGATCCTACGCTTTCAGGAGTGGCCTCAGCTTCAACGCCTTGTTCTACACTACTCCTGTCAGCAGCTACACTTGGAAGAACTGAGATTGCGTGAGGAGATAGGCTATTCAGAGCCTAAGAACCTCAATACGATGGAGAATCTAAGGGCAGCCATGCTTGCAATCATTGCGATCGACGCCAGCGGTAACGGCTCGCCGCCCTCGGATGGGTCGACCACGACGGTCGGGAGACCCGCCTGATGATCGAGCCACTGGAAAGCTTTGATGAGGGACATCCACGGGACAAGGATACCCATGCCGAAGAAGCGAACCACTCGGTATCCTTGGGCACGAGAAGCCTTCGGTGGTGTCTCGTCGTCGGCGAGCCTGCTCGGCTCTGCTCGAGTCGACATACGAGCGCGTGCCCGGCCACATCTGCCAAGAGATCCCGTTACGTTGCCAAAGCTCTAGCTGCACAAGGAATTCAAAATCGGGAATTGGCGAAGCGATCCACAAGGTGTGGCGGATATACTGCATTGGCCACCAACTACGAGCTTCGGTGAAATCCGGCATCTCTAGATCATCGCCCATGATGTCTCCACTCTCATATCTGAAGCATTGGCCAGCGGCAACGGCGGTTTCGGACTCGGCTAAGGAAAATTCAGGAGGGACAGGCCAAGCTCCTTGAACAATTTCAGAACGCCTTTTCCGCTCATACTGAGTCATTCACCGAGCAAGCCCAGGCCACGGCGAACAGACTAGACCTCATTCAACTGGTCGTGGAGGACAAGATCGGTGAGAAACTAGCTGAACTGAAGTCAGAAGCCGTTCTCTCTCATACAGCATACAAGGACGAACTCATATCTGAGAGGAACGAGCTGCATTTAGCATTGGAGAAAGTGCATAACAGACTGGACGACTTGTCCACTGTTTATCAGAAGCTAGAAAAGAAGGTACTCATCCCAACCCCGGCTGTACTTGATGATGCCAAAAAGGGGGAAGGAAAGAAGAAGGGTACTGAGAAAGAAAGTGAAGGAAATGAAGGAAAGAAAAAGAGTATTGAGAAGCTGACTCCCACTAAACCTTCTAGACTACTGAAGGGGACAGCTACTGAAGGAAAGAAGGAGACTGAGAAGAAGAAATCTATTGCTGACATTAGCAAAACTCAGTCTCAGAAAACTCAGACTCAAACTCCGGGTAAGGCCCGGGTGTTTCGAGCTGCGAGCACGTAGCAAACCGGCCCAAGTGGCTCGGGACCCCAGCGGACTACTCGAGCAACCCGGACTCCCAAAGACATTATTAAGGAGGTTGCTGAGTACGGCCGAACGAGCGGTGGAGGACTCGAGAAGAAGAAGAGGCTCCTCTTCCACCACCAGTTCAAGAAGGCAAGGGCAAACAAAAGCTTAAAATTCCAACTCCTCCAGCAAAGCGATTAAGGTACATATCTGCTGAGGAGGAAGCCCAAATAGCTGCGGATAAGAGGCTGGCCAGAGAAATTGCAGAGGCCGAAGCAGCTAACAAGCCAAAGTCTAAGCCTGCTAAAGGAAAGACTAAAGCCCCATCCGAGATGAGGAAAGAAAAGCTGCTAGGCGCCTCAGAAAGCTCATCATAACGAGATGAAGAGGACGAGAGAAAAGGAAAAGGAGCAGCGAGCGAAGAAGAGTGCTGAAAGGCGGGGGTACGTCCAAATCTAGATCTAGTACTCTGCTTGAATCGAGAAGAAGCCCCTCGGCAAGCCACGATACACAAGGAGATGAAATCGAAGCCATATTTGATCCGATGAACGGATATCTATACGAGAGGCGAGGAGGCAAGACGGTTCAGGCCGCCGAGACGAGAATTTGGAAGCGGACCTTGAAGCTCGATGAAAAGGATGAAGAGGAGGCCAGGCGAGAGTGCCTTCTAAAGCGATATTCCATACGAGTACGAGGAAATTCGGGAAGCCGGTGACACGAAATTTCAAAGATGGCCAAGAACAGAGATGAATGGATACCGGCTTCGGCTCAATCAAAGATGGGAAAATGCGAAAATTGAGTTCATCAAGAGGAACTATTTACGGAGGTTACGGTCCAACGGGACAAGGATTGAAGCTTACATGGAATGGATGTTCGCTACTGAACCTGAACTCTACCCATACCTCGAAAAAGCCATATCTGAAGGTATAGAAGTCAGTGTTCTGGGACCCAGAATCATACCTCCACCAAGAAAACAGGATGACTCAGTACACTTTGGTACGATTGAAGCGGAAGTGAAGCATGCCGCAGCGAAGAAAGAACTTGCTGAAGATGAGCATGCTGATTTTGCAGAATTTCTGAAGCTAAGGAAGATCACATACAGGATGTATGGAGTGCCGCTCCCTGAAGATCAGACTCAAGAGTTCATGGACAGAATCAAGAAGTTCAGTGGCCCTCCTCCTTAGATCTTTAGCTCATTCTCTTAGCATAGCAAGATTGTATCTGTACTAAATTTCTCTTATATTTATACAATCTGCTTTTGGCTCTGACAACTACTTGTTGTCTATACAGCCGTGTTTGTTTTATGCTTTAACACTCAGAATCACTGAAGTGATTGCTTTGGCTCACACTCTCTTTATTACATGACGGTGATTGCTTTGATAGATTACGCTAGCTTTGTTTTGTTTGCAATGGGGAAATTGTTACATTTTACCTGTTTGCTTTATAGTCTCAGAAGCGATGGAACATCTCCACTGATCCTACTTGTAATATTTGTAAGGAGTTTTTGTTTCTATCCGTTTAGTGTTAGCATAGATGATAGGTTTTGGCATCATCAAATAGGGGAAATTGTTGGGTGATGATTCAATCCTCGGCATGATCATACTTGTGGGAAATGATTCTATCTTCTATCTTGAATCACGCTCGGTAGCCTCGTGCTCGGTCTTGTTGAGAAGATTTGAAGATCCCAAAACCCTATCCGATTGGTGAACCATTCCTTTGTATTCGTATTTATCTCGAGGTTTCGGACTCGGTAGACACTCTGCTCTCGGTCGAGGCGCTCGGTAGCTCATCGGCCTCGGCACCGGTGTAGAAGACTCGGTGAATCTTGGACTCGGCGGGAAGCGATATGCTGAGAGAGTCGGTTGAAGCCCGAACTCGGCGGGGTAGTTCACTTGGACTCGAGGCTGATTTTCGATAGACCCTTCTCGTTGTCTATCTACGATTACAAAAATCGGACTCGGCATCGGGCGACAGTCTTACGAGCTATGCGAATCTTTTGATAAGCTATCAGTGTTGTCAAGTACGAGGAAGAGAGAAGTCAACTTCAGTTGCCTCGAAGTTTATTCTATCTCAACCACCACATCCACCTCGACAAATGACAAGCATACACTTGTCGTCTCACCTACTAAAGCTACAATCAACATATTTCAAGTAAAAGGAGGGAAAGGACAACTGTACCTACTACACAAAAAGAGCCGTTTGCTACCACAAAAGAGGGAAAAAGAAGAAGATCGTCTCCAACGGATCTATTCTTCTCTCCACTCTATAAATAGAGGGATCATTCAAGATTTGAAACACACCAACAAACACCTAAAAACGCACAGAGCATTCAAACGAGCGAAATTAACGACTAAGTCTTCCGCAAGAATCAACCGAGTTATCTCCGGCAAAAGACTACATCCAGCTCAAAAGGAACCAAGCTGAACCGACATAAGCTTCTAGTATCCAAGCGGCCCGACACGAACCTATAGCTAAACCCTCACTGTTCGTCGCTCTACAGATAGCTACATTCTCGTTCCTTATCCCTCTAACCCTAAGCTCACTTGTTATATCCATAGCTTAGACGAAGGAGTTCACATTTGAACCCAATCCTTATTGTATAAGGACTCCTTCATTGTTGGAGAAGTTTGTCGAAACACTTAAAGTTTGATAGAATTATGGCCCGGACTTGCTCGAGTATAATCCCCAAGCCACGGCTTTGTCCGAGTGTACAAGGTGAGCGAGACTAACTTCGGTATAATAAATAGCCTCTGATCTATCGGGACAGTGGACGTAGGATTGTTGATATCCGAACCACTTTAAAAATATATGTGTCGTTTACTTACTTGTTTCATTGGTTTTTCTTGTGCATACTCAACATCATATTTAAAATCGATTTAAGCGTCTCGGTATTCGAACTTCTTATCTACGGCCGAGACTTGCATAAAACGTTTTCCTCATTAAAAGCGATTTGGGCCTACACAATTTCGCACACTGAACTCTCGCGATCGATGCGGGTCGACCTAGTCGGTTAGCGAGATCTCAAGCGAGTCGATACACTTTTAGCCTTTAACACGATTCGAAACGGTTATGCAGTCCTGCTGAACTATTTCAAGATCGGCACCTTCACGAATAGAGCTTACGTGTTCGAAAGTTGAGAAATTTGGATTCGGTGTATTCACCCCCCCCACCCCTCTACACACGAACTCGCTCACGGGACCAACAATGTTTTTTACAAAACACTTGTTACTCCACTCTCTCTAGTTTAATCAATTTGCTGTAGGAGGAGAGAGGAAACTACCCCAAACCCTTTTTGAAGTTGAATCTCTGTATTTTGTTTTGGTAAACTTACATTATAAACATCCAAATATTTTGAGTTTGTTCACTATAAGTGTGTATACATACAATGCATCGATATTTTTCGTATTAAGTTTTGGATCCTCCATAAAAGGATTTTTTTATATTACATATCTTACAAATTCACATTTATAAATATGAATACATTTTTAAATGTCAAATAATATATTTTAATTATTGTTAATTAATTATAATTTTTATATGTAAATTTCTATTTAGTATAATCTTTCTATATCGAATTTATTAGATATTTACATTAATATGTATATAGGGTTCGGTTCATGTGAGAACATAGGGTTATAGTGAAAAGTGAGAACAATTTATATTCGTTAGATCGATCCAATTGGTTCGATCTAACGATTATGATTTTAACTTAGCACTTAAAAACCCAAATTCGTGATAATACACTCATAATTCAAATCCAATACACTTAGGGGTAAAAACGTATTTTTGCGCGTTGAAAATAGATGAATTAGAAAAGGGGAAAACTTGGGCTTATTTTTGCCCATAACAGAACCTGATAATCTCCTCACTTCTGCTAGAAACAAAACCACCCCGATTATTTCCCATTCGGCGAGAATCAAAACCACCGGCGACGCGACGAGGTATGGTGGAACCTAGCGGCGATACGCAAGGCGGCAGAGCAGGCGGCGCCGACGCAACAAACCCGAATGATGTTTTCTTCGACGAAACCGCCGGCGAAGGTCGCGCTCCAGGTAAATCCCTTCTTCTTTGTGCCCGACTATACTATGAAGATGTTGGGGTGTAAGATATTTAATTTCTTTATGCCCAACTACAATTGCTTGTTGAATTTTTCTTTGTGCCCCACTATGAAATCACGATAGAAATGAGGGTTCATGGATATGAATTTATTGTACCATAATGGAATTAATACATTTAATGTAGGAAAGTAATACACTTTTTGCAGATTTACTATTGGCAGATTCACTTATTGTGCATGAATGCAATGAAAATGCATATGAATCGTGTAATACACTTACATAATAGAATTAATACACTTAAAGTAGGATAGTGATACACTTTGGGCAGTTTCATTTAGTGTTCTTGTTGGTCCCGAGAGTAACGTTCAGGTGCAGAGGGGGGGGTGTGAATACACTTGAAAACCGATTTCTCAACTTAAAACGCGAACAGTCCTTTTCAGGAGAGTGTCGTGCTTGAGCGAGTTCGGCCGGCCGGATAAGGCGTTACGAATCGTGTGGCAAGAATTGGTCGACTTTGCTGAGGCACGCTTAGGCGACTCAGAGTCGAATTCGATGCCGTTCGAGATAGAGTTCGTATTGCGGAAATGTGTAGGCCCAATGCATTGAGTTAGGAAAACGTTTTTATCAAAACGCAGATTCGATATATTATTGCGATCGATTAAGCTTGCTTTGAAACTCAGTTGAATGATTTTAAAGATATTTTTGGTATGCACGGTAAATCAATGCAACATGAAATAATGAACACGAGAACACGGGCGATTTTTAAAGTGGTTTGGATCCAACAATCCTACGTCCCATTTGTCCCGAAAGATCGGGAGGCTATGTATTATGCTTGAGATAGTCTCGGTCGGTTTGTACATGGGACAAACAACGGTCTTGAGATTTATGCTGAGCAAGTCTCGGTTACGGGGGTATCAAACTAAGTGTTGAGAAACTCTCCAACAGTGAAGGAGTCCTTTACAATAAGGATCAGTTCGACTATGAACTCCTTCGTCTAAGCTATGGATATGAACAGTTGAGCTTAGGTTAGAGGGATAGGGAACGAGAATGTGGCTTCTAGAGCGATAAACGGCCAAGTATAAACTTTGGGTTCGTGTTCAGTCGCTTGGATACTAGAGGTTGTATAATTCTGATTCAGCTTGGTTCCCTATGAGCAGATAGGTAGTCTTTCGCCGGAGATTGTTTCTTTGAACTACTTGCGGAAGACTTAGGACATTTATGAATCGCTCTTTGAATGCACTGAGTTCGTTTCTGTGTTCGTATATGCTCGTGCTCTCATGTGTGCTTCAATTTGATTTTATCCCTCTATTTATAGAGCAGAGATTCGGATAGATCCGTTGGAGACGACGATCCTTTGTCTCTCTCTTTTGGGTAGCTAATGGCTCTTTCAAAATATGGTTGCAGTGTCCTTTCCCTCTATTTCTGGAAAGTTGTTGACTTGCAGCTTTAACAGATATAGGACGGTGGGCAGCTTGTCGTTGGTCGAGGTTCGATAGGTAAGGCGAGAATAGACTTCAAGGAGATCGAAGGCGACTTCTCTCTTCCTCTTATTGACTCTGCGATTTAACTTTTAGAGAATCGACGGTCGGAAAGCTGTCCCGGCCGTTCTTGAGTCGATCTCTTATTCGATAGCATGCTCTGGCTGAGTCGGCTCTCTTGAAGATCAACTTTGAGTTGAATGAACTACTCTGCTAAGTTCGGTTCACGCGACTCCTTTCGGTTATCTTTGCTCTGCTTGAGTCGATATGCGAGTCTTCTACTTACAGTGCTGAGGCGGGTAATCTGCGAGTGCACGAACCGGGATGCGAGTGTCTGCTGAGTGCGAAACCTCGGAGACGGAACAAAAGCAAAACGAGGTTACAATTGAATGGTTCATCGGTCAGATGGGGTTTTGGGATCTTCAAATCTTGATAAACGTTCGGAGCACGGGGATACTAAGTTATGTCTCAGCGGTGTGAGAAAGGCCGAATCATCTCCTAACAATTTCCCCTATTTGATGATGCCAAAACCTAACACTCATGACTTATCGAAAACGAGCTCCTTACACATATTGCAAGTAGAATCGGTGGAGTTGTTCTTCAAGTCTCAGACTACGAGGGAATCGGGGAGAAATATCGAGGCACTATACGAGAAATTAATCGGCCAATTTCCCCCTATCTAACAGCATCTTCCCCAACTATGCAATCTATCGAGAATCGATTAAGCAAAAAGCGACAAAAATATATAAGAACAGTGAGTGTGTGAGTCGGTAATCACTTCGGTGATTACGAGTGTTAAGCGTAAAAATAAACAAGGCCATTTAGACAATAAGGAATTGTCGGGGCGATAACGAGAGATGTTTTATAGATTGAAGAAGGTTCGATGCGATTACATCATTTGCTATACTAAGAAGAGATAGAAAAGAAGTTACAAAGAAATACGAAGCTAATCATCATCTAAACCGCTTAATCCTATCTTTGAAGTCCTTTGATTGGGATTCGGGAAGAGCGATCCATACATCCGGTAGGTGACCTTCCTCGGCTTGAGTATCTCGGCGAAGTCAGTTGGATCTTCTTCATCCAGGAACTTGGCCCCGGCATCCTTGACTTCCTTCTCATTGACCCAGTAGTGAACGGAGCCGTCTAATTTCGGTGGGGGCGGCATGATTCTTGTGTTGGGATTTTGTATCTTTGGAAGCACTTTTTTATGCTTTTATACTGATGTGTTTTTGTCCTTACCACTTGTTTTATTCTCCTATCGATAAATATGTATATTTGCACATGTTATCCTTTATCTTGTATAAAAGTTAGATTTGTGTGGTGTGTCGGGTATCACAAAAGACAACACAAATTGGTTGAGCTGACAAGATATAAACGGTTATCACTTCTTTGAGACAACTTAAGGATAAGTTGTCGGTTTAAGGTGCCGATTTAGATAAGAAGTGGCTTGTCTTAGGTTTGCTTGTCTTTCTTGGTACACTTAAGGTGGTGTATTGATGGATCACGGTGAGATGTGTTCTCTTAAGCGACCTTAGTGGAGAACCAAGATCTCGATGACTTAGGCGGTCTTAAGCTTGGTAAGACTTCGGTGAGTGCATTTTGGCTATCTATCACTTTGACCTACTATGGTGAACGTCGTCGCGACCCAGGATCTACGTATCTTGGGTGTTAGTAGTTATTTGTGGCTTAAGGTTGGTTATGCGTATCTTGCATCCGTATCCTAGTAAAATGGGTTGATAATATCCCACGAGGAACTCAAAAGGATTAGCACACTAAACCCGGCCGGTTGATTAAGTTCGGGTGTGTTAATAAGGTCGAGTGGTACTACTCGGGAATATAAGATGTTAATTAATTTAAGGCATCGGTGAGCTTAATTAATTAACGGATATTTCTATCTTAAATACGGAGATCGATTAAGTCTCAAAATACAAGTCCTTGCTCGATTTGGGATAAAGGGGTAAGTCGGCATGGAATCTCTAGTGGAATGAATGCGTGTTAATTAATTAATTTTGCTCTGGTGAGCATGGATAATTAATTAATTGGAGGCCCGATTTTATTTCTTGTATTGGATCTACGATCGGCCCGATTAGTTGCTTTAGTAATTTATTGTCTCCAAGAATTCATTATTAATGAATTAATGTATTTTTACATTATTTAATAATGTTATTTATGCGGAATTAATTGGTGGGCCGATTAATTGATAAATATTAGTAGCTTGATAGATTAATTAATTATATTATGGGCTAATTATGTGAAATCCCATTGGAATATAATTAAATTAATGGGCTACAAATATATTAATATTATATTGGCTTTTGAAGCTTTATATATATTAGTATTACGTTCGAACGAATACACACACATAATCATATACGTATGCGTGAGTATGAGGGAGACAAAAATATATTTTCTCCAGGTTCTCGACCACCCGGAGGGAGAAAAAAGCCGGGACACGAGATCGGAAGATCGGCACGGGAGCGACAATCGGGCCGCGACAACATACGAAGGAGGAAGGTAGCGTTCCTAACCCTAATTATTCCTTGATTGGTATCGAGCTTGGTTTGGGCTCGATTGTTCTTGTTAGATGTATGATTAGGTTTCAATTCCGTCGTTATCGGGTTATTTTTTTGTGTTTGGGGCGGCCTGCGAGCGGCTGTTTTGACCCCAGTTGTACTATTTTTCTCGTGAGAAAATCCACGAGTAGTTGATAGGACCAATGTGTTATGTGATTGTACTATTTTTTGTGCTTGTAATTGGTCGGGGAGGCACGAAAAACGAGATGAAGAACAATCGATTTTCGCGGCGAAAACTTTAGTTTGCTAGGGTTACGCCGCATCTTGCGGCGGAGATTCTCGGCGTGTCCGATGTCGGATCGGCGATCGGTTTGAACCTTTGGAATCCTCGTCTTACGAGCTTCGCATCTATAGGTCGTAAGGGATAATCCGATCCGGATGCGATCGGAATTGACGTACGAAGTTGGTGCTCGTTATGAATTCGTTCGGCGAATCGTTTGAAATTTGGGAAATTGAGGAACTAATCTCGGCGAGAATGCATTTACCCGGTGGTCGTGAGTGTTCCCATTACGTTTCCCCTCTTTCAATTGATCGAATCGCGGCTTGGAGAGCACGAATTTGAGCGGCGAGAATTCGCCGGCGATGGGATGCGAAGTCGCTTGATTCCGTGGCGGCGGCGATAATTGTCGCTCGAATTAGGCCACCCGAGGCGTGTGGGTCGGGCTGAGGGGCGAGGGAGAGGACGAAGACGGCGGCATCGGACCGGGAAGGCGCGGCAGTACCGCACGTCTCAGCTGCCGGCGATCGCGGCTGCTGCGCGGCGGCGATTCCCTGCTGCGAGGGGACGGCGCGCGGCGAGACTTGGCGCGTGGCCTCGCCCGGGCTGCGGCGAGCGAAGGAGCGGGCCGAACGGCCGGGCGTGGAGCGGGAGCGGCGAAGCCGCGCGCGCGGGGTGCGGACGCGGCGGCCTCTGCGTTTCGGCGCAAGCGGCGGGCTCGGCGGAGGAGCCGGCGGTTCCCGGCTTGTCGTGGCGGGGCGACCACCACCACATCGGCCGGTCGAGAATCGGCTACGGCGGCGGCGGTTCATTGTCGATGACGGCGACGTGGCGCCCACGTCGGCCACTAGTTGGCCACGTGTCGACACGTGGCGGGCGCCCCGATGACGTGGCGATTCGGTTTTCGATGCAATTTTCGGATTCGAAGATTTTGAAGATCGAAGAGTGTATTTTGATCGAGCGATGTAATAGTTAGGAATTACGTGTTTTAAAGCTCGATAACGACGTTTTAAATTTCCTATTTGCGCATTTATTTATTATTATGCTTTAGCATGCGATTATGTGATTAATTGCGCTTAGAAAAGCATGTAAATAGGATTTACGTAGTATCAAGCATGTTTTATTTTTCGCGAGCACGTTGTATTATGTGCGCTTAGAAATTGCATGCTTTAGGAATTATGTGGATATCCGAGATTCAAAATGAACTTTTTGAAGAAAAAGACTAAGCAAATAATAAATTAAATATTTAATTGGATTCCATTTAAATTGGAAATTAAATATTTAACTTAGGACCTCCATTAATTGGACCTACACAAAAGTGGAACAATTATATGAGTAAGCGTCCACTGAGTGGCTTGCTTGTATTTTTGAACCACGAGTTTTGTGAGATGGGTTTTCTAAAGTAATATTTAATTATTATTGAGTAGTGGGAGCGAAGCGTAGACGTCCACTTGAGTGGCTTGCGTGCACTAGTAAACACGAATACTCTAGCGAGATAATAATTAAATAAGATGGCTAATTAAATCAAATTGAAAGCGGTATGGTTCGCGTAAGTATGCCCGATTTCGAGAATTTGATGTTAATTCGGTCAAATTAATGGTGAAAGCTTAGATGTCACCTGCAGTACAACTTCTCGAGAAGTCTCTTCCCGCGTTTTAATATTAATAGTGACATGGTCCGGAGATATCGGATTATTAATTCCATTCGTCTTGAGAACTGGCGTGGATTGGAATTAAAGAGCTAGGTATATAGCTTGGTGCAGGGTACGTGAGTAAATGGCCACTGTGAGTGGCTTGCGAGTGTGATCTCTAGGAGCTATTCGAGTATTTAACATCATTGGTTTTCAAAAGGTTACAATGATGGTTAATTACAATTATGTGCAAATATTAATTTCCTACATGCTTTTAAAATTACATTTTTCGAGATATGCATTCGAATATTTTATTTTTTCGAGTTCCTAACATGATCTCACCAACCAAGCCACTAATGGGTTTAAATAATTTTACAAAGTGGAAGAGATATCTTACCTTCCCAATAAATGCTTCGCAAGGTCTATAAGAACTTGTTTTAGGACCGCTATGTCTAGAAACGAGTTTACTATGAGTATGTTACTCAAATCTTTGGTAGCGGTCAAAGAGGTTATAGAAAAGGGCAAGAGTGCTCAAGTCTTGAATATCCCTAGTAGTTCAAGGAATCCTCAGAAGGTGGAAACCGAGAAAAAGAGCCGAGAAGGGTGGACATTTCAAGAAGAGCGGTGGGAGTAAGAAGACGGTCCTTCACCGGCGACATGCGAAATGTCGAAAGGAGAAAGGAAGGTTCTTCAAGAATGGTAAGAAAGGGATCTTTGGAAGAATTATAATCCGGATGTCAAGGCAAAGCAGAAGAGACGCGAGTCGCTCTTGTAAGCTGAAGCCGATTACGGTTTCCTCTTCTACCCACGAATGGGTAGTGGATTCGAGGGCAACTAATCATGTTTGTTACACCTTGCAAGGTTTCTTGCGGAAAAGCGATTGAGCAGATAGCGAGGTGGTAGTCTCGATAGGCGATGGATCAAAAGTTCTACTTGATTGCCATTGGAGATTTACATCTATCTTTTGATAGTTACTTTTTAGTACTTAAAAGATGTTTAATATGTTCACGAGTTTAGGCGAAACATTATTTTAGTTTCAAAACTACTGCACCATGGATGGTTATAAATCAAGTTTTGATAGTGAAGTTTCTATCATGAAAGACGATGATTTTATACGTGGTGGACCATTAAGCGGATCTTTATATACTATTACTTGTAAACCGCGTAGTTACATTAATATTGCTTCCTCGTCATCAAATCATAAGAAGAGGATAGAGTCTTCTAAGGTAAACAAAAAGTATACGTGGCACTTAAAACTAGGTCACATCAATCTTAACGGGACTCGAGGGTTGGTGGAATATGGATCATTGGAGTCTCTCCAAGATTGAACCATTTCCAACTTGCGAAACTTTGTTTGGAAGGAAAGATGATGACTAGGCCTTTCAAGGCGAAGGGTTATAAAGCCGCGAAGTATTAAGTTTGACACATTCGACTTGTGTAGGTGCGTGTCTACACAAGCTCGTGGAGGGTATGAGTACTTCGTCGCTTTTTGCGCGATTACTCGAGGTATTGATATGTTTACTTTCTTCGCCACAAGTTGGATTGCTTTGAAATCTTTAAGGAATTCAAGGCGAAGTGGAGAAGAAGCTAGGTAAAGAAATCAAAACAACTACGATCCGATCGTGGTAGGGAATACCTATCCAATGAGTTCAAGGACTACTTGACGGAATGTGGGATTACATCCCGGTAGACGGCCAAGGCACGCCTCGGCGAGAATGGTGTGTCGAGAGAGAAGGAACCGAAGTCTCTTAGAGATGGTTCGGTCGATGATGAGTTATGCGACTTTGCCGGTTTCCTTTTGGGGATATGACCTGAGAGGCTCGGCATACTTTACGGTGTGTGTCTTCCGATTCGGTACAAAGGATCCCTTTCGAGTTGTGGAGCGGGCACAAACCCGGTATGCACCGCTTAAGGATTTGGGGTTATCCACGCTTATGTGCTAAATAGGCGGAGACGGACAAGTTGGAATCACGTTCGAAGTGATGGTGTTCATAGGGCATCCGAAGGAAGCGAATGGTGGATACTTTTATGATCTAAGAACGAGAAGATCGTTGTTCGCCACTAACGCTCGGTTCTTAGAAGAGGATTACATTAGTAACCATAAATCTCGAGTCGACATCATCCTTGAGGAATTACAAGGTGGTCGAGTTCCACTTGAACAACCGGTTGTGCAAGATAGTACTCCACGATAGCGCACTGTCTGTTAACACGGCTCCCGACACTATTCGGCGTAGTGGGAGGGTGATATTTTTGATCGGTATATGTTCCTTTGGGAGGCGTTTGATTATCTCCCGACGGATGAACAAGATACAGGTGGATCCCTGGACTTACAACGAAGCGATGGGAGATGTAGATACACCATGGACTCGGAATTTGAGTCCATAATTGATATGGATGTATACGAGATCATCGAACTACCGGGAGGGGCTGCAATCTTATTGGTAGTAAGTGGGTATACAAGAAAAGAGAGAGGACCGTATGGAGAGATCATGGCGTTTAAGGCCGTGTGATGAGTCGTTTTCGTGCTTAGTGATTTCGGGCCGAAAATTGCGTTAATTGGCCAACCGGTGCGATCGCAGATGGCATATTATGCGGGGTTTCGGTGCGACATGGCGGGGATGACAAGGATATTAATTGGCGCGTTTTGGTGAAGAAAGAGGCGCGGAAAGTCGCGGTTTAGGGCACGGTTATGAGGAAAGGAAAAGATCAGAAAATATCTTTTGGTGGTTAAGGAAAGATCTTGTTTCCTTATCCACTTTGATCTTTCCTAATCAAGATCTAAAGGAGGAGTATATTAAGAGATGAAGGGGGGCACGAAATTCACACCACCTCTGCACCGTAGAACACGTCCCCAACATCCCGGAGCTCACATTCCGGCCATTGCTCCCTTACGAACCACCGTCGGCCGCCGCCCGCTGACCACCTTGCCTGGCCCGAGCGCAGCCGAAGACACTTAGAACCTTTTCGACCCGTTTCGTAGTTTAGTAGTTGAAGAAGAAAACACTTTTTAATTTAGTCTCTTACGTTTTTAAATTCCAAGTTTGAATTCTAGTTTTATTTCGTTTTGCATTTAATCGTTTTCTAGGATCTTAAGATTTACATTCGAACACTCGTTGCTATTTTAATTCAAGTTCTAGTTTAATTTCGTAGATTTATATTTTTACTGCCTTAATAGTTTTAATTTTCGTTCATGCTTAGATCTAGGGTTATTCGTGTTTATGTTTCTATTACGTCAAAGCGTCCCGGTTGCCCAGGTTATTCGTGTTTATGTTTTACGTTGCATGTAAGCTGTCCCGGTTGCCCAACGAGCGTCGCATGAGTAGCTAAACTTTTTAGGGTCGGCGAGAATGTGAATGCACACGTGAACGATACATGAGGCTTAGGTGCTCATAATTAATCAAAAGGGTTTCGGGATAATTACGAATTAATTAATCGGCTAGTAATTTAGGATTGATCACCACTAGGTTGCGCGATGCGTAGCTAACTTAGTACTTCCATCGTTTCTCGTGGAGCAAGGCTAGGTAAGTAGCAAAATTATTCGTTAGAGTAATTGGATTAAACCGATAGGAGACTATGAGATGCCCGACATACGAGTAGGCTCCTATACTAGGCTCCCTTAGTTCGATAAAGGCATATGCAGCTATTAAATCTATTGTTTGCCCAACAACGTAGGTTGTAGCTAGGTTAGGGAAGTAGCCGTTTCTATGCCCGACATGGCGGTTACCGAATAAGTAAGTGGGAGTGAGGATCACGCGGTTTAAGTTACGATGGTGTACATAACTAGTAGATTCTTGAGATTAATTCATATTAAGTGCCAAGGATTGGAATAAACATGTGCATAAATATTCTGTGGACCTGCCTTTCAATTGCCTAGTTAATTCGGTTTAAATTCATTTTTTTGTTTTTACATTTGCTTTTAATTTTACAAGTTCGTAGTTTAATAGAAAACCCGATTCTTGCGTGGTTGCTAACCAAAACCCTAGATAAGTAGGAAAAATAAAGTGTCTAGTCGTCCGTTCCCCTGTGTTCGATACGCGTGAACTATACTTGAAGTAATTCTCGATTTTTACGAGGATTATTTGGTGCCAATACGGCGATCACCAAATTGGCGCCCGTTGCTTGGGGGACGGTGTTAACTAGTTTCTTTGATTTTTCTACTAATCTTTCGTGCTTTTTAATGTTGCATGAGCGGGGTCTTCCAAGCTTAATTCTATATTCGATCACGAGATCGAGAAGGCGACTAAAAGAAATAGGAAGGAGACAAAGCTGCAAAAGCAACAAATTACATCAAGGGCGGCGTGACGTCTTAAGCGCCCAACCGGGGAGACAAAACATACGCCGTTGATCCGATCGGCGACTCGGAACCGAGAGGCTGTTTTGTTCGACAAAACACTCCACAACACTCCGGTAACAAGCTCGGGGAATCGAGAGGAGGAAGAGATGGAGGGCGAAGTGCGATTGATCCGCCCACCGCTTGAGGATGAATACCGGATCGCTTGACATGGGAGGCGGACCTCACGGGACCAATCCAAATCACTACTACGAGAACAAATAGATGTCAAGGCTTGAACATGGTCGGCTGTCGTGCCGAAGTTTTATGGAAGGACGAACGAGAATCCAAATTCTTTTTGGCGTCGTTCAGCCAAGTGTGTAATCTGCACGGCGGGGCAGGCACAGGACGCTTTCAAGCTCAAGGCCTTTTCATTCACTCTTCAAGACGGAGCACAAGCGTGGTTCTCTAGTCTAAAGCCGAACACGATCACGACGTGGGCCCCGGATGCGTACGGTCTTCTTAAAGAAGTATTTCCCGTAGTCAAAGAACAAATACACTAAAGAAGCATATTTCCAGGGATTGCTCAAGAACTCGACGAAACCTTTGGCGCATCTTGGGAGAGATTTGGACGACTCGTCGATAGTTGTCCGAACCATGGCTACTCGGATGTGGAGCTTCTACAAATTTTCTATCAAGGAATGACGAGACGAAGCTAAAGTCATGGTTGATATCGGTCCGAGAGGAATTTCCATACAAGCCTCTACGAAGATGCGAGAAATATAATTGAAGGGCTTGCGGAGTCTACCTCCTGCAATCTGAAAGGACCAAGACCCAACAAGGAGGAGCGATAGAATTGGTCTCACTCCGGCTACTTGGAGGAAATTGATAGTAAAGTGGAGGCGAAATTCGGTCTCCCTGCAAGGCAAGCTCGACTTGTTACTCAGCGAACGCTCCCGCTTCAAGCCGATCAAATGCCGATCACGCATGCGGAGCGTGTGGAGAAAAAGGACATACCTCACTACAATGTCAGGGAGAAGAAGTAACGCATTTGGAAATTGGAGCGGACGGCAAGGGCTTCATCGAGCCTTCGATGGAGGCGACTAGAAGAACAATTTAAATCGAGGAATCCGCATCAACAACAATTCCAGCGGCCATTACCGGCATCAACAAAATTTTCGGCAACCTTATCAAGCTCTAATCAGAATGGCTACCGGCGGAGCATATAGGCCTCCGCATCAAAGCGGTTCCGGGGCGAGTGCTCCGGTTGCTCGACGAGCACCGAGAATCCATTGGAAAAACTTTTGGTCGAAATGGTTTCTTCCACGAAGGACACTCTGCATTTCAACAACAAATGCGGCGGGGAGATAAATCGAGACAAGAAGGATCGGCAAGCTACGATGGAAAACTTGGCCAAGCGGATGAATAAGAGTTTGAATTCTACGATGCGAGAGATGAAGAATTCTCAAGGACAACTTCCGGCTCGGACTCGGCCTAACCCGAATGCTATGGCTAATGTAAGTCGATTAAGTATGTGCGGTAAAAAGGAAACAGAGATGGAGAGAACGGTGCCCAGTACTTGGCGAGTGGAATTTCCGGAAAGTCAAGTACAACAACTCGTCCATCGCTATGACAATTTGTACCAAACACACTAATGGTACAAGCGTGCTAAAAGCGGCCGTCTCGAGCATACAAACCTCCACACCATCAAATATACCAACAACAAGGTCCATCGCATGGCCAGCGGACCGAGGATCTTCTTCGTTTGAAGAATTGATGCACGAGATGATTGCTTCTCAAAAGGAATCAATTACATATCAAAGCGGATGCGAGAAAGAGATAATCTCAAATCAAAATGAGATTCGAAGCCGCTGAAGGAAGAGATGCAAAAATTGAAGATGGATCGGCCAAGTTACTTTGGAAAATCTATCCGAGCAAGTGTTCAAAATGACCGACTCACTCCAAGATCCCGAAGGGAGGTCACGAGCATTTACCTTCACAAGCTCAGCTTGCTAAATCTAAATTTCCATAATTGCAATCAGATTACGTTGCGTGGAGGAAAAGAAGCGCACTTTGATTGTGCAGCCGAGAGGCGCCCCGAAAAGGCTGGCGAGAAAGAAGAAGGCCGCGAGAACGGCCTGCACAACCACTACCGTCCGGTAGAGCGGCATGTTGAAGATCTTGAACCCGAGCGAGGAAGAGGAAGGCATCCCGATTATCCGATCGGAGTCTAAACCGATACTTCCTCCACCCATTTCCGGAAGCTTTGGAAAGTAAGAGAACGCCGAACAAGGAAAGCATGGATTACATGAAGGCACATTCGAGAAATTAGAGATAAATATCCCTTTCCTTGAAGCCGTAAAGATTCCCAGTTCGGGAAATTTGTGAAGAATTTCATTGTCGGAAAAGTTCCCGAGTCAGGAAAACTCTTGTTCGACCACGCGAGTATCGGCAATCATACGAGAAGATCTTTACTTTGCTAAATGTCTTCGACCGGGTATGTTTACACTTTGCCTTGTCGATGGGTGATGTTTTGATTAAGCAAGCCGTGTGTGATTTAGGAGCGTCCATTAATGTTATGTCGTTGTCAGATCTATAATCAATTAATTGGAGTTGAATTAGTGTCCACTAAGGTGATAATTCAATTAGCGGATAGGTCATGCATTGCTCAGATAGGTTTACTCGAAAACATTTTAGTCGGAATCAACAATTTTGTCTATCCTGCCTGATTTTTATGTAATTGACACAAATGATAGGCAAGTTGAAGGAGCTGGGAGTGTTATTGGGTAGACCATTTTTAAAGGCCTGTAAATGCTTATAATTAATGTGGATGAGGGTTCGATAAGTGTAGCATACCATAACGAAACTTATGTTCATCGCATAGTTGAAACACTTAAGGAACCACTATGATCATGAGAATGAGAATGCTTTTTCTACGACTCCATTGATGCTTATTGTCCAAGAATATCTTGAGGCATTATGTGATGCGAGGGATAAAATGGAGGTCACCTTGACTCGAGGCGGCCGAAGAAGATGTTGAAGATATGATGGACGAGGAGATCGAGAGAAAGTCTCTTGGCTTTATACGTAGCTCCAAAGCGGAAATTGTCGGTAGTGTGTTTCGATTGCCCAATCAAGACGATTCTATAGTAGAATGGCCGACAACCGTGGGATTGAAGCCCCAACTGAAAGAGATAAGAAAAGGACTGACAAGAGGCGAGACTACCATCGTCTTGCGAGTGCATGGAGGCCATCAACCAAGTGTGAGGAAAAATTTCGGAATAAGGCTATGACGATTTCAAGTGGTATAAAGATCGTGGGAAGAAGATGAAGCGGGTGATCAATGTAGTGGATGTGACTCCACTGCACATACTATCCACACGATTGATCTTGAAGAGGAGGTCTAGCGAAAGACTCCAAAGAGAGGCGCTCAGGGAGGCGACCCGCGTTTCTAGTAATTTTATTATTTTATTTCGTATTTTGTTTCCATTTGATTTTATGCTTGGTGTGTTCTTCTTTTTGAGATTCTTGGCTAAGTGTGATTAGTTCACTTAAGTGCGGTTGTTGCCCGACATTTTCCATTCGTCGATGCTTGTGATGAGCCGACTGCCTCGCTTGCCCAAGCGGGCGCCAAGTAAGTTTT
The DNA here is from genome assembly GCA_028984105.1 of Lavandula angustifolia. Lineage (NCBI taxonomy): Eukaryota > Viridiplantae > Streptophyta > Magnoliopsida > Lamiales > Lamiaceae > Lavandula > Lavandula angustifolia. Next base: position 24,551,604 of record CM054817.1, read on the forward strand.
TCTCCCGAGTTTTTGTTTTTTCGTTTTTGTTTTCTTGTTTTGAGTCGGTTTTGTGAGTCTTTTATGTCCTTACACTTGAAAGGGTTCAAGTGTAAGGAGGGGGTAGTTTATTTTCTTTTTGTCTCTTGTGTTAGTATGTTCTTACACTTGAAAGGGTTCAAGTGTAAGGAGAGTGTTTTTGTTTTTATTTTGTCGTGCCTTCTCTCTTTGTTTTGTCTTTTCTCCTTGCTCGAGGGCGAGCAAGTTTTAAGTGTAAGGAGGGGGTATTTTGTGTCGAAGCATGCCAAAATTTTCGATTTTTGATACTGCCGATTTTCTATGCTCAAGCGTATGTCTTATTTGTGCTTTTATGTTTCAATATGCTTGCTTGTAGACTTTGTGAAAATTAGATCTAGGCACATATGTGTATGTAACTTGGGATGAGGAAAAATAAACCTTGTTGGATCGAATTTTATAAACCACTCATTATATTAGATTTGAGCACTTAAAGTAGGATACTTCCTACTATTTCTTTTGAGAGTGTTTATCCGCAAAATTTGCGATAAGTTTGAGTCGTTTGTGATACGTGATAGGAGGCTAGGGATTTTTAGCCAAACGGCGCGACAAAATATTTTCGACCACTAAATTATCCCCTAGTGAGCCAAGTTGAGCCTTGTAGATTCTTTGATATGAGTTAGTAAAATATTAGCGAAGGCCTTTTAAACTTTCTCTTGACCCGTATTATTGCATGTCTTATAAACTTTCTTGTCATTGATATTGTTGTTTAGAGGAGTGTTACATATGTCCTCTACCTACCCGATTAAGAGGTCTTTGCAAAAATATGTGTATAGGTCGAAACTTGAATGTATAAGGCTGCGAAAGAAAAAGCGAGAATGTAAGTGGCTTTGATTGCCCAGTTGAGACGATCAGTACCCCAAAAAAAAGAAAAAATATGCCATGAAAAAAATATATATATGAAATATTCGAGAAAAAAAGAGATGTGGCGAGAAAAAAAAAAAAGAAAAAAATGGGTACATAAAAATAATTGTAGCATGTATTCGAAATTGCTAAGTGGTAGGAAGTTTTGAATTGTTACATTAATTGCACAACTAAGTGAGTTTGACATGCGCCAACATTGAAATATAATATTGATGAAGCTTAGTACCCCTAGGACCACACCAACATCAATTTTGTCTAAGTCCTAAGCCCATTTACAACCTAATGAGAAAGACCTCCTTGATATTGCTATTGTGACGATCTCTTATCGTGATTGCGTGGATTTATTTTCTTGAGTGGCTTGGACCGGACCTAGATTAGATGAGTGATGAGCGAAACTTGAGGAGATCCACATTGTTTAGATTTTGACCAAGTTGATATATGTGTGCTTAGTTTGAAATTTGCATCGTCTACTTGCTTGATGAGATCATATTTGCATGATTTGATTTGCTTGCTAGTTAATCGGTGTTGATAATTTTGAATTAATTGGTGCTTGCTTCACGTCGTTGTTTTTTTCATATTTTTATTTGAGTCACGTGTGTTTCTTTGGTGTCTTTGTTTTGTTCGTGTCATTTTATCCTTGTCGTATGTCGTGTCTTTGTTTTCCTTGAGTCTTTTATTTTTGTTTTGAGTCTTGGGGATTGGCCGAAATAACTAAGTACTTATCTTTTTCTCTCCTTATACTCGAGGGCGAGTATAAATCAAGTGTAAGGATATTTGATGAGTCGTTTTCGTGCTTAGTGATTTCGGAGGCCGAAAAGTGCGTTAATTTGGCGGCCGGTGCGTGTCGCAGTGGCGTATTATGCGGGGTTTCGGTGCGGCCATGGCGGGATGACAAGGATATTGGTGGCGCGTTTTGGTGAAGAAAAGGGCGCGGAAAGTCGCGGTTTAGGGCACGGTTATGAGGAAAGGAAAAGATCGAAAATATCTTTTGGTGGTTAAGGAAAGATCTTGTTTCCTTATCCACCCCGAATCTTTCTAATCAAGATCTAAAGGAGGAGTATATTAAGAGATGAAGGGGGGCACGAAATTCACACCACCTCCGCACCATAGAACACGTCCCCCAACATCCGGGCTCACATTAGGCCATTGCTCCCTTCCGAACCACGTCGGCCGCTGCCGCACTGACCACCGCCGCCCGAGCGCCCCAAGCCGAAGACACTTCCGAACCTTTTCGAGGCCCGATTTCGTAGTTTAGTAGTTGAAGAAGAAAACACTTTTTAATTTCCGTCTCTTACGTTTTTTAAATTCCAAGTTTGAATTCTAGTTTTATTTTGTTTTGCATTTAATCGTTTTCTAGGATCTTAAGATTTACATTCGAACACTCGTTGCTATTTTAATTCAAGTTCTAGTTTAATTTAGTAGATTTATATTTTACGCCTTAATAGTTTTTTAATTTTCGTTCATGCTAGATCCAGGGTTATTCGTGTTTATGTTTTACGTTACGTAAAAGCTGTCCTAGTTGCCCAACCGAAGCGTACTGCATGAGTAGCTAAACTTTTTAGGGTCGGCGAGAATGTGAATGCACACGTGAGCGATACATGAGGCTTAGGTGCTCATAATTAATCAAAAGGGTTTCGGGATAATTATGAATTAATTAATCCGGCTAGTAATTTAGGATTGATCACCTAGGTTGCGCGATGCATAGCTAACTTAGTACTTCCATCGTTTCTCGTGGAACAAGGCTATGTAAGTAGCAAAATTATTCGTTAGAGTAATTGGATTAAGCCGATAGGAGACTATGAGATGCTGACATACGAGTAGGCTCCTATCCTAGGCTCCCTTAGTTCGATAAAGGCATGTCTCAGCTATTAAATCTATTATTTGCCCAGCAGCGTAGGTTGTAGCTAGGTTAGGGAAGTAGCCTGTTTCTATGCCCGACATGGCGGTTCTTACCGAATAAGTAAGTGGGAGTGAGGATCACGCGGTTTAAGTTACGGTGGTCTATAACTAGTAGATTCTTGAGATTAATTCATATTAAGTGCCAAGGATTGGAATAAACATGTGCGTAAATATTTTCTTGGACACGCCTTTCCAATTGCACTGAGTTAATTCGGTTTAAATTCCGTTTTAAATTGTTTTTACATTTGCTTTTAATTTTACAAGTTCGTAGTTTAATAGAAAACCCGATTCTTGCGTGGTTGCTAGCCAAAACCACTAGATAAGTAGGAAAAAT